>NW_019168048.1:11785624-11835246 GCF_002303985.1 Durio zibethinus
TTGCGACAGCACATGTTGGGTTCAGGCATCATCGCCGGAGCATCACCGGAGAACCTGACTGACGGCATTGGGGTTCCGGTGATCGGGGGGGCCGGGGGGTGTGCGCACATGATGTGGGATGGTGCTGGTACTTGGCCTTTATATTGGCCCCCTATCCTCATCAAACCTTGAGGACTCACACCCCTTAAACAGCATTTGAGATTTTACAGGTTTGCTGCCAGTAGCCATTAAAGTGTCTGAAATGGTGACACTTTTTTCAAATGGTCACAAAATCTTATACACTTCGAGCTTTTAGCTGAATTTTTTTATGCATCCCAACAAAAATATGAGGATCACGTCTACCAAGCTTGGGGCCAAAACTCCTTCCGAAAAAATTTTAAAAAATCCCGAACTGCAAAAAGTTTTAAAAATCATGAAAAATAGAAAACGAGTTGTCTTGCCTTGAAACTTCACGAGAAGGCTTAAGGGGCCATTGTATGAATTTACAAGCCATAAAAATGGCATTGGCACATAGAAATATGAAGATGTGCCTAAACCCACCTACCCCCTATCGATCCACGGCTTGCCCATCCCATCTCTTTGGCCGGCGTAGTGCCCGTTCGCCCGCCCGCCCGCTCGTTTCGTCAGTTGGCTTAGGCATACGGAGTTCATTCCCAGTCTAAGGTCGGACCAAACCGAGGGTTGCGGCAGCAGGATCGGTAGCACGTAGAGGGGGACCCGGCCGATCCCCGACTTGCGCATCCCGCCCCTCTGGTCGATTGAGTGCCCACACGGTCATTTCGTGGGTTGACTTAGGCATACGGAGTTCATTCCCAGTCTAAGATCGGACTGGACCAAGGGTTGCGGCAGCACATGCTGGGCTCGGGCATGTGCTGGTGCCGTATTTTTCTTCACCGGGGCACCATCGTCGGAGCATCGCCGGAGCATCGTCGGAGAACCTGACCGACGGCATTGGGGTTCCGGTGATTGGGGGGGCCGGGGGGGTGTGCGCACATGATGTGCAATAGGTGCTGGTACTTGGCCCTTATATTGGCCCCCTATCCTCATCAAACCTCGAGAACTCACACCCCTTAAAGAGCATTGAGATTTTACAGGTTTGCTGCCAGTAGCCATTAAATTGTCTCAAATGGGGACACTTTTTTCAAATGGTCACAAAATCTTGTACACTTCGAGTTTTTACCTGAATTTTTTTTTGCATGCCAACAAAAATACAATGATCACGTGTACCACGTTTGGGGCCCAAACTCCTTCCGAAAAAATTTTAAAAAATCCCGAACCGCAAAAAGTTTTAAAAATTGTGAAGAATAGAAAACGAGTCGTCTTGCCATGAAACTTCACGTGAAGGCTTAAGGGACTATTGTATGAATTTACAAGCCATAAAAATGGCATTGGCACGTAGAAATATAAAGATGTGCCTAAACCCACCTACCACCTTATCGATCCATAGCTTGCGCATCCCGTCTCTCTGGCCGGCTCGTTTCGTCGTTGGGGTTAGGCATACAGAGTTCATTCCTAGTCTAAGATCGGGCCAGACTGAGGGTTGCAGTAGCAGCATCGGCAGCACGCAGAGGGGGACTCGACTGATCCCCGGCTTGCACATCTCGCCTCTCTGGCCGGCTGAGCGCCTGCACGCTCATTTCGTGGGTTGACTTATGCATACGAAATTCGTTCCCAGTCTAAGATCGAATAGAACCGAGGGTTGTGACTACACATGCTGGGCTCGGGCATGTGCTGGTGCCGTATTTTTCTTCATCGGAGCATCACCGGAGAACCTGACCGGCGGTATTGGGTTTCGCTGATCGGGGGGGTGTGCGCACATGATGTGCGATGTGTGCTGGTACTTGGCCCTTATATTGGCTACCAATCCCTCATCAAACCTCGAGAACTCGCACCCCCTTAAAGAGCATTTGAGATTTTACAGGTTTGCTGTTGGTAGCCATTAAAGTGTCTGAAATGGAGGCACTTTTTTCAAATGGTCACAAAATCTTGTACACTTCAACTTTTTTATTGAATTTTTTAGTGCATGCCAACAAAAATACAAGGATCACGTCTACCAAGTTTGGGGCCAAAACTTCTTCCGAAGAAATTTTAAAAAATCTCGAACCGCAAAAAGTTTCAAAAATCGTGAAAAATAGAAAACGAGTCGTCTTGCCATGAAACTTCACGTGAAGGCTTAAGGGACCATTGTATGAATTTACAAGCCATAAAAATGGTAGCTGGCACGCAGAAATATGAAGATGTGCCTAAACCCACCTACCACCCTATCGATCCACGGCTTGCACATCACGTCTCTCTGGCCGGCGTAGTGCCCGCTCGCTCATTTCATCGGTTGGCTTAGGCATACGGAGTTCATTCCCAGTCTAAGATCAGACCGGACCAAGGGTTGCGACAGCACGCAGAGGGGGGCCCTGTCGATCCCCGGCTTGCGCATCTCGCCCCTCTAGCCAGCTGAGCACCCGCACGCTCATTTCTTAGGTTGACTTAGGCATAGGAAGTTCATTCCCAGTCTAAGATCGGACTGGACCAAGGGTTGCGGCAGCACATGCTGGGCTCGGGCATGTGCTGGTGCCACATTTTTCTTCGACGGGGCACCATCGTCGAAGCATCACCGGAGAACCTGACCAACAGCATTGGGGTTCCGGGGGACCGGGGGTGTGCTCACTGATGTGCGATGGGTGCTGGTAATTGGCCCTTATATTGGCCTCCTATCCCTCATCAAACCTTAAGAACTCACACCCCCTTAAAGAGCATTTGAGATTTTACAGGTTTGTTGCCAGTAGCCATTAAAGTGTTTGACATGGGTACACTTTTTTCAAATGGTCACAAAATCTTGTACAATTCAATTTTTTAGCTGAAATTTTTTCTGCACGCCAACAAAAATACAAGGATCACGTTTACCAAGTTTGGGGCCAAAACTGCTTCCGAAAAAATTTTAAAAAATCTCGAACCGCAAAAAGTTTCAAAAATCATGAAAAATAGAAAATGAGTCGTCTTGCCATGAAACTTCACGTGAAGGGCTTAAGGGACCATTGTATGAATTTACAAGCCATAAAAATGGCATTGGCACACAGAAATATGAAGATGTGCCTAAACCCACCTACCACCCTATCGATCCACGGCTTGCGCATCCTTCTCTCGGGCCGACGTAATGCCCGCCCGTCTGCCCGTCCGCTCGTTTCGTCAGTTGGCATAGGCATACAGAGTTCATTCCCAGTCTAAGATCGGACTGGACCAAGGGTTGCGACAGCAAGATTGGAACTATGTAGAGGGGGACCCGGTCGATCCTCGGCTTGCGCATCCCGTCCCTTTGGCCGGCTGAGCGCCCGCACGCTCGTTTTGTGGGTTGACTTAGGCATACGGAGTTCATTCCCAGTCTAAGCATACGGAGTTCATTCGCAGTCTAAGATTGGACCAGACCGAGGGTTGCGGCAGCACATGCTGGGCTCGGGCATGTGCTGATGCCACATTTTTCATTGCCGGGGCACCATCGTCGGGAGCATCACCAGAGAACCTGACCGACGGCGTTTGGGTTCCGACGATCGAGGGGGCCGGGGGGGTGTGCGCACATGATGTGCGATGGGCGCTGGTACTTGGCCCTTATATTGGCCCCCTATCTCTCATCAAACCTTGAGAACTCACACCCCCTTAAAGAGCATTTGAGATTTTACAGGTTTGCTGCCAGTAGCCATTAAAGTGTCTGAAATGGGGACACTTTTTTCAAATGGTCACAAAATCTTGTACACTTCGAGTTTTTAGCTGAATTTTTTTTGCATGCCAACAAAAATACAAGGATCACGTCTACCAAGATTGGGGCCAAAACTCAATCTGAAAAAATTTTAAAAAATCCCGAACAGCAAAAAGTTTGAAAAATCGTGAAAAATAAAAAACAAGTCGTCTTGCCATGAAACTTCACGTGAAGACTTAAGGGACCATTGTATGAATTTACAAGCCATAAAAATGGTATTGGCACACAGAAATATGAAGATGTGCCTAAACCCACCTACCACCCTATCGATCCACGGCTTGCGCATCCTTCTCTTGGGCCGACGTAATGCCCCCGGCCCGCTCGTTTCGTCGGTTGGCATAGGCATACAGAGTTCATTCCCAGTCTAAGATCGGACCGAACCAAGGCTTGCGGCAGTAAGATTGGAACTATGCAGAGGGGGACCCGGCCGATCCCTGGCTTGCGCATCCCGCCCCTTTGGCCGGCTGAGCGCCCGCACGCTCGTTTCGTGGGTTGACTTAGGCATACGGAGTTGATTCCCAGTCTAAGCATACGGAGTTCATTCGTAGTCTAAGATTGGACCGGACTGAGGGTTGCGGCAACACATGCTGGGCTCGGGCATGTGCTGGTGCCACATTTTTCATTGCCGGGGAACCATCGCCAGAGCATCACCAGAGAACCTGACCGGCGGCATTTGGGTTCCGACGATCGAGGGGCCGGGGGGGTGTGCGCACATGATGTGCGATGGGCGCTGGTACTTGGCCCTTATATTGGCCCCCTATCTCTCATCAAACCTTGAGAACTCACACCCCCTTAAAGAGCATTTGAGATTTTACAGGTTTGCTGCCAGTAGCCATTAAAGTGTCTGACATGGGTACACTTTTTTCAAATGGTCACAAAATCTTGTACACTTCAAGTTTTTTTAGCTGAATTTTTTTGTTCATGCCAACAAAAATACAAGGATCACCTCTACCATGTTTGGGGCCAAAAGTCCTTCTGAAAAAATTTTAAAAAAATCTCGAATCGTAAAAAGTTTCAAAAATCGTGAAAAATAGAAAACGAGTCGTTTTGCCATGAAACTTCACGTGAAGGCTTAAGGGACCATTGTATGAATTTACAAGCCATAAAAATGGCATTGGTATGCAGAAATATGAAGATGTGCCTAAACCCACCTACCACCCTATCGATCCACGGCTTGCACATCCCGTCTCTCTGGCCAGCGTAGTGCTCGCCCGCCCGCTCGCCTGCTCGTTTCGTCGGTTGCCTTAGGCATACGGAGTTCATTCCCAGTCTAAGATCAGACCAGATTGAGGGTTATCGCAACAGCATCGACAGCACGCAGAGGGGGACCCGGTTGATCCTCGGCTTGTGCATCCCACCCCTCTGGTCGGCTGGGTGCCCGCACGCTCGTTTCGTGGGTCGACTTAGGCATACGGAGTTCATTCCCAGTCTAAGCATACGGAGTTCATTCCCAGTCTAAGATCAAACCGGATCAAGGGTTGCAGTAGCACATGCTGGGCTCGGGCATGTGTTGGTGCCGTATTTTTCTTCGTCGGGCACCATCGTCGGAGAACCTGACTAGCAGCGTTGGGGTTCTGCCGATCGGGGGGGCCGGGGGGTGTACGCAAATGATGTGCGATGGGTGCTGGTACTTGGCCCTTATATTTGCCCCCTATCCCTCATCAAACCTCGAGAACTCACACCCCCTTAAAGAGCATTTGAGATTTTACAGGTTTGCTGCCAGTAGCAATTAAAGTGTCTGAAATGGGGACACTTTTTTCAAATGGGCGCAAAATCTTGTACACTTCGAGTTTTTAGCTGAATTTTTTTGTGCAAGCCAACAAAAATACAAGGATCACGTCTACCAAGTTTGGGGCCAAAACTCCTTAACAAAAAAATTTAAAAAATCTCGAACCGCAAAAAGTTTAAAAAATCTTGAAAAATAGAAAACGAGTCGTCTTGCCATGAAACTTCACGTGAAGGCTTAAGGGACCATTGTATGAATTTACAAGCCATAAAAATGGCATTGGCATGCAGAAATATGAAGATGTGCCAAAACCCACCTACCACCCTATCGATCCTGTCTAAGATGCTGAGTTCATTACCAGTCTAAGATGCTCATTTCGTCGGTTGGCTTAGGGATGCTGAGTTCATTGCCAGTCTAAGATCAGACCAGATCGAGGGTTGCGGCAGCAGGATCTGCAGCACGCAAAGGGGGACCCGACTGATCCCCGGCTTGCACATCCCACCCCTCTGGCCGGCTGAGCACCTGCACGCTCGTTTCGTGGGTTGACTTAGGCATACGGAGTTCATTCCTAGTCTAAGCATACGGAGTTCATTCCTAGTCTAATATTGGACCGGACCGAGGGTTACGGCAGAACATGCTGGGCTCGGGCGTGTGTTGGTGCTGCATTTTTCTTCGTCGGAGCACCATCGCCGGAGAACCTGACCGACGGGATTGGGGTTCCGGCGATCGGGGGGGTCGGGGGGGTGTGCGCACAAGATGTGCGATGGGTGCTCATACTTGGCCCTTATATTGGCCCCCTATCCCTCATCCAACCTTGAGAACTCACACCCCTTAAAGAGCATTTGAGATTTTACAAGTTTGCTGCCAGTAGCCGTTAAAGTGTCTGAATTGGGGACACTTTTTTCAAATGGTCACAAAATCTTGTACACTTCGAGTTTTTAGCTGAAGTTTTTTGTGCATGCCAACAAAAATAAAAGGATCACGTCTACCAGGTTTGGGGCCAAAACTCCTTTCGAAAAAATTTTAAAAAATCTCGAACCGTAAAAAGTTTTGAAAATCGTGAAAAATAGAAAACGAGTCGTCTTGCCATGAAACTTCACGTGAAGGCTTAAGGGACCATTGTATGAATTTACAAGCCATAAAAATGGCATTGGTATGCAGAAATATGAAGATGTGCCTAAACCCACCTACCACCCTATCGATCTACGACTTGCGCATCCCGTCTCTCTGGCCGACGTAGTGCCTGCCCGCCCGTCCGCCCGCTCGTTTCGTCAGTTGGCTTAGGCATACAGAGTTCATTCCCAATCTAAGATTGGATAGGACCGAGGGTTACGACAGCAAGATGGACAGCATGTAGAGGGGGACCCGACCGATCCCCGACTTGTGCATCCCGCCCCTTTGGCCGGCTGAGCGCCCGCATGCTCGTTTCATGGGTTGACTTAGGCATATGGAGTTCATTCCTAGACTAAGCATATAGAGTTCATTTCCAGTCTAAGATCAGACCGGGCTGAGGGTTTCGGCAGCACATGCTGGGCTCAGGCATGTGCTGGTGCCGTATTTTTCTTCGTCGGGCCACCATCGCCGGAGAACCTGACGGCGGCATTGTGGTTCCGGCCATCAGGGGGCGGGGGGTGTCCGCACATGATGTGCGATGGGTGCTGGTACTTGGCCCTTATATTGGCCCCTTATCTCTCATCAAACCTCGAGAATTCAAACCCCGTTAAAGAGCATTTGAGATTTTACAGGTTTGCTGCCAGTAGCCATTAAAGTGTCTGAAATGGTGACACTTTTTTCAAATGGTCACAAAATCTTGTACACTTCGAGGTTTTAGCTAAATTATTTTTTGCACACCAACAAAAATACAAGGATCACGTATACCAAGTTTGGGGCCAAAAAACCTTTCGAAAAAAGTTTCAAAAATCATGAAAAATAGAAAATGAGTCGTCTTGCCATGAAACTTCACGTGAAGGCTTACGGGACCATTCTACGAATTTACAAGCCACCTACCACCCTATCGATCCATGACTTGCACATCTCGTCTCTCTGGCCGGTGTAGTGCCCGCCCGCCTGCCCGCCCGCCCGTTCGTTTCGTCGGTTGGCTTCGGCATACGGAGTTCATTCCCGACCTAAGATCGGACCAGACCGAGGGTTGTGGTAGCAAGATCGGCAGCACAGAGGGGGACCCGATCGATCCCCGGCTTGTGCATCCCGCCCCTCTGGTCGACTGATTGCCTGTACGCTCATTTCGTGGGTTGACTTAGGCATACAGAGTTCATTCCCAGTCTAAGCATACAGAGTTCATTCCCAGTCTAAGATCAGACTGGACTGAGGGTTGCGACAGCAGGATGGGGACCCGACCGATCCCCGACTTGCACATCCCACCCCTCAGGCTGGCTAAGCGCCCGCACGCTCGTTTCGTGGGTTGACTTAGGCATACGAAGTTTATTCCCAGTCTAAGCATACGGAGTTCATTTTCAGTCTAAAATCGGATCGGATCGAGGGTTGTGACAGCACATGCTGGGCTCGGGCATGTGCTGGTGCCGTATTTTTCTTCACCGGGGCACCATCGCCGGAGAACCTGACCAGCGCATTGAGGTTCCGACGATCGAAGGGGCCGGGGGGTGTACGTACACTTCGAGTTTTTAGCTGAATTGTTTTTGTGGACGCCAATAAAAATACAAGGATCATGTCTACCAAGTTTGGGGCCAAAACTCATTCCGAAAAAATTTTAAAAAATCCTGAACCGCAAAAGTTTCAAAAATCGTGAAAAATAGAAAACGAGTCGACTTGCCATGAAATTTCATGTGAAGGCTTAAGGGACCATTGTATGAATTTACAAGCCATAAAAATGGCATTGGCGTGCAGAAATATGAAGATGTGCCTAAACCTACCTACCACCCTATCGATCTACGGCTTGAGCATCCCGTATCTCTAGCCGACGTAGTGCCCGCCCGTCCGCCCGGCCGCTTGTTTCATGGGTTGGCTTAGGCATACGGAGTTCATTTCCAGTCTAAGATCAGACCAGACCAAGGGGTACGGCAGCAGGATCGGCAGCACACAGAGGGGGACCCAGTCGATCCCTGGCTTGCGCATCTCGCCCCTCTGGCCGGCTGAGCGCCCGCACGCTAATTTCATGGGTTGACTTAGGCATACGGAGTTCATTCCCAGTCTAAGCATACGGAGTTCATTCCCAGTCTAAGATTGGACTGGACTGAGGGTTCTGGCAGCACATGCTGGGCTCGGGCATGTGCTGGTGCCGCATTTTTCTTCACCGGAGCATCATCGAAGAACCTGATCGACGACATTGGGGTTCCGATGATCGGGGGGGCTGGGGGGTGTGTGCACATGATGTGCGATGGGTGCTGGTACTAGGCCCTTATATTGGCCCCCTATCCCTTATCAAACCTCAAGAACTCACACCCCCTTAAAGAGCATTTGAGATTTTATAGGTTTGCTACCAGTAGCCATTAAAGTGTCTGAAATGGGGATACCTTTTCCAAATGGTCACAAAATCTTGTACACTTCGAGTTTTTAGCTGAATTGTTTTTTGCATGCCAACAAAAATAAAAGGATCACGTCTATAAAGTTTGGGGCCAAAACTCCTTTCGAAAAAATTTTAAAAAATCCCGAACCGCAAAAGTTTCAAAATCATGAAAAATAGAAACTGATGCTTGCCATGAAATTTCACGTGAAGGCTTAGGCCGAGATTTACAAGCCATGAAATGGCATTGGCATGCGAATATGAGTGTGCATAAACCAGCTACCACCTATCGATCCTGGCTTGCGCATCCCGTCTCTCTGGCGACGTAGTGCACCGTCGTCCGCTCTTTTTGATCTTCTCTTTTCGTTGGCAGGCATATGGAGTTCATTCCCAGTCTAAGATGGAACCAGCGAGGGTTGTCGCAAGGATCGAGCAGCACGTAGATGGGGACTCGCCGGATCCCTACTTGTGCATCTCGGGCCTCTGGTCGGCTGAGCCCGCACCTCATTTCGGGGTTGATTAGTCATACGGAGTTCATTTTCAGTCTAAGCATACGGAGTTCATTCCCAGTCTAAGATCAGATCAGACCGAGGGTTGCGGCAGCACATGCTGGGCTCGGGCATGTGCTGGTGCCGCATTTTTCTTTGCCAGGGCACCATCGCCGGAGCATCGTCGGAGAATCTGATCGGTGGCATTGGGGTTCCGACGATCGGAGGGGCCGGGGGGTGTCCACACATGATGTGCGATGGGTGCTGGTACTTGGCCCTTATATTGGCCCCCTATCCCTCATCAAACCTCGAGAACTCACACCCCCTTTAAGAGTATTTGAGATTTTACAGGTTTGCTGCCAATAGCCATTAAAGTGTCTGAAATGGGGACACTTTTTTCAAATGGTCACAAAATCTTGTACACTTTGAGTTTTTAGCCGAATTTTTTTGTGCATGCCAAAAAAAATACAAGGATCACGTCTACCAAGTTTGGGGTCGAAACTTCTTCCAAAAAAATTTTAAAAAATCCCGAACCTTAAAAAGTTTCATAAATCATGAAAAATAGAAAACGAGTCGTCTTGCCATGAAACTTCACATGAAGACTTAAGGGACCACTGTATGAATTTACAAGTGATAAAAATGGCATTGGCACACAGAAATATGAAGATGTACCTAAACCCACCTACCATCCTATCGATCCACGGCTTGCGCATCCCGTCTCTCAGGCCGATGTAATGCCTGCCCGCCCGTTCGTTTCGTCGGTTGGCTTAGGCATATTGAGTTCATTCCCCAAACTAAGATCGAATCAGACCGAGGATTGCGGTAGCAAGATCAGCAGCATGCAGAGGTGGACCCGATCGATCCCCGGCTTACGCATCCAGCCCCTCTGTCCGGCTGAGCGCCCGCACACTCGTTTTGTGGGTTGACTTAGGCATACGGAGTTCATTCCCAGTCTAAGCATACGGAGTTCATTCCCAGTCTAAGATCAGACCGGACTGAGGGTTGCGGCAGCACATGCTAGGCTCGGGCATGTGCTGGTGCCACATTTTTCTTCGTCGGGGCACCATCGTCGGAGAACCTGACCGGCGACGTTAGGGTTCCGGTGATCGGGGGGGCCGGGGGGTATGCGCACATGATGTACGATTGGTGCTGGTACTTGGCCCTTATATTGGCCCCCTATCCCCTCATCAAATGTCAAGAACTCACACCCCCTTAAAGAGCATTTGAGATTTTACAGGTTTGCTACCAGTAGCAATTAAAATTTCTGAAACGGGGACACTTTTTTCAAATGGTCACAAAATCTTGTACACTTCGAGTTTTTAGCTGAATTTTTTTGTGCATGCCAAAAAAAATACAAGGATCATGTCTACCAAGTTTGGGGCCAAAACTCCTTCCGAAAAAATTTTGAAAAATCCCCAACGGCAAAAAGTTTCAAAAATCGTGAAAAATAAAAAACGAGTCGTCTTGCCATGAAACTTCACGTGAAGGCTTAAGGGACCATTGTATGAATTTACAAGCCATAAAAATGGCATTGACGTGCAGAAATATGAAGATGTGACTAAACCCACCTTTCACCCTATCGATCCATGGCTTGCGCATCCCGTCTCTCTGGCCGATGTAGTGCCCGCCCGCCCGCCACCCGCTTGTTTCATCGATTGGCTTAGGCATACGGAGTTCATTCCCAGTCTAAGATCGGACCAGACCGGGGGTTGCAGCAGTAAGATCGGCGGCATGCAGAGGGGGACCCGACCGATCCCCGACTTGCGCATCCCGCCATCTAGCCGGTTGAGTACCCGCATGCTCGTTCCGTGGGTTGACTTAGGCATACAGAGTTCGTTCCCATTCTAAGCATACGGAGTTCATTCCCAGCCTAAAATCGGACCAGACCGAGGGTTGCGGTAGCACATGCTGGGCTCGGGAATGTGTTGGTGCCGTATTTTTCTTCGTCGGGCCACCATCGTCAGAGCATCATCGGAGAACCTGAACAGCGGTATTGGGGTTACGACGATCGGGGGGTATGCGCACATGATGTTCGATGGGTGCTGGTACTTGGCCCTTATATTGGCCCCCTATCCCTCATCAAACCTCGAGAACTCACACCCCCTTTAAGAGTATTTGAGATTTTACAGGTTTGCTGCCAATAGCCATTAAAGTGTCTGAAATGGGGACACTTTTTTCAAATGGTCACAAAATCTTGTACACTTTAACTTTTTAGCTGAATTTTTTTGTGCATGCCAACAAAAATACAAGGATCACGTCTACCAAGTTTGGGGCCAAAACTCCTTCTGAAAAAATTTTAAAAAATCCCGAACCGCAAAAAGTTTCAAAAATTGTGAAAAATAGAAAACGAGTCGTCTTCCCATGAAACTTCTCGTGAAGGCATAAGGGACCGTTGTATGAAGTTACAAGCCATAAAAATGACATTGGCATGTAGAAATATGAAGATGTGCCTAAACCCAGCTACCACCCTATCGATCCACGGCTTGCGCATCCCGTCTCTTTGGCTGGCATAGTGCCCGCCCGCCCGCCCGCTCGCTCGTTTCGTCGGTTGGCTTAGGCATACAGAGTTCATTCCCAGTCTAAGATCGGACCAGACTGAGGGTTGTGGCAACAGGATCGGTGCCACGTAGAAGGGGACCCAACCGATCCCCAGCTTACGCATCCCGCCCCTCTGGCCGGCTGAGCACCCGCATGCTCGTTTCGTGGGTTGACTTAGGCGTACGGAGTTCGTTCCTAGTCTAAGCATACGGAGTTCATTCCCAGTCTAAGATCGGACCGGATCGAGGGTTGCGACAGCACATGCTGGGCTCGGGCATGTGTTGGTGCCATATTTTTTTTCACCGGGGCACCATCGCCGGAGCATCGTCGGAGAACCTGACCGACGGCATTGGGGTTCCGACGATCGGGTGGGCCGGGGGGGTGTGCGCACATGATGTGTGATGGGTGCTGGTACTTGGCCCTTATATTGGCCCCCTATCTCTCATCAAATCTCGAGAACTCACATGCCCTTAAAGAGCATTTGAGATTTTACAAGTTTGCTGCCAATAGCCATTAAAGTGTCTGAAACGGGGACACTTTTTTCAAATGGTCACAAAATCTTGTACACTTCGAGTTTTTAGCTGAATTTTTTTGTGCATACCAACAAAAATACAGGGATCACGTCTACCAAGTTTGGCACCAAAACTCCTTCTGAGAAAATTTTTAAAAGTCTCGAACCGCAAAAAGTTTCAAAAATCATGAAAAATAGAAAACGAGTCGTCTTGCCATGAAACTTCACGTGAAGGCTTAAGGGACCATTGTATGAATTTAAAAGCCATAAAAATGGCATTGGCTTGTAGAAATATGAAGATGTGCCTAAACCCACCTACCACCTTATCGATCCACGGCTTGCGCATCCCGTCTCTCTAGCCGGCGTAGTGCCCGCCCGCCCGCTCGTTTCATCGGTTGGCACAGGCATATGGAGTTCATTCCCAGTCTAAGATCGGACCGGACCGAGGGTTGTGCCAGCAGGATTGGCAGCATGCAGAGGGGGTCCCAGTTGATCCTCAGCTTGCGCATCCCGCCCCTCTGGCCGACTGAGCACCCGTACGCTCGTTTCATGGGTTGACTTAGGCATATGGAGTTCATTCCCAGTCTAAGCATACGGAGTTCATTCCCAGTATAAGATCGGACCAAACTGAGGGTTGTGGCAGCACATGCTGGGCTCGAGCATGTGCTAGTGCCGCATTTTTCTTCGCTGGGCCACCATCGCTGGAGCATCACCGGAGAACCTGACCGGAGGCATTGGGGTTCCGGTGATCGGGGGGGCCGGGGCGGGTGTGCGCACATGATATGCGTTGGGTGCTGGTACTTGGCCCTTATATTGGCCCCCTATCCCTCATCAAACCTTGAGAACTCACACCCCTTAAAGAGCATTTGAGATTTTATAGGTTTGCTGCCAGTAGCCATTAAAGTGTCCTAAATCGGGACACTTTTTTCAAATGGTCACAAAATCTTGTGCACTCCGAGTTTTTAGCTAAATTTTTTTTTGCATGCCAACAAAAATACAAGGATCATGGCTACCAAGTTTGGGGCCAAGACTCCTTCCGAAAAAATTTTAAAAAATCTTGAGCCGCAAAAAGTTTCAAAAATCGTGAAAAATATAAAACGAGTTGTCTTGCCATGAAACTTCACGTGAAGGCTTAAGAGACGATTGTATGAATTTACAAGCCATAAAAATGGCATTGGCATGCAGAAATTTCAAGATGTGCCTAAACCCACCTACCACCCTATCGATCCACGGCTTGCGCATCCCGTCTCTCTGGCTGGCGTAGTGCCGCACGTCCGCTCGTTTCATCGGTTGGCTTAGGCATACGAAGTTCATTCCCAGTCTAAGATCAGAATAGACTAAGGGTTGCAGCAGCAGGATCGGTAGAACGCAGAGAGGAACCCGATCGATCCCCGACTTGCACATCCCGCCCCTCTGGTCGGCTGAGCGCCCGTACGCTTGTTTTCTGGGTTGACATAGGCATACGGAGTTCATTCCCAATCTAAGCATACGAAGTTCATTCCCAGTCTAAGATCAGACTGGATCGAGGGTTACGACAGCACATGCTGGGCTCGGGCATGTGCTGGTGCCGCATTTTTCTTTGTCGGGGCACCATCACAGAAGCATCGCTTGAGAACCTAACCGACGGCATTGGGGTTCCGGCGATCGGGGGGACCGGGGGGGTGTGGGTACATGATATGCGTTGGGTGCTGGTACTTGGCCCTTATATTGGCCCCCTATCCCTCATCAAACCTCGAGAACTCACAACCCTTTAAAGAGCATTTGAGATTTATAGGTTTGCTGCAGTAGCCATTAAAGCGTCTGAATGGGACACTTTTTTCAAATGGTCACAAATCTTGTGCACTTCGAGTTTTTAGCTGAATTTTTTGTGCATGCCAACAAAAATACAAGGATCACGTCTATCGTGTTTCGGCCACAACATCTTCCGAAAAAATTTTAAAAAATCCCGAACCGTAAAAAGTTTCAAAAATCATGAAAAATACTTCACGTGAAGGCTTAAGGGACCATTGTATTAATTTACAAGCCATAAAAATGGCATTGACACACAGAAATTTGAAGATGGGCCTAAACCCACCTACCACCCTATTGATCCACGGCTTGCGCATCCCGTCTCTCTGGCTGGCGTAGTGCCGCGCATTCGCTCATTTCGTCGGTTGGCTTAGGCATACGGAGTTCATTCCCTGTCTAAGATTGGAATGGACCGAGGGTTACAGCAGCAGGATCGGTAGCACTCAGAGGGGGACCCCGTCGATCCTCGGCTTGCGCAACCCGCCCCTCTGGTCGGCTAAGCGCCCGCACGCTCGTTTCGTCGGTTGACTTAGGCATACGGAGTTCATTCCCAGTCTAAGCATACGGAGTTCATTCCCAGTCTAAGATCGGACCAGACCGAGGGTTGTGGCAACCCATGCTAGGCTCGGGCATGTGCTAGTGCTACTTTTTTTGTTAGCCGGGGCACCGTCGCCAAAGCATTGTCGGAGAACCTGACCGACGGCATTGGGGTTCCGGCGATAGGGGGGGCCGGGGGGTTTCCGCACATGATGTGCGATGGGTGCTGGTACTTGGCCCTTATATTGGCCCCCTATCCCTCATCAAACCTCGAGAACTCACACCCCCTTAAAGAGCATTTGAGATTTTACAGGTTTTTTGCCAGTAGCCATTAAAGTGTCTGAAATTGGGACACTTTTTTCAAATGGACACAAAATCTTGTACACTTCGAGTTTTTAGCTAAATTTTTTTGTGCATGCCAACAAAAATACAAGGATCACGTTTACCAAGGTTGGGGTGAAAACACCTTCCGAAAAAATTTTAAAAAATCCCGAACCGTAAAAAGTTTCAAAAATCGTGAAAAATAGAAAACGAGTCGTCTTGCAATGAAATTTCACGTGAAGGCTTAAGGCACCATTGTATGAATTTACAAGCCATAAAAATGGCATTGGTAGTAGAAATATGAAGATGTGCCTAAACCCGCCTACCACCCTATCGATCCACGGCTTGCGCATCCCGTCTCTCTGGTCGGCATAGTGCCCGCCCGGCCGCTTGCTCGTTTCGTCGGTGGGCTTAAGCATACGGAGTTCATTCCCAGTCTAAGATTGGACCAGACCGAGTGTTGTGGCAGCAGGATCGGCAGCACACAGAGGGGGACTCGGCCGATCTCCGGCTTGCACATCCTGCCCCTCTGGCTGGCTGAGGGCCACACGCTTGTTTCGTGGGTTGACTTAGGCATACGAAGTTCATTCCCAGTCTAAGCATAGGGAGTTCATTCCCAGTCTAAGATCGAATCGGACCGAGGGTTGTTGCAGCACATGCTGGGCTCGGGCATGTGCTGGTGCCGCATTTTTCTTCGCCGGGGCATCGTCGGAGAACCTGACAGACGGCATTCGGGTTTCGACGATCGAGGGGGCCGAGGGGGTGTGCACACATGATGTGCGATGGGTGCTGGAACTTAGCCCTTATATTGGCCCCCTATCCCTCAGCAAACCTCAAGAACTCACACCCCCTTAAAGAGCATTTGAGATTTTACAGGTTTGCTGCCAGTAGCCAATAAAGTGTCTGAATGGGGACACTTTTTTCAAATGGTCACAAAATCTTGTACACTTCAATTTTTTAGCTGCATTTTTTTGTGCATGCCAACAAAAATACAAGGATCCTGTCTACCAAGTTTGGGGCCAAAACTCCTTCCGAAAAAATTTTAAAAAATCCTGAACCGCAAAAAGTTTCAAAATCATGAAAAATTAAAAAATGAGTCGTCTTGCCATGGAAACTTCACGTGAAGGCTTTAGGGACCATTGTATGAATTTAGAAGCCATAAAATGGCATTGGCACACAGAAATATGAAGATGGTAACCTAAACCCACCTACCAACCCTATTCGATCCACGGGCTTGCGCATCGCGTCTCTCTGGCCGACGTAGTGCCCTCCCACCCGTTCCGCTCGTCTTCGTCGGTTGGCTTAGGGCATACGGAGTTCATTCCCAGTCTAAGATCAGACTGGACCAAGGGTTGTGGTACCAAGATCGGCAGTACGTAGAGGGGGACCCGACCGATCCCCAGCTTGCGCATCCCGCCCCTCTGGCCGGTTGAGCGGCCGCACGCTCGTTTCATGGGTTGACTTAGGCATACGGAGTTCATTCCCAGTCTAAGCATACGGAGTTCATTGCCAGTCTAACATCCGACCGGACCGAGGGTTGCGACAGCACTTGCTGGGCTCGGGCATGTGCTGGTGACGCATTTTTCTTCATCGAGGCACCATCGTCGGAGCATCACTAGAGAACCTGACCGACGATATTGGGGTTCTGGTGATCGGGGGGGCCGGACGGGGGGGTGTGCGCACATGATGTGTGATGGGTGCTGGTACTTGGCCCTTATATTGGCCCCCTATCCCTCATCAAAGCTCGAGAACTCACTCCCCTTAAAGAGCATTTGAGATTTTACAGGTTTGCTGCCGGTAGCCATTAAAGTGTCTGAAATGGGGACACTTTTTTCAAATGGTCACAAAATCTTGTACACTACGGGTTTTTAGCTGAATTTTTTTGTGCATGCCAACAAAAATACAAGGATCTCGTCTAACAAGTGTGGGGCCAAAAATCCTTCGAAAAAAATTTAAAAAATCTCAAACCGTAAAAAGTTTTAAAAATCATGAAAAATAGAAAACAAGTCGTCTTGCCATGAAACTTCACGTGAAGGCTTAAGAGACCATTGTATGAATCTACAAAGCATTAAAAATGGCATTGGCATGCAGAAATATGAAGATGTGCCTAAACCCACCTACCACCCTATCGATCCATAGCTTACGCATCCCGTCTTTCTGGCCGACGTAGTGATCGCCCGCCCGCCCGCCCATTCATGTTGTCGGTTGGCTTAGGCATACGGAGTTCATTCCCAGTCTAAGATCGAACCAGATCGAGGGTTGTGGCAACAGGATTGGTAGCACGCAGAGGGGGACCTGGCCGATCCTTGGCTTGTGCATCCTGTCCCTCTGGCCGACTGAGCGCCCGCACGCTCGATTCGTGGGTTGACTTAGGCATACGGAGTTCATTCCTAGTCTAAGCATACGAAGTTCATTCCCAGTCTAAGATCGGATCAGACTGAAGGTTGCGTTAGGACATGCTGGGTCGGGCATGTGCTGGTGCGCATTTTTCTTCGTCGGGGCACCATCGTCGGGAAATTGTCGGAGCATTGTCGGAGAACCTAACCGACGGCATTCAGGTCCCGACGATCGGGGCGCCGGGGGGGTGTGCGCACATGATGTGCAATGGGTGCTGGTACTTAGCCCTTATATTTGCCCTCTATCCCTCAGCAAACCTCGATAACTCACACCCCCTTAAAGAGCATTTGAGATTTTACAGGTTTGCTGCCAGTAGCCAATAAAGTGTCTGAATGGGGACACTTTTTTCAAAGGTCACAAAATCTTTTACACTTCGATTTTTTAGCTGAATTTTTTTGTGCATGCCAAAACAAATACAAGGATCCCGTCTACTTGGGGCCAAAACTCCTTCCCAAAAAATTTTCAAAAATCCTGAACTGCAAAAAGTTTCAAAAATCGTGAAAAATAGAAAACAAGTCGTCTTGCCATGAAACTTCACGTGAAGGCTTAAGGGACCATTGTATGAATTTAGAAGCCATAAAAATGGAATTGGCATGCAGAAATATGAAGATGTGCCTAAACCCACCTACCACCCTATCGATCCACGGCTTGCGCATCCCGTCTCTCTGGCCGACGTAGTACCCTCCCACCCGCTCGTTTCGTCGGTTGGCTTAGGCATACGGAGTTCATTCCCAGTCTAAGATCAGATCGGATCGAGGGTTGCGGTAGCAGGATCGGTAGCACATAGAGGGGGACCCGACCGATCCCCGACTTGCGCATCCTGCCCCTCTGGCAGGCTAAGCGGCCGCACGCTCGTTTCGTGGGTTGACTTAGGCATACGGAGTTCATTGCCAGTCTAACATCCGACCAGACCGAGGGTTGCGGCAGCACATGCTGGGCTCGGGCATGTGTTGGTGATGCATTTTTCTTCGTCGGGGCACCATCATCGGAGCATCGCCGGAGAACCTGACTGGCGGCATTGGGGTTCTGGTGATCGGGGGGGCCGGACGGGGGGGTGTGCGCACATGATGTGCGATGAGTGCTGGTACTTGGCCCTTATATTGGCCCCCTATCCCTCATCAAACCTTAAGAACTCACTCCCCCTTAAAGAGCATTTGAGATTTTACAGGTTTGCTGCCAGTAGCCATTAAAGTGTCTGAAATGGGGACACTTTTTCAAATGGTCACAAAATCCTTGTACACTATGAGTTTTTAGGCTTGAATTTTTTTGTGATGCCACAAAAATACAAGTTTGGGGCCAAAATCCTTTCTAAAAAATTTTAAAAAATCTCGAAGCCGCAAAAATTTCAAAATCATGAAAAATAGAAAACGAGTCGTCTTGCCATGAAACTTCACGTGAAGGCTTAAGAGACCATTGTATGAATCTACAAGCATTAAAAATGGGCATTGGCATCAGAAATCATGAAGATGTTGCCTAAATCGATCTACCACCCTATCGATCCATAAGCTTTGCGCATCCCGTCTCTCTGGCCGGCGTAGCTGATCGCCCGCCCGCCGCCCGCTAGGTCGTTTCGTCGCGTTGGCTCTAGGCATACGGAGTTCATTCCCTGTCTAAGCATATGAAGTTCATTCCCAGTCTAAGATCGGATATGACCGAGGGTTATGGCAGCACATGCTGGGCTCGGGCATGTTCTGGTGCTGCATTTTTCTTCGCCAGGGCACCATCGTCAAACAACCAAACCGATGGCATTCGGGTTCCGACGATCGGGGGGGTCGGGGGGGTGTGCGCACATGATGTGCGATGGGTGCTGGTACTTGGCCCTTATATTGGCCTCCTATCCCTCATCAAACCTCGAGAACTCACACCCCCTTAAAGAGCATTTGAGATTTTACAGGTTTTTTGCCGGTAGCCATTAAAGTGTCTGAAATGGGGACACTTTTTTCAAATGGTCACAAAATCTTTTACACTTTGAGTTTTTAGCTGAATTTTTTTATGCATTCCAAAAAAAATTCAAGGATCACGTCTACCAAGTTTGGGGCCAAAAATCCTTCTGAAAAAATTTTAAAAAGTTTTGATCCGCAAAAATTTTTGAAAATCGTGAAAAATAGAAGTCGTCTTGCCATTAAACTTCACGTGAAGGCTTAAGGGTCCATTTTATGAATTTACAAGCCATAAAAATGGCATTGCCACACAGAAATATGAAGATGTGCCTAAACCCACCTACCACCCAATCGATCCATGGCTTGCCGCATCCCGTCTCTCTAGTCGCGATAGCGCCCGCCCGCCGTCTCGCTGCCCATTTCGTCGCGTTGGCTTAGGCATACGAATGTATTCCCAGTCTAGGATCAGACCGGACTGAGGTTGCGGTAGTCGGATCGATAGCATTGCAGAGGCGGCGACTCGACCAATCCCTGGCTGCGCATGCGCCCCTTTGGCTGGCTGAGTGCCCACACGTCGTTTTCATGGGTTTGACTTAGGCATTATGGAGTTCATTTCCCAGTCTAAGCATACGGAGTTTCATTCCCAGGTAAGATACGGACCAAGACCGACGATTGCGGTAGCACATGCTTGGCTTGGGCATGGTGCTTGTGGCTGCCCATTTTTTTTTCGTCGAGGCACCATCACCGGAGCATCACCGGAGAACCTGACCGACGGCATTGGGGTTCCGGCGATCGGGGGGGCCGGGGGGGTCTGCGCACATGATGTATGATGGGTGCTGGTACTTGGCCCTTATATTGGCCCCCCATCCCTCATCAAACCTTGAGAACTCACACCTCCTTAAAGAGCATTTGAGATTTTACAGGTTTGCTGCCAGTAGCCATTAAAGTGTCTGAAATGGGGACACTTTCTTCAAATGGTCACATAATCTTGTACACTTCAAGTTTTCAGCTGAATTTTTTTATGCATGCCAAGAAAATTACAAGGATCACGTGTACCAAGTTTGGGCCCAAGACTCCTTCCGAAAAAATTTAAAAAAATATCAAACCGTAAAAAGTTTCAAAAATCATGAAAAATAGAAAACGAGTCGTCTTGCCATGAAACTTCACGTGAAGGCATAAGGGACCATTGTATGAATTTACAAGCCATAAAAATGGCATTCGCACGCAGAAATATGAAGATGTACCTAAACCCACCTACCACCCTAGCGATCCACGGCTTGCGCATCCCATCTTTTTGGCCGGCTCAGTGCCCGCCCGTCGACCCGAACACTCGATTCGTCGGTTGGCTTAGGCATACGGAGTTCATTTCCAGTCTAAGATCGGATCGGACCGAGGTTGCGGAAGCAAGATTGGCAGCATGCAAAGGGGGACCCGATCGATCCCCGGCTTGCGCATCTCGTCCCTCTGGCCGACTGAGCACCCGCACGCTCGTTTCGTGGGTTGACTTAGGCATATGGAGTTCACTCCCAGTCTAAGCATACGAAGTTCATTCCCAGTCTAAGATCGGACCGGACCGAGGGTTGCAGCAGCACATGCTGGGCTTGGGCATGTGCTGGTGCCGCTTTTTTCTTCATCGGGGCTCCATCGTCGAAGCATCGCCGGAGAACCTGACCGACGGCATTGGGGTTCCGGCGATCGGGGGGGTCGGGGGGGTGTGCACACATGATGTGCGATGGGTGCTGGTACTTGGCCCTTATATTGGCCCCCTATCCCTTATCAATCCTCGAGAACTCACACCCCCTTACAGAGCATTTGAGGTTTTACAGGTTTGCTACCAGTAGCCATTAAAGTGTCTGAAATGGGGACACTTTTTTCAAATGGTCACAAAATCTTGTACACTTCGAGTTTTTAGCTGAATTTTTTTGTGCATGCCAACAAAAATACAAGGATCACGTTTACCAAGTTTGGGGACAAAACTCCTTCTGAAAAAATTTTAAAAAGTTTCGAAACGCAAAAAGTTTTAAAATTCATGAAAAATAGAAAACGAGTTGTCTTGCCATGAAACTTCTCGTGAAGGCTTAAGGGACCATTGTATGAATTTACAAGCCATAAAAATGGCATTGGCATGCAGAAATATGAAGATGTGCCTAAACCCACCTACTACCCTATCGATCCACGGCTTGCGCATCTTGTCTCTCTAACCGACGTAGTGCCCGCCCTCCCGGCCGTCCACTCGTTTCGTCGGTTGGCTTAGGCATATGGAGTTCATTCCCAGTCTAAGATCGGATAGGACCGAGGGTTGCGGCAGCGGGATCGGCAGCATGCAGAGGGGGACCCGGCCAATCCCCGGCTTGCGCATCCCGCACCAATGGCCAGTTGAGCACCCGTACGCTTGTTTCGTGGGTTGACTTAGGCATACGGAGTTCATTCCTAGTCTAAGCATACGGAGTTCATTCCCAATCTAAGATCGAATCGGACCGAGGGTTGCGGCAGCACATGCTAAACTTGGGCATGTGCTAGTGTCACATTTTTCTTCGTCAGTGCACCAGCATCGTCGGAGAACCTGACCGCGGCATTGGGGTTTCGGCGATCGGGGGGCTGGGGGGTGTACGCACATGATGTGCGATGGGTACTGGTACTTGGCCCTTATATTGGCCCCCTATCCCTCATCAAACCTCAAGAACTCACACCCCCTTTAAGAGCATTTGAGATTTTACAGGTTTGCTGCCAGTAGCCATTAAAGTGTCCTAAATCGGGACACTTTTTTCAAATGTCACAAAATATTATGCACTTCGAGTTTTTAGCTGAATTTTTTTTTACTAACCAACAAAAATACAAGGATCATGGCTACCAAGTTTGGGGCCAAAAGTCCTTCCGAAAAAATTTAAAAAATTTGGAATCGTAAAAAGTTTCAAAAATTGTGAAAAATAAAAAACGAGTCGTCTTGCCATGAAACTTCATGTGAAGGCTTAAGGGACCATCGTATCAATTTCCAAGCCATAAAAAATGGCATTGGCTCACAAAAATATGAAGTTGTGCCTAAACCCACCTACCACCCTATCGATCCATGGCTTACGCATCCTGTATCTCTGGCCGGCGTAGTGCTCGCCCGCACACCTGCTCGTTTCGTCGATTGACTTAGGCATACGGAGTTCATTCCCAGTCTAAGATCAGACTGAACTGAGGGTTGTAGCTACAGGATCGGCAGCACGCAGAGGGGGACCCGACCGATCCCTGGCTTGCGCATCCCGACCCTCTGGTCGGCTGAGCGCCCACACGCTTGTTTTGTGGGTTGAGTTAGGCTTACGGAGTTCATTCCCAGTCTAAGATCAGACCGGACCGAGGGTTGCGGCAGCACATACTGGGCTCGGGCATGTGCTGGTGCTGCATTTTTTTCGTCGGGGCACCATCGCCGGAGCATCGCGGAGAACCTGACCGGCGGCATTGGGGTTCGGGCGATCGGGGGCCCGAGGGGGTGTACGCACATGATGTGTGATGGGTGCTGGTACTTGGCCCTTATATTGGCCCCCTATCCCTCATCAAACCTTGAGAACTCACACCCCTTTAAAGAGCATTTGAGATTTTACAGGTTTGCTACCAGTAGCCATTAAAGTGTCTAAAATAGGGAAACTTTTTTCAAATGGTCACAAAATCTTGTACACTTCGAGTTTTTAGCTGAATTTTTTTATGCATGCCAAAAAAATACAGGGATCACATCTGCCAAGTTTGGGGCCAAAAATCCTTTCGAAAAAATTTTAAAAAATCCCAAACCGTAAAAAGTTTCAAAAATCGTGAAAAATAGAAAACGAGTCGTCTTGCCTTGAAACTTCACGTGAAGGCTTAAGGGACCATTGTATGAATTTACAAGACATAAAAATGGCATTGGCACACAGAAATATAAAGATGTGCCTAAACCCACCTACCACCCTATTGATCCATGGCTTACGCATCCCGTCTCTCTGGCCGGTGTGGTGCCCACCCGCACGCTCGTTTCGTCGGTTGGCTTAAGCATACGGAGTTCAATCCCAGTCTAAGATCAGATCAGACTGAGGGTTATGGTAGCAGCATCGGCAGCACACAGAGGGGGACCCAGCCGATCCCTGACTTGCACATCCCGCCCCTCAGGCCGGCTGAGCACCCGTCCGCTCGTTTCGTGGGTTGACTTAGGCATACGGAGTTCATTCCCAGTCTAAGATCGAATCGGACCGAGGGTTGCGGCAGCACATGCTGGGCTCGGGCATGTGCTGGTGTTGCATTTTTCTTTGTCGGGGCACCATCACCGGAGCATCACCAGATAACCTGATCGGTGGCATTGGGGTTCCGGCGATCGGGGGGCCGGGGGGTGCGCGCACATGATGTGCGATGGGTGCTGGTACTTGGCCCTTATATTGGCCCCCTATCCCTCATCAAACCTTGAGAACTCACACCCTCTTAAAGAGCATTTGAGATTTTACAGGTTTGCTGCCATTAGCTATTAAAGTGTCTAAAATGAGGACACTTTTTTCAAATGGCAACAAAATCTTGTACACTTTGAGTTTTTAGCTAATTTTTTTGTGCATGCCAAAAAAAATACAAGGATCACGTCTACCAAGGTTGGGGCCAAAGCTCCTTCCAAAAAATTTTAAAAAATCTCGAATCGTAAAAAGTTTCAAAAATCATTAAAAATAGAAAACGGGTCATTTTGCCACGAAACTTCACATGAAGGCTTAGGGGACCATTGTATCAATTTATAAGCCATAAAAATGGCATTGGCACACAGAAATATGAAGATGTGCCTAAACCCACCTACCACCCTATCGATCCACGGCTTGCGCATCCTGTCTCTCTGGCCGGCGTAGTGCCTGCCTGCCCACTCGTTCCGTCAGTTGGCTTAGGCATACGGAGTTCATTCCCAGTATAAGATCGGACCAAACTGAGGTTTGTGGCAGCAGGATCGGCAGCACGCAGAGGGGGACCCGGCCGATCCCCAGCTTACGCATCCTGCCCCTCTGGCCGGCTGAGCGCCAGCAAGCTCGTTTCGTGGGTTAACTTAGGCAAACGGAGTTCATTCCCAGTCTAAGCATACGGAGTTCATTCCCAATCTAAGATCGGACCGGACCGAGGGTTACGTTGGCACATACTGGGTTCGGTAATGTGCTGGTGCTGTATTTTTCTTCGTCGGGGCACTATCATCGGAGCATTGCCGGAGAACCTGACCGGTGGCATTGGGTTCCGGCGATCGGGGGGCCGGGGGGTGTGCACACATGATGTGCGATGGGTGCTGGTACTTAGCCCTTATATTGGCCCCCTATCCCTCATCAAACCTCGAGAACTCACACCCCCTTAAAGAGCATTTGAGATTTTACAGGTTTGCTGCCAGTAGCAATTAAAGTGTTCGAAATGGGGACACTTTTTTCAAATGGTCACAAAATCTTGTACACTTCGATTTTTTAGCTGAATTTTTTTGAGCATGCCAACAAAAACACAAGGATCATGTATACAAAGTTTGGGGCCAAAACTCCTTCCGAAAAAATTTTAAAAAATCCCAAACCGCAAAAAGTTTCAAAAATCATGAAAAATAGAAAACGTGTCGTCTTGCCATGAAACTTCACGTGAGGCTTAAGGGACCATTGTATGAATTTACAAGCCATAAAAATGGCATTGGCATGCAGAAATATGAAGATGTGCCTAAACCAGCCTACCACCCTATCGATCCACGGCTTGCGCATCCCGTCTCTCTGGCCGGCGTAGTGCCCGCCCGCCCGCTTGGTCATTTCGTCGGTTGGCTTAGGCATACGGAGTTCATTCCAAGTCTAAGATTTGACCAGACCAAGGGTTGTGGCAGCAGGATCGGTAGCATGCAGAGGGGGACCCGATCGATCCCTGGCTTGCACATCCTGCCCCTCTGGCCGGTTGAGCACCCGTAATCTCATTTCGTGAGTTGACTTAGGCATACGGAGTTCATTCCCAGTCTAAGCATACGGAGTTCATTCCCAGTCTAAGATCATATCGAATCGAGGGTTGCGGCAGCACATGCTGGTCCCGGGCATGTGTTGGTGCCGCATTTTTCTTCGTCGGGGCACCATTGTCGGAGCATCACCGGAGAACCTGATCGACGGCATTGGGGTTCTGGCGATCGGGGGGCCGGGGGGTGGGCGCACATGATGTGCGATGGGTGCTGGTACCTGGCCCTTATATTGGCCCCCTATCCCTCATCAAACCTCGAGAACGTACACCCCCTTAAAGAGCATTTGAGATTTTACAGGTTTGCTGCCAGTAGCCATTATAGTGTCTGAAATGGGGACATTTTTTTCAAATGGTCACAAAATCTTGTACACTTCGAGTTTTTAGCTGAATTTTTTTGTGCATGCCAACAAAAACAAAAGGATCACGTCTACCAAGTTTGGGGCCAAAACTCATTCTGAAAAAATTTTAAAAATTTTGGAATCGTAAAAAGTTTCAAAAATCGTGAAAAATAGAAAACGAGTCGTCTTGCCATGAAACTTCATGTGAAGGCTTAAAGGACCATCGTATGAATTTACAAGCCATAAAAATGGCATTGGCACGCAGAAATATGAAGATGTGCCTAAACCCACCTACGACCCTATCCATCCATGGCTTGTGCATCCCGTCTCTCTGGCCGGCTTAGTGCTCGCCTGATGGTTACGGCAATAGGATCAACAGCACGCAGAGGGGGACCCGATCGATCCCCAACTTGTGCATCTCACCCTTCTGGCCGGCTGAGCACCTGCATGTTCATTTCGTGGGTTGACTTAGGCATATGGATTTAATTCCAATCTAAGAACACAGAGTTCATTCCCAGTCTAAGATCGGATCGAACCGAGGGTTGCGGTAGCACATGCTGGGCTCGGGCATGTGTTGGTGACGTATTTTTCTTCGTCGGGGTGCCATCGTCAGAGCATCGCCAGAGAACCTGACCAGCGATAGTGGGATTCCGACGATCGGGGGGTTCGGGGGTGGTGTGCGCACATGATGTGCGATGTGTGCTGGTACTTGGCCCTTATATTGTCCCCCTATCCCTCATCAAACCTCGAGAACTCACACCCCCTTAAAGAGCATTTGAGATTTTTCAGGTTCCTGCCAGTAGCTATTAAAGTGTCTGAAATGGGGACACTTTTTTCAAACGGTCACAAAATCTTGTACACATCGAGTTTTTAGCGGAATGTTTTTGTGCATGCCAAAAAAATACAAGGATCACGTCTACCATGTTTGGGGCCAAAACTCCTTCCGAAAAAATTTTAAAAAATCCTGAACTGCAAAAAGTTTTGAAAATCATGAAAAATAGAAAACGAGTCGTCTTGCCATGAACCTTCACGTGAAGGCTTAAGGGACTAATGTATGAATTTACAAGCCATAAAAATGGCATTGGCATGCAGAAATATGAAGATGTGCCTAAACCCACCTACCACCCTATCGATCCACAGCTTGCGCATCTCGTCTCTCTGGCCGACGTAGTGCCCGATCGCTCGCCCGTCGCTCGTTTCGTCGGTTGGCTTAGGCATACAGAGTTTATTCCTAGTCTAAGATCAGACCAGACCGAGGGTTGCGGTAGCAAGATCAGCAGCACGTAGAGGGGGACCCGATCGATCCCTGGCTTGCGCATCCCGGCCCTCTGGCTGGCTGAGCACCCGCACGCTCATTTCATGGGTTGACTTAGGCATACGGAGTTCATTCCCAGTCTAAGCATATGGAGTTCATTTGCAGTCTAAGATCAGGCTGGACCGAGGGTTTCGATAGCACATGCTGGGCTCAAGCATCTGTTGGAGCCGCATTTTTCTTCGTTGGGGCACCATCGCCGGAGCATCGCAGGAGAACCTGACCGACGGCATTGGGTTTTCGATGATCGGGGGGCCGGGGGGGGTCTACGCACATGATGCGCGGTGGGTACTGGTACTTGGCCCTTATATTGGCCCCACTATCCCTGATCAAACCTCGAGAACTCACACCCCCTTAAAGAGCATTTGAGATTTTACAGGTTTGCTGCCAGTAACCATTAAAGTGTCTGAAATGTGGACACTTTTTTCAAATGGTCACAAAATCTTGTACACTAAGAGTTTTTAGTTGAGTTTTTTGTGCATGCCAACAAAAATACAGGGATCACATCTACCAAGTTGGGGCCAAAACTCCTTCCGAAAAAATTTTAAAAAATCTCAAACCGTAAAAGTTTTGAAATCGTGAAAAATAAAAAACGAGTCGTCTTGCCATGAAACTTTACGTGAAGGCTTAGGGGACCATTCTATGATTTACAAGCCATAAAAATGGAATTGGCACGTAGAAATATGAAGATGTGCCAAAACCCACCTACCACCCTATCGATACACATCTTGCGCATCCCGTCTCTCTGGCCGGCGCTGTGCCCGCTCGTCCGCCCGCCCGCTCATTTTATCGGTTGGGTTAGGCATACGAAGTTCATTCCCAGTCTAAGATCAGACTGCACCGAGGGTTGCGGTAGCAAAATCGGTAGCACGCAGAGGGGGACCCGACCAATCCCCATCTTGCACATCCCGCCCCTCTGGTCGGCTGAGCACCCGCACACTTGTTTCGTAGGTTGACTTAGGCATACAGAGTTGATTCCCAGTCTAAGGATACGAAGTTTATTCCCAGTCTAAGATCGGATCGGACCAAGGGTTGCGACAGCACATGCTGGGCTCGAGCATGTGTTGGTGCAGCATTTTTCTTCGCTGGGGCACCATCGCCGGAGCATCACTGGAGAACCTAACCGGCGACATTGGGGTTCCGACGATCGGGGAGGACCGGGGGGGTGTGTGCACATGATGTGCGATGGGTACTGGTACTTGGCCCTTATATTGGCCCCCTATCCCTCATCAAACCTCAAGAACTCACACCCCCTCAAAGAGCATTTGAGATTTTACAAGTTTGCTACTAGTAGCCATTAAAGTGTCTGAAATGGGGACACTTTTTCAAATGGTCACAAAATCTTGTACACATTGAGTTTTTAGCTGAATTTTTTTGTGCATGCCAACAAAAATACAAGGATCACGTCTACCAAGTTTGGGGATAAAACTCCTTCCAAAAAAATTTAAAAAATCCCGAACCGTAAAAAGTTTCAAAAATCATGAAAAATAGAAAACGAGTCGTCTTGCCATGAAACTTCATGTGAAGGCTTAAGGGACCATTGTATGAATTTACAAGCCATAAAAATGGCATTGACATGTAGAAATATGAAGATGTGCCTAAACCCACCTACCACCCTATCGATCCATGGCTTGCGCATCCCGTCTCTCTGGCCGGCATAGTGCCTGCCCGCCCGCCCGCCCGCTCGTTTCGTCGATTGGCTTAGGCATATGGAGTTCATTCCAGTCTAAGATCAGACTGGACTGAGGGTTACAGCAGCAGCATCGACAGCATGTAGAGGTAGACCTGACCGATCCCCGGCTTATGCATCCCACCCCTCTAGCCAGCTGAGCACCTGCACGTTCGTTTCGTGGGTTGACTTAGGCATACGGAGTTCATTCCTAGTCTAAGCATACGAAGTTCATTCCCAGTCTAATATCGGACCAGACTGAGGGTTACGACAGCACATGCTGGGCTCGAGTATGTGTTGGTGCCGCATTTTTCTTCACCGGTGCACCATCACCGGAGCATCGCCGGAGAACCTGACCGACGGCATTGGGGTTCCGATGACCAGGGGCCGGGGGGTGTGCGCACATGATGTGCGATGGGTGCTGGTACTTGGCCCTTATATTGGCCCCCTATCCCTCATCAAACCTTGAGAACTCACACCCCCTTAAAGAGCATTTGAGATTTTATAGGTTTGCTGCCAGTAGCAATTAAAGTGTCTGAAATGGGGACACTTTTTCCAAGTGGTCACAATATCTTGTACACTTCGAATTTTTATCTGAATTTTTTATGCATGCCAACAAAAATACAAGGATCATGTCTACCAAATTTGGATCCAAAAGTCCTTCCAAAAAAATTTTAAAAAATTCCGAACTGCAAAAAGTTTTGAAAATCATGAAAAATAGAAAACGAGTCGTCTTGCCATGAACCTTCACGTGAAGGCTTAAGGGACCATTGTATGAATTTACAAGCCATAAAAATGGCATTGGCACATAGAAATATGAAGATGTGCCTAAACCTGCCTACCACCCTATCGATCCACGGCTTGCGCATCCCGTCTCTCTAGTCGGCGTAGTGCCCGCCCACTCGTTTTGTCGGTTGGCTTAGGCATACGGAGTTCATTCCCAGTCTAAGATTAGACCAGAGTGAGGGTTGGGGCAGCAGGATCGGTAGCACGCAAAGGGGGACTCGACTGATCCCCGACTTACGTATCCCGCCCCTCTGGCCAACAGAGCACCCGCACGCTTATTTCGTGGGTTGACTTAGGCATACGGAGTTCATTCCCAGTCTAAGCATATAGACCGGACCGAGGGTTATGGCAGCAGGATCAGCAGCACGTAGAGGGGGACCCGGTCGATCCTCGGCTTGTGTATCTCGCCCCTCTGGCCGACTGAGCACCCACACGCTCGTTTCGTGGGTTGACTTACGCATACGGAGTTCATTCCCAGCCTAAGATTGGATCAGACAAAGGGTTGCGGCAGCACATGCTGGCCTCGAGCATGTGTTGGTCTTACATTTTTCTTCGCCGGGGCACCACCGCCGGAGCATCGCAGGAGAACCTGACTGACGGTATTGGGCTTCCAACGATCGGAGGGGCTGGGGGGTGTGCGCACATGATGTGCGATGGGTGCTGGTACTTGGCCCTTATATTGGCCCCCTATCCCTCATCAAACCTCGAGAACTCACACCCCCTTAAAGAGCATTTGAGATTTTACAGGTTTGCTGCCAGTAGCCATTAAAGTGTCTAAAATGGGGACACTTTTTTCAAATGGTCACAAAATCTTGTACGCCTCAAGTTTTTAGCTGATTTTTTTTTGTGCATGCCAAAAAAAATACAAGGATCACGTCTACCAATTTTGGGGCCAAAAATCCTTCCAAAAAAACTTTAAAAAATCCTGAACCGCAAAAAGTTTCAAAAAATTGTGAAAAATAGAAAACGAGTCGTCTTGCCATGAAACTTCACGTGAAGGCTTAAGGGACCATCGTATGAATTTACAAGCCATAAAAATGGCATTGGCACACAGAAATATGAAGATGTGCCTAAACCCACTTACCACCCTATCGATCCACGGCTTGCGCATCCCGTCTCTCTAGCCGGCGTAGTGCCCGCCCGCCCACCTGCCTGCTCGTTTCGTCGGTTAGCTTAGGCATACGGAATTCATTCCCAGTCTAAGATCAAACCGGACCGAGGGTTGCGGTAGTAGGATTGGCAGCATGTAGAGGGGGACCCGGCCAATCCTCGGCTTGCGCATCCCCCCTCTGACCGGCTGAGCACCCGCACGCTCGTTTCGTGGGGTTGACTTCGACATACAGAGTTCATTCCCAGTCTAAGCATACGAAGTTCATTCCCAGTCTAAGATTAGACCGAATCGAGGGTTGCGGCAGCACATGCTAGGCTCGGACATTTGTTGGTGCCGTATTTTTCTTCGTCGGGGCACCATCACCGGCGGATCATCGGAGAACCTTACCAGCGGCATTGGGGTTCCGGCGATCGGGGGGGCCGAGGGGGTGTGCACACATGATGTGCGATGGGTGCTGGCGCTTGGCCTTATATTGGCCCCCTATCCCTCATCTAACCTCAAGAACTCACACCCCCTTAAAGAGCATTTGAGATTTTACAGGTTTGCTGCTAGTAGCCATTAAAGTGTCTGAAATGGGGACACTTTTTTCAAATGGTCATAAAATCTTGTACACTTCGAGTTTTTAGCTGAATTTTTTTGTTCATGCCAACAAAAATTCAAGGATCACGTCAACCAAGTTTGGGGCCAAAACTACTTTCGAAAAAGTTTTAAAAAATCCTGAACTCTAAAAGGTTTCAAAAAACGTGAAAAATAGAAAACGAGTCGTCTCGCCATGAAACTTCACGTGAAGGCTTAAGGGACCATTGTATGAATTTACAAGCCATAAAAATGGCATTGGCACACAGAAATATGAAGATGTGCCTAAACCTGCCTACCACCCTATCGATCCACGACTTGCGCATCCCGTCTCTATGGCCGGCATAGTGCCTGCCCGCATGCCCGCCGACTCTTTTCATCGGTTGGCTTAGGCATACGGAGTTCATTCCCAGTCTAAGTTTGGACCAGACCGATGGTTGCGGCAGCAGGATCAGCAGCACGTAGAGGGGGACCCGGTTGATCCCCAGCTTGCGCATCGTGCCCTTCTGGCCAGTTGAGCACCCGCACGTTCGTTTCGTGGCTTGACTTAGGCATACGAAGTTCATTCCCAGTCTAAGATCGGACTGGACCGAGGGTTGCGGCAGCACATGCTGGGCTCGGGCATGTGTTGGTGCTGTATTTTTCTTCGCTGGGGCACCATCGTCGAAGAACCTGACCGGCGGCATTGGGGTTCCGACAATCGGGGGGCCGTGGGGGTGTGCGCACATGATGTGCAATGGGTGCTGGTACTTGGCCCTTATATTGGCCCGCTATCCCTCATCAAACCTCAAGAACTAGCACCCCTTAAAGGGCATTTGAGATTTTACAGGTTTGCTGCCAGTAGCCATTAACGTGTCTGAAATGGGGACACTTTTTTCAAATGGTCACAAAATCTTGTACACTTCGAGTTTTTAGCTGAATTTTTTGTGCATGCCAAAAAAAATATAAGGATCACGTCTACCAAGTTTGGGACTAAAAATCCTTCTAAAAAAAGTTTAAAAAATCCCAAACTGCAAAAAGTTTCAAAAATCATGAAAAATGGACAACGAGTCGTCTTGCCATGAAACTTCATGTGAAGGCTTAAGGGACCATTGTATGAATTTACAAGCCATAAAAATTGCATTGGCAAGTAGAAATATGAAGATGTGCCTAAACCCACCTACTACCCTATCGATCCACGGGTTGCGCATCTCGTCTCTCTGGTCGACGTAGTGCCCGCCCGCCCGCCCGCTCATTTCATCGGTTGGCTTAGGCATACGAGGTCATTCCCAATCTAAGATCAGGCCAGACCGAGGGTTGCGGCAACAGGATCGGCAGCACACAGAGGGGGACCCGATCGATCCCCAGCTTGCGCATCCCGCCCCTTTGGCTGGCTGAGCACCCGTACGCTCGTTTCATGGGTTGACTTATGCATACGGAGTTCATTCCCAGTCTAAGCATACGGAGTTCATTCCCAGTCTAAGATCAGACCGGATCGAGGGTTGCGGCAGCACATGCTAGGCTCGGGCATGTGTTGGTGCCGTATTTTTCTTCGTCGGGGCACCATCGCTAGAGCATCGCCGGAGAACCTGATCGACGATCGGGGGGCAGGGGGTGTGCACACATGATGTGCGATGGGTGCTGGTACTTGGCCCTTATATTGGCCCCCTATCCCTCATCAAACCTCGAGAACTCACACCCCTTTAAAGAGCATTTCAGATTTTATAGGTTTGCTGCCAGTAGCAATTAAAGTGTCTGAAATGGGGACACTTTTTTCAAATGGTCACTAAATCTAGTACTCTTCGAGTTTTTAGCTGAATTTTTTTGTGCATGCCAAAAAAAATACAAGGATCACATCTACCAAGGTTGGGGCCTAAACTCCTTCGAAAAAAAATTTTAAAAAATCCCGAACGCAAAAAGTTCTGTAAACTATGAAAAATAGAAAATGAGTCATCTTCCCATGAAACTTCACGTGAAGGCTTAAGGGACCATTGTATGAATTTACAAGCCATAAAAATGGCATTGGCATGCTGAAATATGAAGATGTGCCTAAACCCACCTACCACCCTCTCGATCCACGGCTTGCGCATCCCGTCTCTCTAGTCGGTGTAGTGCCCGCCCGCCCGCTCGTTTCATCGGTCGGCTTAGGCATACGGAGTTCATTCCTAGCCTAAGATTGGACCAGACTGAGAGTTGTGGCAGTAGGATCGCCAGCATGCAGAGGGGGAACCGGTCGATCCCCGGCTTGCGCATCCCGCCACTCTGGCCGACTGAGCACCCACACGCTCGTTTTGTGGGTTGACTTAGGCATACGGAGTTCATTCCCAGTCTAAGCATATGGAGTTAATTCCCAATCTAAGCATACGGAGTTCATTCCCAGTGTAAGATCGAACCGGACCGAGGGTTGCGGCAGCACATGCTGGGCTCGGGCATGTGGTGGTGTCGCATTTTTCTTTGCCGAGGCACCATCGTTGGAGCATCGTCGGAGAACCTGACCGACGACATTGGGGTTCCGACGATCGGGGGGCCCAGGGGGTGTGCACACATGATGTGCAGTGGGTGCTGGTACTTGGCCCTTATATTGGCCCCCTATCCCTCATCAAACCTCGAGAACTCACACCCCCTTAATGAGCATTTGAGATTTGACAGGTTTGCTGTCAGTAGCCATTAAAGTGTCTGAAATGGGGACACTTTTTTCAAATGGTCACAAAAACTTGTACACTCCGAGTTTTTAGCTGAATTTTGTTGTGCATGCCAACAAAAACACAAGGATCGCGTCTACCAAGTTTGGGGCCAAAACTCCTTTCGAAAAAATTATAAAAAATCCTGAACGGCAAAAAGTTTCGAAAATCGTGTAAAATAGAAAACGAGTCATCTTGCCCATGAAACTTCACGTGAAGGCTTAAGGGACCATTGTATGAATTTACAAGCCATAAAAATGGCATTGGCATGCTGAAATATGAAGATGTGCCTAAAGCCACCTACCACCCTCTCGATCCACGGCTTGCGCATCCCGTCTCTCTAGTCGGTGTAGTGCCCGCCCGCCCGCTCGTTTCATCGGTCGGCTTAGGCATACGGAGTTCATTCCTAGCCTAAGATTGGACCAGACTGAGAGTTGTGGCAGCAGGATCGCCAGCATGCAGAGGGGGACCCGGTCGATCCTCGGCTTGCGCATCCCGCCACTCTGGCCGACTGAGCACCCACACGCTCGTTTTGTGGGTTGACTTAGGCATACGGAGTTCATTCCCAGTCTAAGCATATGGAGTTCATTCCCAGTCTAAGCATACGAAGTTCATTCCCAGTCTAAGATCGGACCGGACCGAGGGTTGCGGTAGCACATGCTGGGCTCGGGCATGTGGTGGTGCCCCCTTTTTCTTTGCTGAGGCACCATCAGTTGGATTAGGCATACGGAGTTCATTCCCAGTCTAAGATTGGACCTGACCGAGGGTTGCAGTAGCAAGATCGGCAGCAGGCAGAGGGGGACCCGGCCGATCCCCGACTTATGCATCCCGCCCCTCTGGCCGGCTGAGCGCCCGCGCGCTCATTTTGTGGGTTGACTTAGGCATACGGAGTTTATTTCCAGTCTAAGCATCCAGAGTTCATTTCCAGCTAAGATCGAATCGGACCGAGGGTTACGGCAGCACATGCTAGGCTCAGGCATGTGCTGGTGCCGCATTTTTCTTCGTCGGGGCTCCATCGTCGGAGGATCGCCAGAGAACCTGACTGGCGGCTTTGGGGTTCCGACGATCTGGGGGGCCGGGGGGTGTGCTCACATGATGTGCGTTGGGTGCGGGTAGTTGGCCCTTATATTGGCCCCCTATCCCTCATCAAGCCTTGGGAACTCACACCCCCTTAAAGAGCATTTGAGATTTTACAGGATTGCTGCTAGTAGCCATTAAAGTGTCTGAAATGGGGACACTTTTTTCAAATGGTCACAAAATCTTGTACACTTTGAGTTTTTAGCTGAATTTTTTTGTGCATGCCAACAAAAATACAAGGATCACGTCTATTAAGTTAGGGGCCAAAACGCCTTTTGAAAAATTTTTAAAAAATCTTGAACCGCAAAAAGTTTTGAAAATCTTGAAAAATAGAAAACGAGTCGTCTTGCCATGAAACTTCACGTGAAGGCTTAAGGGACCATTGTACAAATTTACAAGCCATAAAAATGGCATTGCAAGTAGAAATATGAAGATGTGCCTAAACCCACCTACCACCCTATCGATCCACGGCTTGTGCATCCTGCCTCTCTGGTCGACGTAGTGCCCGCCCGCCCACTCGTTTCATCGGTTGGATTAGGTATACGGAGTTCATTCCCAATCTTAGATTGGACCGGACGAGGGTTACAGCAGCAAGATCGATGACACGTAGAGGGGGACCCGACCGATCCCCGGCTTACGCATCCCTTCACTCTGGCCGACTGAGCGCCCCACGCTCGTTTCGTGGGTTGACTTAGGCATACGGAGTTCATTCCCAGTTTAAGATTGGACTGGACCGAGGGTTGCGGTAGCACATGCTGGGCTCGGGCATGTGCTGGTGCCGTATTTTTCTTCACCGAGGCACCATTGCCATAGAACCTGATCGACGGCATTGGGGTTCCGACGATCGGAGGGGCCGGGGGGTGTCGCACATGATGTGTGATGGGTGCTGGTACTTGGCCCTTATATTGCCCCCCTATCCCTCATCAAACCTCAAGAACTTACACCCCCTTAAAGAGCATTTGAGATTTTACAGGTTTACTGCCAATAGCAATTAAAGTGTCTGAAATGGGGACACTTTTTTCAAATGGTCACAAAATCTTATACACTTCGAGTTTTTAGCTAAATTTTTTTGTGCATGCCAAGAAAAATACAAGGATCACGTCTACCATGTTTGGGGCCAAAACTCCTTCCGAAAAAATTTTAAAAATCCTGACCCGTAAAAAGTTTCAAAAATCGTGAAAAATAGAAAACGAATCGTCTTGCCATGAAACTTCACGTGAAGGCTTAAGGTACCATTGTATGAATTTACAAGCCATACAAATGGCATTGGCACGTAGAAATATGAAGATGTGCCTAAACCCACCTACCACCCTATCGATCCACGGCTTGCGCATCCCGTCTCTCTGGCCGACGTAGTGCCCGCTCGCCCGCTCGTTTCATAGGTTGGGTTAGGCAAACAGAGTTCATTCCCAGTCTAAGATCGGGCCGGAATGAGTGTTGCAGCATCAGGATCGGCAGCACGCAGAGGGGGACCCGACCTATCCCCGGCTTGTGCATCCCGACCCTTTGGTCGGCTGAGCGCCCGCACGCTCGTTTCGTGGGTTGACTTAGGCATACGTAGTTCATTCCCAGTCTAAGCATACGGAGTTGATTCCCATTATAAGATCAGACCAGACCGAGGGTTGCAGCAGTACATGATAGGCTCGGGCATTGCTGGTGCCACATTTTTCTTTGTCGGTGCACCATCGCCGGAGCATCGCCTGAGAACTTGACCGCCAGCATTGGGATTCAGGCGAACGGGGGGACCGGGGGGTGTGCGCAAATGCTGTGTGATGGGTGCTAGTACTTGGCCCTTATATTGGCCCCCTATCCTTCATCAAACCTCGAAGAACTCACACCTTAAAGAGCAATTTGAGATTTTACAAGGTTTACTGTCAGTAGCATTAATGTGTCTTAAAATGGGGACACTTTTTTCAAATGGTCACAAAATCTTGTACACTTCGAGTTTTTAGCTAAATTTTTTTGTTGCATGCCACAAAACACAGGTGATCATGTCTACCAAGTTTGGGGCCAAAACTCCTTCAAAAAATTTTTAAAAAATCTCGAACTGCAAAAATTTTGAAAAAATTCGTAATAATATAGAAAATGGAGTCGTCTTGTCCATGAACATCACGTGGAAGGCTTTAAGGGACCATTGTATGAATTTACAAGCCATAAAAATGGCATTGGCACATAGAAATATGAAGATGTGCCTAAACCCACTTACCACCCTATCGATCCACGGCTTGCGCATCCCGTCTCTCTAGCCGACATAGTGCCCGTCCGCCCGCTAGCCCACTCGTTTCGTCGGTTGGCTTAGGTATACGGAGTTAATTCCCAGTCTAAGATCAGACCGGACTGAGGGTTACGACAGCAAGATCGGTAGCACGCAGAGGGGGACTCGGCCGATCCCCGACTTCACATCCCGCCCCTCTGGCCGACTTGGCGCCCGCACACTCGTTCTGTGGGTTGACATGGGCTTACGGAGTTCATTCCCAGTCTAAGATCGGACTGGACCAAGGGTTGTGGCAGCACATTCTGGGCTCGGGTATGTGCTTGGGCCGCATTTTTCTTCGTTGGGGCACCATCGTCGGAGCATCATCGGAGAACCTGACCGACGGCATTGGGGTTTCGGCGATCGGGGGGGTCGGGGGGTGTGCGCACATAATGTGCGATGGGTGCTGGTACTTGGCCCTTATATTGGCCCCTTATCCCTCATCAATCCTCAAGAACTCACACCCCCTTAAAGAGTATTTGAGATTTTACAGGTTTGCTGCCAGTAGCCATTAAAGTGTCTGAAATGGGGATACTTTTTCCAAATGGTCACAAAATCTTGTACACTTTGAGTTTTTAGCTGAATTTTTTTGTGCATGCCAACAAAAATACAAGGATCACGTCTATCAAGTTTGGGGCCAAAACTCCTTCCGAAAAAATTTTAAAACATCCCGAACTTCACATGAATCGTGAAAAATAGAAAACGAGTCGTCTTACCATGAAACTTCACATGAAGGCTTAAGGGACCATTGTATGAATTTACAAGCCATAAAAATGGCATTGGCACGCACAAATATGAAGATGTGCCTAAACCCACCTACCACACTATCGATCCACGGCTTGCGCATCCCGTCTTGTGGCCGATATAGTGCCCGCCCGCCCGCCCGTCCGTTTCATCGGTTGGCTTAGGCATACGAGTTCATTCCCAGTCTAAGATCAAACCGGACTGAGCATTGCGGCAGCACATGATGGGCACGGGCATGTGCTGGTGCCGCATTTTTCTTCCTTGGGGAACCATCGCCGGAGCATCGCCTGAGAACCTGACCGACGGCATTGGGGTTCCGATGAACGGGGGGGCCGGGGGGGTGTGCGCAAATGATGTGCGATGGGTGCTGGTCTTGGCCCTTATATTGGCCCCCTATCCCTCATCAAACTTCGAGAATTCACACCCCTTCAAGAGCATTTAAGATTTTACAGGTTTGCTGTCAGTAGCCATTAAAGTGTCTGAAATGAGGACACTTTTTTCAAATGGTCACAAAATCTTGTACACTTCGAGTTTTTTGCTGAATTTTTTTGGGCATGCCAACAAAAATACAAGGATCACGTCAACCAAGTTTGGGGCCAAAAATCTTTCTGAAAAAATTTTAAAAAATCATAAACCTCAAAAAGTTTAAAAAATCATGAAAAATAGAAAACTAGTCGTCTTGCCATGAAACTTCACGTGAAGGCTTAAGGGACCATTGTATGAATTTACAAGCCATAAAAATGGCATTGGCAGGTAGAAATATGAAGATGTGCCTAAACCCACCTACCACCCTATCGATCCACGGCTTGCGCATCCCGTCTCTTTGGCCGGCGTAGTGCCCGCCCGCCCGCCCGCTCGTTTCGTTGGTTGGCTTAGGCAGACGGAGTTCATTCCCAATCTAAGATCGGACCAGTAGGATCAGTAACACGCAGAGGAGGACCGGGCTGATCCCCGGCTTACGCATCCCGCCCTTCTGGTCGGCTGAGCGCCCACGCGCTCGTTTCGTGGGTTGACTTAGGAATACGGAGTTCATTCCCAGTCTCAGCATACGGAGTTCATTCCCAGTCTAAGATCGAACCGGAGCCAAGGTTACGATAGCACATGCTGGGCTAGGGCATGTGCTGGTGCTGAATTTTTCTTCGTCGGGGCACCATTGCCGGAGCATCGTCGGAGAACCTGACCAGCGCCACTGGGTTCTGACGATCGGGGGGCCGAGGGGTGTGCGCACATGATGTGTGATGGGTGCTGGTACTTGGCCCTTATATTGGCCATCTATCCCTCATCAAACCTCAAGAACTCGCACCCACTTAAAGAGCATTTGAGATTTTACAGGTTTGCTGCCAGTAGCCATTAAAGTGTCTGAAATGGGGACAATTTTTTCAAATGGTCACAAAATCTTGTACATTTTGAGTTTTTAGCTGAATTTTTTTGTGCATCCCAAAAAAAATACAAGGATCACGTCTACAAGGTTTGGGGCCAAAACTCCTTCCGAAAAAATTTTAAAAAATCCCGAACCGCAAAAAGTTTTGGAAATCGTGAAAAATAGAAAACGAGTCGTCTTGCCATGAAACTTCACGTGAAGGCTTAAGGGACCATTGTATGAATTTACAAGCCATAAAAATGGCATTGGCATGCAGAAATATGAAGATGCACCTAAACCCACCTACCACCCTATCGATCCACGGCTTGCGCATCCCGTCTCTCTGGCTGATGTAGTGCCCGCCCGTCTGCCCACCCACTCTTTTCGTCGGTTGGCTCAGGCATACGGAGTTCATTCACAGTCTAAGATCGGATCAGACCGAGGATTGTGGCAGCAAGATCGGCAGCACGTAGAGGGGGACCCGATGCATCCTCGCCTTGCGCATCCCGCCCCTCCGGCCGGCTGAGTGCCCGTACGCTCGTTTCGTGGGATGACTTAGGCATTCAGAGTTCAGTCCCAGTCTAAGCATACGGAGTTCATTCTTAGTCTAAGATCAAACCAGACTGAGGGTTACGGCAGCACATGCTGGGCTCGGGCATGTGCTGGTGCCGAATTTTTCGGGGCACCATTGCCGGAGCATCGTCGGAGAACCTGACCGGTGGCACTGGGTTCCGATGATCGGGGGGGCCGGGGGTTGTGCGCACATGATGTGCGATGGGTGCTCATACTTGGCCCTTATATTGGCCCTCTATCCCTCATCAAACCTCGAGAACTCACACCCACTTAAAGAGCATTTTAGATTTTACAGGTTTGCTGCCGGTAGCCATTAAAGTGTTAGAAATGAGGACAATTTTTTCAAATGGTCACAAAATCTTGTACACTTCAAGTTTTTAGCTTAATTTTTTTGTGCATGCCAACAAAAATACAAGGATCACGTCTACTAGGTTTGGGGCCAAAACTCCGTCCCAAAAAATTTTAAAAAATCTCAAACCGTAAAATGTTTTGGAAATCGTGAAAAATAGAAAACGAGTCGTCTTGCCCTGAAACTTCACGTGAAGGCTTCAGAGACCATTGTATGAATTTACAAGCCATAAAAATGGCATTGGCACACAGAAATATGAAGATGTGCCTAAACCCACGTACCACCTTATCATCCACGACTTGCGCATCCCATCTCTCTGGTTGGCGTAGTGCCCACCAACCCGCTCGCCCGCCTGCTCGTTTCGTCGGTTGGCTTAGGCATACGTAGTTTATTCCCAATCTAAGATCAGACCGGACCAAGGGTTACGGTAGCAGGATCGACAGCACGTAGAAGGGCACCCGACCAATCCCCGGCTTGATCATCCCTCCCCTCAAGCCGGCTGAGCGCCCATACGCTCGTTTCATGGGTTGACTTAGGTATACGGAGTTCATTCCCAGTCTAAGCATACAGAGTTCATTCCCAGTTTAAGATCAGACCAGACCGAGGGTTGCGGTAGCAAATGCTGGGCTCAGGCATTGCTGGTGCCACATTTTTCTTCGTCGAGGCACCATCGTCGGAGAACCTGACCGGCAGCATTGGGGTTCTAACGATCGGGGGGTCGGGGGGGTGTGCGCACATGATGTGCGATGGGTGCTGGTACATGGCCCTTATATTGGCCCCCTATCCCTCATCAAACCTCAAGAACTAACACCCCCTTAAGAGCATTTGAGATTTTATAGGTTTCCTGCCAGTAGCCATTATAGTGTCTGAAATGGGGACACTTTTTTCAAATGGTCGCAAAATCTTGTACACTTCGAGTTTTTAGCCGAATCATTTTGTGCATGCCAACAAAAATACAGGGATCACGTCTACCAAGTTTGGGGCCAAAACACCTACCGAAAAAATTTTAAAAAAAATCCCTGACCGTAAAAAGTTTTGAAAATCGTGAAAAATGGAAAACGAGTCGTCTTGCCATGAAACTTCACGTGAAGGCTTAAAGGACCTTGTATGAATTTACAAGCCATAAAAATGGCATTGGAATGCAGAAAATATGAAGATGGGTGCCTAAACCCACATACCACCCTACGATCCATGACATGCGCATCCCCGTCTCTCTGGCTGGCGTAGTGCCCGCCCGCTCGCTCGCCGCCGCCTGCCGTTTCATCGGTGGCTTAGGCATCGGGAGTTCATATCCCAAGCTAAGATCGGACCGGACTGAGGGTTGGCAGTACCAGAATCGGTAGCCATACAGAGGGGGACCCGGCCGATCCCCAGCTTGCACATCCTTGCCCCTCTGGCCCGGCCTGACAATCGCTATGCCTCTTTTCGTGGGTTGACTTAGGCATACGGAGTTCATTCCCAATCTAAGCATACGGAGTTCATTCCCAGTCTAAGATCGGACCGGACCGAGGGTTACGACAGCATAATTGGGCTCGGGCATGCGCTGGTGCCGCATTTTTCTTCGTTGGGGCACCATCGCCGGAGCATCGTCGAAGAACCTGACCGACGGCATTGGAGTTCCGACGATCGGGGGGGGTGTGCGCACATGATGTACGATGGGTGCTGATACATGGCCCTTATATTGGCCCCCTATCCCTCATCAAACCTCAAGAACTCACACCCCCTTAAAGAGCATTTGAGATTTTACAGGTTTGCTGCCAGTAGCCATTAAAGTGTCTGAAATGGGGACATTTTTTTCAAATGGTCACAAAATCTTGTACACTTCGAGTTTTTAGCCGAATCATTTTGTGCACGCCAACAAAAATACAGGGATCACGTCTACCAAGTTTGGGGCCAAAACACCTACCGAAAAAATTTAAAAAAATTCCTGACCGTAAAAAGTTTTGAAAATCGTGAAAAATGGAAAACGAGTCGTCTTACCATGAAACTTCACGTGAAGGCTTAAGGGACCATTGTATGAATTTACAAGCCATAAAAATGGCATTGGAATGCAGAAATATGAAGATGTGCCTAAACCCACCTACCACCCTATCGATCCATGACATGCGCATCCCGTCTCTCTGGCTGGCGTAGTGCCCGCCCGCTCGCTCGCCCGCCTGCTCGTTTCATCGGTTGGCTTAGGCATACGGAGTTCATTCCCAAGCTAAGATCAGACCGGACTGAGGGTTGCAGCAGCAGAATTGGCAGCATACAGAGGGGGACCCGGCCGATCCCCAGCTTGCACATCCTGCCCCTCTGGCCGGCTGAGCGCTCGCATGCTCTTTTCTTGGGTTGACTTAGGCATACGGAGTTCATTCCCAATCTAAGCATACGGAGTTCATTCCCAGTCTAAGATCGGACTGGACCGAGGGTTACGACAGCACAATTGGGCTCGGGCATGTGCTGGTGCCGCATTTTTCTTCGTTGGGGCACCATCGCCGGAGCATCGCCGAAGAACCTGACCGACGACATTGGGGTTCCAACGATCGGGGGGCCGGGGGGGGTGTGCGCACATGATGTGTGATGGGTGCTGATACATGGCTCTTATATTGGCCCCCTATCCCTCATCAAACCTCCAGAACTCACACCCCCTTAAAGAGCATTTGAGATTTTCCAGGTTTGCTACCAGTAGCCATTAAAGTGTCTGGAATGGGGACACTTTTTTCAAATGGTCACAAAATATTGTACACTTCGAGTTTTTAGCTGAAATTTTTTATGCATGCCAACAAAAATACAAGGATCACGTCCACCAAGATTGGGGCCAAAACTCCTTCCGAAAAAACTTTAAAAAATCCTGAACCGTAAAACGTTTTGAAAATTGTGAAAAATAAAAAACGAGTCGTCTTGCCATGAAGCTTCACGTGAAGGCTTAAGGGACCATTGTATGAATTTACAAGCCATAAAAATGGCATTGGCACACAGAAATATGAAGATATGCCTAAACCCACCTGCCACCCTATCAATCCACGGCTTGCGCATCCCGTCTCTCTGGCCGGCGTAGTGGCCGCCCGCCCGCCTGCTCGTTTTGTTGGTTGGCTTATGCATACGGAGTTCATTCCCAGTCTAAGATCAGACCAAACCGAGGGTTGCAGCATCAAGATCGATAGCATGCATAGGGGGACCTGGTTGATCCCCGGCTTGTGCATCCCGCCCCTCTGGCCGGTTGAGCACCCGCATGCTTGTTTCGTGGGCTGACTTAGCCATATGGAGCTCCTTCCCAGTCTAAGCATACGGAGTTCATTCCCAGTCTAAGATCGATTGAATCGAGGGTTGCAACAGCACATGCTGGGCTCGGGCAAGTGCTGGTGCCGCATTTTTCTTCATTGGGGCACCATCGTCGGAGCAGCGTCGGAGAACCTGACCGGTTGCATTGGGGTTTCGACGATCGGGGGGCCAGGGGGTGTGTGCACATGATGTGCGATGGGTGCTGGTACTTGTCCCTTATATTGGCCCCCTACCCCTCATCAAACCTCGAGAACTCACACCCCCTTAAAGAGCATTTGAGATTTTACAGGTTTGCTACTAGTAGCCATTAAAGTGTCTGTAATGGGGACACTTTTTTCAAATGGTCACAAAATCTTGTTCACTTTGAGTTTTTAGGTGAATTTTTTTGTGCATGCCAACAAAAATACAAGGATCACGTCTACCAAGTTTGGGGCCAAAACTCCTTCCGAAAAAATTTTAAAAACTCCCGAACCGTAAAAAGTTTTAAAAATCGTTAAGAATAGAAAACGAGTCGTCTTGCCATGAAACTTCACGTAAAGGCTTAAGGGACCATTGTATGAATTTACAAGCCATAAAAATGAAGATGTGCCTAAACCCACCTACCACCCTATCGATCCACGGCTTGCGCATCCCGTCTCTCTGGCCGACATAGTGCCCGCCCGCCTGGCCGCTCATTTCTTCAGTTGGCTTACGCATACGGAGTTCATTCCCAGTCTAAGATCGGACCAGACCAAGGGTTGCGGCAGAATGCAGAGGGGGACCCAGCTGATCCCCGGCTTGTGCATCCCACCCTTCTGGCCGGTTGAGCGCCCGCACGTTCGTTTCGTGGGTTGACTTAGGCATACGAAGTTCATTCCCAATCTAAGATCGAACCGGACCGAGAGTTGCGATAGCATATGCTGGGCTCGGGCATGTACTGATGCCACATTTTTCTTCACCGGGGCACCATCACCGGAGCATCATCGGAGAACCTGACCGGAGACATTAGGGTTCCGACGATCGGAGGGGCCGGGGGGGTGTGTGCCCATGATGTGCGATGGGTGGTGGTACTTGGCCCTTATATTGGGCCCCTATCTGCCATTAAACCTCGACAACTCACACCCCCTTAAAGAGTATTTGAGATTTTACAGGTTTGCTGCCAGTAGCCATTAAAGTGTCTGAAATGGGGATACTTTTTTCAAATGGTCACAAAATCTTCTACACTTCGAGTTTTTAGGTGAATTTTTTTGTGCATGCCATAAAAAATACAAGGATCTCATCTACCAAGTTTGGGGCCAAAACTCCTTCCGAAATATTTTAAAAAATCTCGAACCGTAAAAAGTTTCAAAAATCATGAAAAATAAAAAATGAGTCGTCTTGCCATGAAACATCACGTGAAGGTTTAAAGGACCATCGTATGAATTTACAAGCCATAAAAATGGCATTGGCATGCAGAAATATGAAGATGTGCCTAAACCCACCTACCACCCTATCGATCCACGGCTTGCGCGTCCGTCTCTCAGGCCGACGTAGTGCCCACCCGCCATCCCGCCCGCTCGTTTCATCAATTGGCTTAGGCATACAGAGTTCAATCCCAGTCTAAGATCGGACCGGACCGAGGGTTGCGGCAGCAGGATCGGCAGCACGTTGAGGGGGACCCGGCCAATCCCCGGCTTGCGCATCCCACCCCTCTGGCCGGCTGAGCGCCCGCACGCTCGTTTCATGGGTTGACTTAGGCATACGGAGTTCATTCCCAGTCTAAGCATACGAAGTTCATTCCCAGTGTAAGATCGGACCGGACCGAGGGTTACAGCAGCACATGTTGGGCTCAGGCATGTGCTGGTGCCGCATTTTTCTTCACCGGGGCACCATCGCTGGAGCATCACCGGAGAACCTGACCGGCGGCATTGGGGTTCCGGCGATCGGGGGGGCCGAGGGGTGTGCGCACATGATATTCGATGGGTGTTGGAACTTGGCCCTTATATTGGCCCCCTAACTCTCATCATACCTCGAGAACTCACACCCCCTTACAGAGCATTTGAGATTTTACAGGTTTGCTACCAGTAGCCATTAAAGTGTCTAAAATGGGGACACTTTTTTCGAATGGTCACAAAATCTTGTACACTTCAAGTTTTTAGCTGAATTTTTTTGTGCATGCCAAGAAAAATACAACGATCGCATCTACCATGTTTGGGGCCAAAACTCCTTCTGAAAAAATTTTAAAAAATCCCAAGCCGTAAAAAGTTTTGAAAACTGTGAAAAATAAAAAACGAGTCGTCTTGCCATGAAACTTCACGTGAAGGCTTAAGGGACCATTGTATGAATTTACAAGCCATAAAAATGGCATTGGCACACAGAAATATGAAGATGTGCCTAAACCCACCTACCACCCTATCGATACATGGCTTACGTATCCCGTCTCTCTAGCCAGCGTAGTGCCCGCCCGCCCGCCCGCTCGTTTCGTCGGTTGGCTTAGGCATACGGAGTTCATTCCCAGTCTAAGATCAGACCGGTTTGAGAGTTACGGCAGCACGTAGAGAGGGACCCGACCGATCCTTGGCTTGCGCATCCTGCCCCTCTAGCCGGCTGAGTACCCGCACGCTCGTTTCATGGGTTGACTTGGGCATATTGGTTCATTCCCAGTCTAAGCATACGGAGTTCATTCCCAGTCTAAGATCGGACCGTATCGAGGGTTGCGATAGCACATGCTGGGCTCAGGCATGTGTTGGTGCCGCATTTTTCTTTGCCGGGGCACCATCGCCGGAGCATCGTCGGAGAACCTGACCAGTGGCATTGGTGTTTCGGCGATTGGGGGGGCCGGAGGGTGTGCGCACATGATTTGCGATGGATGCTGGTACTTGGCCCTTATATTGGGCCCCTATCCCTCATCAAACCTAGAGAACTCACACCCCCTTAAAGAGCATTTGAGATTTTACAGGTTTGCTGCCAGTAGCCATTAAAGTGTCTGAAATGGGGACACTTTTTTCAAATGGTCACAAATTCTTGTACACTTCGAGTTTTTAGCTGAAATTTTTTGTGCATGCCAACAAAAATACAAGGATCACGTCCACCAAGATTGGGGCCAAAACTCCTTCTGAAAAAACTTTAAAAAATCTCGAACCGAAAAAGTTTTGAAAATCGTGAAAAATAAAAAATGAGTCGTCTTGCCATGAAGCTTCACGTGAAGGCTTATGGGACCATTGTACGAATTTAGAAGCCATAAAAATGGCATTTGCAAGCAGAAAAATGAAGATGTGCCTAAACCCACCTACCACCCTATCGATCCATCGCTTGCACATCCCGTCTCTCTGGCCGGCGTAGTGCCCGCCCGCCCACCCGCTCATTTCATCGGTTGGCTTAGGCATACCGAGTTCATTCCCAGTCTAAGATTGGACCGAATCGAGGGTTGTGGCAGCAGGATCGGTAGCATGCGAGGGGGACCCGGTCGATCCCTGGCTAACGCATCCTGTCCCTCTGGCCGGCTGAGCACCCGCACGCTCATTTCATGGGTTGACTTAGGCATACGGAGTTCATTGCCAGTCTAAGATCGAACAAGATCGGGGGTTGTGGCAGCACATGCTGGGCTCGGGCATGTGTTGGTGCCACATTTTTCTTCGTCGGGGCACCATTGCTAGGGCATTACCGGAGAACCTGACCGGCGGCATTGGGGTTTCGGCGATCGGGTGGGACGGGGTGGGCGTGCGCACATGATGTGCAATGGGTGCCGGTACTTGGCCTTTATATTGGCCCCTTTTCCCTCATCAAACCTCGAGAACTCACACCCCCTTAAAGAGCATTTGAGATTTTACAGGTTTGCTGCCAGTAGCCATTAAAGTGTTCGAAATGGGGGCACCTTTTTCAAATGGTCACAAAATCTTGTACACTTCAAGTTTTTAGCTGAATTCTTTTGTGCATGCCAACAAAAATACAAGGATAACGTCTACCAAGTTTGGGGCCAAAACTCCTTTTGAAAAAATTTTAAAAAATCCTGAACCGTAAAAATTTTTGAAAATCATGAAAAATAGAAAATGAGTCGTCTTGCCTTGAAACTTCACGTGAAGGATTAAGGGACCATTGTATGAATTTACAAGCCATAAAAATGGTATTGGAATGCAGAAATATGAAGATGTGCCTAAACCCACGTACCACCCTATCGATCCACGGCTTGCGCATCCCGTCTCTGTGGCCGGCGTAGTGCCCGCCCGCCCGCCCGCCCGCTCATTTCATCGGTTGGCCTAGGTATATGGAGTTCATTCTCAGTCTAAGATTAGACCGGACCGAGGGTTACAGCAGCAGGATCAGCAGGACACAGAGGGGGACCCGATCGATCCCCGGCTTCCGCATCCCGCCCCTCTGGCAGGCTAAGCACCCGCACGCTCGTTTTGTGGGTTGACTTAGGCATACGAAGTTCATTCCCAGTCTAAGATAGGATAGGACCGAGGGTTCTGGCAGCTCATGCTGGGCTTGGGCATGTGTTCGTGCCGCATTTTTCTTCGTCGGGGCACCATCGTCGAAGCATCACCGGAGAACTCGATCGACGGCATTGGGGTTCTGGTGATCAGGGGGCCGGGGGGTGGCGCACATGATGTCCGATGGGTGCTGGTACTTGGCCCTTATATTGGCCCCCTATCCCTCATCAAACCTCGAGAACTCACACCCCCTTAAAGAGCATTTGAGATTTTACAGGTTTGCTGCCAGTAGCCATTAAAGTGTCTGAAATGGGGACACTTGTTTCAAATGGTCACAAAATCTTTTACACTTCGAGTTTTTAGCTGAATTTTTTTGTGCATGCCAACAAAAATACAAGGATCACGTCTACCAAGTTTGGGGCAAAACTCCCTCCAAAAAAATTTTAAAAAATCTCGAACCGCAAAAATTTTTGAAAATCGTGAAAAATAGAAAACGAGTCGTCTTGCCATGAAACTTCACGTGAAGGCTTAAGGGACCATTGTATGAATTTACAAGCCATGAAAATGGCATTGGCATGTAGAAATATGAAGATGTGCCTAAACCCACCTACCACCCTATCGATTCACGGCTTGCGCATCTTGTCTTTCTGGTCGACGTAGTGCCCACCGCCTGCCTAACCGCTCGTTTCGTCTGTTGGCTTAGGCATACGGAGTTCATTCCCAGTCTAAGATCAGACTGAACTGAGGGTTGCGGCAGCAGGATCGACAGCACATAGAGAGGGACCCGACCAATCCCCGGGTTGCGCATCCCGCCCCTCTGGTCGACTGAGCACCCGCACGCTTGTTTCGTGGGTTGACTTAGGCATACGGAGTTCATTCCATTCTAAGATCGGACCAAACCGAGGGTTGCGGAAGCACATGCTGGGCTCAGGCATGTGTTGGTGCCGCATTTTTCTTCGTCGGGGCACCATCGCCGAAGCATCATCGGGGAACCTGATCGGCGGTGTTGGGGTTTCGGTGATCGAGGGGCCCAAGGGTTGTGTGCAAATGATGTGCAATGGGTGCTAGTAGTTGGCCCTTATATTGGCCCCCTATCCCTCATCAAACCTCGAGAACTCACACCCTCTTAAAGAGCATTTGAGATTTTACAGGTTTGCTGCCAGTAGCCATTAAAGTGTCTGAAATGGGGACACTTTTTTCAAATGGTAACAAAATCTTGTACACTTCAAGTTTTTAGCTGACTTTTTTTGTGCATGCCAACAAAAATACAAGGATCACGTCGACCAAGTTTGGGGACAAAAATCCTACCGAAAAAATTTTAAAAAATCTCGAACCGCAAAAAGTTTCAAAAATCGTAAAAAATAGAAAACGAGTCGTCTTGCCATGAAACTCCACGTGAAGGCTTAAGGGACCATTATATGAATTTACAAGCCATAAAAATGGCATTGGCACGCAGAAATATGAAGATGTGCCTAAACCCACCTACCACCCTATCGATCCACGACTTCGCATCCCGTCTCTCTGGTCCTCGTAGTGCTCGCCCGCCCGCTCGTTTCGTCGGTTGCCTTAGGCATACGGAGTTCATTCCCAGTCTAAGATCAGATCAGACCGAGGGTTACGGTAGCAGGACCGGTAGCATACAGTGGGGGACCCGACCGATCCCTGGCTTGCGCATCCCACCCTTCTAGCCCGCTGAGCACCCGCACGCTCGTTTCATGGGTTGACACAAGCATACGAGTTCACCCCCAGTCTAAGCATACGGAGTTCATTCCCAGTCTAAGATCGGATTGGATCGAGGGTTGC
>NW_019168048.1:11836246-11994050 GCF_002303985.1 Durio zibethinus
GAGTGGGTAGGCAGGCACTACGCTGGCTAGAGAGACGAGATACGTAAGCCGTGTATCGATAGGGTGGTAGGTGGGTTTAGGCACATCTTCATATTTCTGTGAGCCAATTCCATTTTCATGGCTTGTAAATTCATACAATGGTCCCTTAAGCCTTTACGTGAAGTTTCATGGCAAGCTACTCGTTTTCTATTTTTAACGATTTTTAAAACTTTTTTCGGTTCGGGATTTTTGTTGGCATGCACAAAAAAATTAACCTAAAAACTCAAAGTGTACAAGATTTTGTGAACATTTGAAAAAAGTGTCCCCATTACAGACACTTTAATGGCTACTGGCAGCAAACCTGTAAAATCTCAAATGCTCTTTAAGGGGGTGTGAGTTCTCGAGGTTTTGATGAGGGGTAGGGGGCCAATATAAGGGACAAGTACCAGCACCCATCGCACATCATGTGCACACTCCCCCGCCCCCCGATCGTCGGAACCCCAATGCAACCGGTCAGGTTCTCCGACGCTGCTCCGACGATGGTGCCCCGACGCATAAGAAAAATGAGGCACCAGCAACCATGCCCGAGCCCAGCAATGTGCCTGTTTGCCATACCCTCGGTTTAAATCGATCTTATACCTGGGGAATTGAACATCCGTATGCTTAGACTGGGAATGAACTCCATATGGCTAAGTCAGCCCACGAAACAAGCATACGGGTGCTCAACCGGCCAGAGGGGCGGGATGCATAAGCTGGGGATCAGTCGGGTCCCCCTATGCATGCTGTCGATCTTGATGCCGTAACCCTCAGTCTGGTCTGATCTTAGACTGGGAATGAATTCCGTATGCATAAGCCAACAAACGAAACGAGTAGGCAGGCGGGCGGCCACTACGCCGGCCAGAGAGACGGGATGTGCAAGCCGTGGATCGATAGGGTGGTTGGTGGGTTTAGGCACATCTTCATATTTCTGTGTGCCAATGCCATTTTTATGGCTTGTAAATTCATACAATGGTCCCTTAAGCCTTCACCGTGAGCTTCTTGGCAAAGACGACTCGTTTTTTATTTTTCACGATTTTCAAAACTTTTTACGGTTCGAGATTTTTTAAAGTTTTTTCAGAAGGATTTTTGGCCTCAATCTTGGTCGACGTGATCCTTGTATTTTTGTTGGCATGCATAAAAAATTTCAGCTAAAAACTCGAAGTGTACAAGATTTTGTGACCATTTGAAAAAAGTGTCCCCATTTCAGACATTTTAAAGGCTACTTGGCAGCAAACCTGTAAAATCTCAAATGCTCTTTAAGGGGGTGTGAGTTCTTGAGGTTTGATGAGGGATAGGGGGCCAATATAAGGGCCATGTACCAGCACCCATCGCACATCATGTGCGCACACCCCCCCGGGCCCCCCGATCGCCGGAACCCCAATGCCGTCGGTCAGGTTCTTCGACGATGCTCCGGTGATGGTGCCCCAACGAAGAAAAATGCGGCACCAGCACATGCCCGAGACCAGTTGTGCTACCGTAACCCTCGGTCCGGTCCGATCTTAGACTGGGAATGAACTCCGTATGCTTAGATTGGGAATGAACTCCGTATGCCTAAGTCAACCCACGAAAAAAGCATGCGAGCGCTCAGCCAGCCAGAGGGGCAGGATGCACAAGCTGGGGATCGGCTGGGTCCCCCTCTGTATGCTGCCGATTCTGCTACTGCAACCCTCAGTCTGGCCCAATCTTAGCTTAAGAATAACTCCGTATGCCTAAGCCAACCGATGAAACGAGCAGACGGGCGAGCGAGCGGGCGGGCACTACGCCGGCCAGAGAGACGGGATGCGCATGTCATGGATCGATAGGGTGGTAGGTGGGTTGAGGCATATCTTCATATTTCTGCGTTCCAATGCCATTTCTATGGCTTGTAAATTCATACAATGGTCCCTTAAGCCTTCACATGAAGTTTAATGGCAAGATGACTCGTTTTCCATTTTTCACGATTTTTAAAACTTTTTACGGTCCGAGATTTTTTAAAATTTTTTCGGTAGGAGTTTTGGCCCCAAACTTGGTAGACGTGATCCCTGTATTTTTGTTGGCATGCACAAAATGATTCGGCTAAAAACTCGAAGTGTACAAGATTTTGTGACCATTTGAAAAAAGTGTCCCCAATTCAGACACTATAATGGCTACTGGCAGGAAACCTGTAAAATCTCAAATGCTCTTAAGGGGGTGTTAGTTCTCGAGGTTTGATGCGGGATAGGGGCCCAATATAAGGGCCATGTACCAGCACCCATCGCACATCATGTGCGCACACCCCCCGGCCTCCCGATCGCTGTAACCCCAATGCCGCCGGTCAGGTTCTCCGGCGATGCTCCGACGATGGTGCCTCGACGAAGAAAAATGTGGCACCAGCACATGCCTGAGCCCAGCATTTGCTGCCACAACCCTTGGTCTGGTCTGATCTTAAACTGGGAATGAACTTTGTATGCTTAGACTAGGAATGAACTCCGTATGCCTAAGTCAACCCACGAAACGAGCGTACGGGCGCTCAGCCGGCCTGAGGGGAGGGATGATCAAGCTGGGGATTGGTCGGGTGCCCCTCTATGTGCTGTCGATCCTGCTACCGCAACCCTTGGTCCGGTCTGATCTTAGATTGGGAATAAACTCCGTATGCCTAAGCCAACTGACTAAACGAGCAGGCGGACGGGCGGGTTGGCGGGCACTACGCCAACCAGAGAGATGGGATGCGTAAGTCATGGATCGATAAAGTGGTACGTGGGTTTAGGCACATCTTCATATTTCTATGTGCCAAAGCCATTTTTATGGCTTGTAAATTCATACAATGGTCTCTCAAGCCTTCACGTGAAGTTTCAGGGCAAGACGACTCGTTTTCTATTTTTCACGATTTCCAAAACTTTTTACGGTTTGAGATTTTTTAAAATTTTTTGGGAAGGAGTTTTGGCTCCAAACCTAGTAGACGTGATCCTTGTATTTTTGTTGGCATGCACAAAAAAATTAAGCTAAAAACTTGAAGTGTACAAGATTTTGTGACCATTTGAAACAATTGTCCCCATTTCAGACACTTTAATGGCTACTAGCAGCAAACCTATAAAATCTAAAATGCTCTTTAAGTGGGTGTGAGTTCTCGAGGTTTGATGAGGGATAGAGGGCCAATATAAGGGCCAAGTATGAGCACCCATCGCACATCATGTGCGCACACCCCCCGGCCCCCCAGATCACCGGAACCCAGTGCCACCGGTCAGGTTCTCCGACGATGCTCCGGCAATGGTGCCCCGACGAAGAAAAATTTGGCACCAGCACATGCCTGAGCCCAGCATGTGCTCCTGCAACCCTCAGTCTGGTCTGATCTTAGACTGGGAATGAACTCCGTATGCTTAGACTGGGACTAAACTCCGAATGCCTAAGTCATCCCACAAAACGAGCGTGCGGGCGCTTAGCCGGCCAGAGGGGTGGGATGCGCAAGCCGAGGATGGATCGGGTCCCCCTCTACGTGCTGCCGATCTTGCTGCCACAACCCTCGGTCTGATCCGACCTTAGACTGCGAATGAACTCCGTATGCCTGAGCCAACCGACTAAAAGAATGGGTGGGCGGGCGGGCGGGCACAACGTCAGCCAGAGAGACAGGATGCGCAAGCCGTGGATCGATAGTGTGGCAGGTGGGTTTAGGTGCATCTTCCTATTTCTGTGTGCCAATGCCATTTTTATGGCTTGTAAATTCATACAATGGTCTCTTAAGCCTTCACGTGAAGTTTCATGGCAAGACGACTCGTTTTCTATTTTTCACGATTTCCAAAACTTTTTGCGGTTCGGGATTTTTTAAAATTTTTTTGAAAGGAGTTTTGGCCCCAAACCTAGTAGACGTGATCCTTGTATTTTTGTTGGGATGCACAAAAAAATTCAGCTAAAAACTCAAAATGTACAAGATTTTGTGACCATTTGAAAAAATTGTCCCCATTTCAGACACTTTAATGGCTACTGGCAACAAACCTGTAAAATCTCAAATGCTCTTTAAGTGGGTGTGAGTTCTTGAGGTTTGATGAGGGATAGATGGCCAATATAAGGGCCAAGTACGAGCACCCATCACACATCATGTGCGCACACCCCCCGGCCCCCCCGATCGTCGGAACCCCAGTGGCACTCGTCAGGTTCTCCAATGATGCTTCGGCGATGGTGCCCCGACGAAGAAAAATTCAGCACCAGCACATGCCCTAGCCCAGCATGTGCTGTCGCAACCCTGGGTCTGGTTCGATCTTAGACTGGTAATGAACTCCGTATGCTTAGACTGGGAATGAACTCCGTACGCCTAAGTCAACCCACGAAACGAGCGCGTGGGTGCTCAACCGACCAGAAAGGCGGGATGCGCAAGCCGGTGATCGGCCCGGTCTTGGTCTGCGCGGTGTGTTACCGATCCTACTGGTCCCGATCTTAGATTGGGTAATGAACTCCATCTGCCTAAGTCACCAACGCAACGAGCAGGCGGGCCGGGCGGGCACGTAAAACGGTCGGCCAAAGAGATGGGATGCGCAAGCCGTGGATCGATAGGGTGGTAGGTGGGTTTAGGCACATCTTCATATTTCTATGTGCCAATGCCATTTTTATGGCTTGTAAATTCATACAATGGTCCCTTAAGCCTTCACGTGAAGTTTCATGGCAAGACGACTCGTTTTCTATTTTTCATGATTTTTGAAACTTTTTGCGGTTTATGATTTTTTAAAATTTTTTCAAAAAGATTTTTGGCCCCAAACTTGGTAGACGTGATCCTTGTATTTTTGTTGGCACGCCCAAAAAAATTCAGCTAAAAACTCGAAGTGTACAAGATTTTGTGACCATTTGAAAAAAGTGTCCTCATTTCAAACACTTTAATGGCTACTGACAGGAAACCTGTAAAATCTCAAATGCTCTTGAAGGGGTGTGAGTTCTCAAGGTTTTATGAGGGATAGGGGGCCAATATAAGGGCCAAGTACCAGCACCCATCGCACATCATTTGCGCACACCCCCCCGGCCCCCCCGTTCACCGGAACCCCAATGCCATCGGTCAGGTTCTCAGGCGATGCTCCGGTGATGGTGCCCCGAGGAAGAAAAATGCGACACCAGCAGATGCCCATGCCCATCATGCACTGCTACAACCCTCGGTCTGGTTTGATCTTAGACTGGGAATGAACTCTGTATGCTTAGACGGGGAATGAACTCCGTATGCCTAAGTCAACCCACGAAACGAGCGTGCGGGCGCTCAACCGGCCAGAGGGGCGGGATGCGCAAGCTAGGGATCAGTCGGGTCCACCTCTGCGTGCTGCTGATCCTGCTACTGCAACCCTTCGTCCGGTCTGATCTTAGACTGGGAATGAACTCCGTATGCCTAAGCAACCGATGAAACGGGCGGGCGGGCAGGCACTATATCGGCTAGAGAGACGGGATGCGCAAGCCGTGGATCGATAGTGTGGTAGGTGGGTTTAGGCACATTTTCATATTTGTGCGTGCCAATGCCATTTTTATGGCTTGTAAATTCATACAATGGTCCCTTAAGCCTTCATGTGAAGTTTCATGGTAAGACGACTCGTTTTTTATTTTTCACGATTTTTGACACTTTTTATGGTTCGGGATGTTTTAAAATTTTTTCGGAAGGAGTTTTGGCCCCAAACTTGGTAGACGCGATCCTTGTATTTTTGTTGGCATGCACAAAAAAATTCAGCTAAAAACTCGAAGTGTACAAGATTTTGTGACCATTTGGAAAAAGTGTCCCCATTTAAGACACTTTAATGGCTACTGGCAGCAAACCTGTAAAATCTCAAATACTCTTTAAGGGGGTGTGAGTTCTCGAGGATTGATGAGGGATAAGGGGCCAATATAAGGGCCAAGTACCAGCACCCATCGTACATTATGTGCGCACACCCCCGGCTCCCCCGATCGCCGGAACCCCAATGCCGCCGGTCAGGTTCTCTGACGATGCTCCGACGATGGTGTCCCGACGAAGAAAAATGTGGCACAAGCACATGCCCGAGCCCAGCATGTGCTGCCACAACCCTTGGTCCAGTCCGATCTTAGACTGGGAATGAACTCCGTAAGCCCAAGTCAACTCACGGAACGAGTGTGCGGGCGCCAAGTCAGCCAGAGGGGCGGGATGCGAAGCCGAGGATCGGCTGAGTCCCCCTCTGCATGCTACCGATCTTGCTGTCGTAACCCTCAGTCCGGTCTGATCTTAGACTGGGAATGAACTCCGTATACCTAAGCCAACCGACGAAACGAGTTGGCTGGCGGGCAGGCGGGCACTACGTCGGCCAGAGAGACGGGATGTGCAAGCCGTGGATCGATAGGGTGGTAAGTGGGTTTAGGCACATCTTCATATTTCTACGTGCCAATGCCATTTTTATGGCTTGTAAATTCATACAATGGTCCCTTAAGCCTTCACGTGATGTTTCATGGCAAGACGACTCATTTTCTATATTTTATGATTTCAAAATTTTTTGTAGTTCGAGATTTTTTAAAATTTTTTCGGAAGGAGTTTTGGCCCCAAACTTGGTAGACATGATCATTGTGTTTTTGTTGGCATGCACAAAAAAATTTAGCTAAAAACTCGAAGTGTACAAGATTTTGTGACCATTTGAAAAAAGTGTCCCCATTTCAGACACATTAATGGCTACTGACAGTAAACCTGTAAAATCTCAAATGCTCTTTAAGGGGTGTGAGTTCTCGAGGTTTGATGAAGGATAGGGGGCCAATATAAGGGCCAAGTACTAGCACCCATCACACATCATTTGTGCACACCCCCCAGCCCCCCCGTTCGCCTGAACCACAATGCTGGCGGTCAGGTTCTCAGGCGATGGTACCCCGACAAAGAAAAATACGGCACCAGCACATGCCCAGCCATCATGTGCTGCTGCAACCCTCGGTCTGGTCTGATCTTATAATGGGAATCAACTCCGTATGCTTAGACTGGGAATGAACTACGTATGCCTAAGTCAACCCACAAAACGAGCGTGTGGGCGCTCAGCCGACTAGAGGGTCGGGATGCGTAAGCTGGGGATAGGTCGGGTCCCCCTCTGCGTGCTACCGATCTTGCTGCCACAACACTCATTCTGGCCCGATCTTAGACTGGGAATGAACTCTGTTTGCCTAACCCAACCGATGAAACGAGCGGGCGGACGGATGAGCGGGCACTACGTCGTCCAGAGAGACGGGATGTGCAAGCCATGGATCGATAAGGTGGTAGGTGGGTTTAGGCACATCTTCATATTTCTACGTGCCAATGCCATTTTTATGGCTTGTAAATTCATACAATGGTACCTTATGCCTTCACGTGAAGTTTCATGGCAAGACGACTCGTTTTCTATTTTTCACGATTTCTGAAACTTTTTATGGGTCGGGATTTTTAAAATTTTTTTGGAAGGAGTTTTGGCCCCAAACTTGGTAGACGTGGTCCTTGTATTTTTCTTGGCATGCACAAAAAAATTCAGCTAAAAACTCGAAGTGTATAAGATTTTGTGACCATTTGAAAAAGTGTCCCCATTTTAGACACTTTAATTGCTACTGGCAGCAAACCTGTAAAATCTCAAATGCTCTTTAAGGGGGTGTGAGTTCTTGAGGTTTGATGAGGGATAGGGGGCCAATATAAGGGCCAAGTACCAGCACCCATCACACATCATGTGCGACACCCCCCGGCCCCCCCGATCGTCGGAACCCCAATGCCGTCGGTCAGGTTCCACGGCGATGGTGCCCCAGTGAAGAAAAATACGGCACCAGCACATGCCCGAGCCCAGCATGTGCTGCCGTAACCCTCGGTCCAGTCCGATCTTAGACTGGGAATGAACTTCGTATGCTTAGACTGGGAAAGAACTCCATATGCCTAAGTCAACCCACGAAATGAGTGTGCGGGCACTCAGCCGGCCAGAGGGGCGGGATGCGCAAGCCTGGGGATCGGTCGGGTCCCCCTCTGTGTGCTGTCGATTCTACTACTGCAACCCTCGGTCCGATCCGATCTCAGACTGGGAATGAACTCCGTATGCCTAAGCCAACCAACGAAAGGAACGGACGGGCGGGCACCGCACCGACCAGAGAGACGGGATGCGCAAGCCGTGGATCGATAGGGTGGTGGGTTGGTTTAGGCACATCTTCACATTTCTGCATGCCAATGCCATTTTTATGGCTTGTAAATTTGTACAATGGTCCATTAAGGCATCACGTGAAGTTTCATGGCAAGATGACTCGATTTTTATTTTTCATGATTTTTGAAACTTTTGCGGTTCGAGATTTTTTTAAATTTTTTCGGATGGAGCTTTGGCCCCAAACTTGGTAGACGTGATCCTTGTATTTTCGTTGGCATGCACAAAAAAATTAGCTAAAAACTTGAAGTGTATAAGATTTTGTGACCATTTGAAAAAAGTGTCCCCATTTCAGACACTTTAATGGCTACTGGCAGGAAACCTGTAAAATCTCAAATGCTCTTTAAGGGGGTGTGAGTTCTTGAGGTTTGATGAGGGATAGGCGGCCAATATAAGGGCCAAGTACCAGCACCCATCGCACATCATGTGTACACACCCCCCGGCCCCCCGATCGTCGGAACCCCAATGCCGTCGGTCAGGTTCTTCAGCGATGCTTTGACGATGGTGCCCTGACGAAGAAAAATGTGACACCATCGCATGCCCGAGCCCAGCATGTGCTACCGCAACCCTCGGTCTGATCCAATCTTAGACTACAAATGAACTCTGTAAGTCTAAGTCAACCCACGAAACAAGCGTACGGGCGCTCAGCCGTTCAGAGGGGTGGGATTCACAAGTCGGGGATCGGTCGGGTCCCCCTCTGCGTACTGCTGATCCTGCTGCTGCAACCCTTCATTCAGCCCGATCTTAGACTGGGAATGAACTCTGTATGCCTAAGCCAACCGACGAAATGAACGGGCAGGCGGGCGGGCGAACACTACGTCGACCAGAGAGACGGGATACGTAAGCCGTGGATCGATAGGGTGGTAGGTTGGTTTAGGCACATCTTCATATTTCTATGTGCCAATGCCATTTTTATGGCTTGAAAATTCATACAATGGTACTTAAGCCTTCACGTGAAGTTTCATGGCAAGACAACTCGTTTTCTATTTTTCACGATTTGTAAAACTTTTTGCAGTTCGGGATTTTTTTTAAATTTTTTCGCAAGGAGTTTTGGCCCCAAACATGGTAGACGAGATCCTTGTATTTTTGTTGGCATGCACAAAAAAATTCAGCTAAAAACTCGAAGTGTACAAGATTTTGTGACCATTTGAAAAAAGTGTCCCCATTTCAGACACTTTAATGGCTACTGGTAGCAAACCTGTAAAATCTCAAATGCTCTTTAAGGGGGTGTGAGTTCTCGAGGTTTGATGAGGGATAGGGGGCCAATATAAGGGCCATGTACCAGCACCCATCGCACATCATGTGCGTACACCCCCCGGCCCCCCCGATCGTCGGAACCCCAATGTCGTCGGTCAGGTTCTCCGACGATGCTTCGGTGATGGTGCCCCGGCAAAGAAAAATGCGTCACCAGCACATTCTCGAGCCCAGCATGTGCTGCCGCAACCGTCGGTCTGATCCGATCTTAGACTGGGAATGAACTCCGTATGCTTAGACTAGGAATGAACTCCGTATGCCTAAGTCAACCCAACAAACGAGTGTACGGGCACTCAACCGGCTAGAGGGGCGGGATGTGCAAGTCGGTGATCGACTGGGTCCCCCTCTGCGTGCTGTCACAACCCTCGATCCGGTCTGATCCTAAACTGAGAATGAACTCCGTATGCCTAAGCCAACCGACGAAACGAGCGGGCGGGCGGGCGGGCACTACACCGGCCAGAGAGACGGGATGCGCAAGCCGTGGATCGATAGAATGGTAGGTGGGTTTAGGCACATCTTCATATTTCTACGTGCCAATGCCATTTTTATGGCATGTAAATTCATACCATGGTCCCTAAAGCCTTCACGTGAAGTTTCATGCAAGGCGACTCGTTTTCTATTTTTTCACGATTTCAAAACTTTTGCTGGTTTGGGATTTTTTTAAACTTTTTTCGGAAGGAGTTTTGGCCCCAAACTTGGTAGACGTGATCCTTGTATTTTTGTTGGCATGCAAAAAAAACTTTAGCAAAAAATTCGAAGTGCACAAGATTTTGTAACCATTTGAAAAAAGTGTCCCCATTTCAGACACTTTAATTGCTACTGGCAGCAAACCTGTAAAATCTGAAATGCTCTTTAAGGGGGTGTGAGTTCTCGAGGTTTGATGAGGGATAGGGGGCCAATATAAGGGCCAAGCACCAGCACCCATCGCACATCATGTGTGCACACCCCCCTGGCCCCCCCGATCGTCGGAACCCCAATACCGCCGGACAGGTTCTGCGACGAAGAAAAATACGGCACCAGCACATGGCCAAGCCCAGCATGTGCTGCTGCAACCCTCGGTCTGATCCGATCTTACAATGGGAATAAACTTCGCATGCTTAGACTGGGAATGAACTCCGTATGCCAAAGTCAACCCACGAAATGAGCGTGCGGGCGTTCAGCTGGCCAGAAGGGCAAGATGTGCAAGCCGAGGATCGGTCGGGTCCCCCTCTGCGTACTGCTGATCCTGCTGCCACAATCCTCAGTTGGGTCCAATCTTAGATTGGGAATGAACTCCGTATTCCTAAGCCAACCGACGAAACGAGCGGGCGGGCAGGCGCTACGTCGGCCAGAGTGACGGGATGCGCAAGTCGTGGATCGATAGGGTGGTAGGTGGGTTTAGGCACATCTTCATATTTCTACATGCCAATGCCATTTTTATGGCTTGTAAATTCATACAATGGTCTCTTAAGCCTTCACGTGAAGTTTCATGGCAAGACGACTCGTTTTCTATTTTTCATGATTTTCAAAACTTTTTGTGGTTCGGGATTTTTTTAAATTTTTTTGGAAGGAGTTTTGGACGCAAACTTGGTAGACGTGATCCTTGTATTTTTATTGGCATGCACAAAAAAATTCAGCTAAAAACTCGAAGTGTACAACATTTTGTGACCATTTGAAAAAAGTGTCCCCATTTTAGCCACTTTAATGGCTATTGGCAGCAAACCTGTAAAATCTCAAATGCTCTTTAAGGGGGTGTGAGTTCTTGAGGTTTGGCGAGGGATAGGGGGCCAATATAAGGGCCAAGTACCAGCACCAATCGCACATCATGTGCGCACACCCCCCGACCCCCCCGATCACCGGAACCCCAATGCCGTTGATCAGGTTCTCCGTTGATGCTCCGACGATGGTGCCCCGACAAAGAAAAATGCTGCACCAGCACATGCTCGAGCCCAGCATGTGCTGCCGCAACCCTCAGTCCGATCCGATCTTAGACTGGGAATGAACTCCGTATGCCTAAGTCAACCCATAGAACGAGCATGCGGGCGCTCAGCCACCAGAGGGGCGGGATGCGCAAGCCAGGGATCGGTCGGGTCCCTCTCTACGTGCTGTCGATCCTGCTACCGCAACCCTCGGTCTGGTCCGATCTTAGACTGAGAATGAACTCCGTATGCCTAAGCCAACCAACAAAACGAGTGGGCGGACGGGCGGGCAGGCAATACGTCAGCCAGAGAGACGGGATGTGCAAGCCGTGGATAGATAGGGTGGCAAGTGGGTTTAGGCACATCTTCATATTTCTATGTGCCAATCCCATTTTTATGGCTTGCAAATTCATACAATGGTCCCTTAAGCCTTCACGTGAAGTTTCATGGCAAGACGACTCGTTTTCTATTTTTCACGATTTTCGAAACTTTTTAAGGTTCGAGATTTTTTAAAATTTTTTCAGAAGGTGTTTTGGCCCCAAACTTGGTAGACGTGATCCTTGTATTTTTGTTGGCATGCAAAAAAAATTCAGCAAAAAACTCAAAGTGTACAAGATTTTGTGACCATTTGAAAAAAGTTTCCCCATTTCAGACACTTTAATGGCTATTGGGAGCAAACCTGTAAACTCTCAAATGCTCTTTAGGGGGTGTGAGTTCTCGAGGTTTGATGAGGGATAGGGGGCCAATATAAGGGCCAAGTACCAGCACCATCGCACATCATGTGCGTACACCCCCCGATCGCCAGAACCCCAATGTCGTCGGTCAGGTTCTCTGGCGATGCTCAGGTGATGATGCCTCGACGAAGAAAAATGTGTCACCAGCACATGCTCGAGCCCAGTATGTGCTGTTGCAACCCTCGGTCTGATCCGATCTTAGACTAGAAATGAACTCCGTATGCCTAGACTGGGAATGAACTCCGTATGCCTAAGTCAACCCACAAAACGATCGTACGGGCACTCAGCCGACCAGAGGGGCGGGATGCGCAGGCCGGGGATCGGCCGAGTCCCCCTCTGCGTGCTGCCAATCCTGCTACTGCAACCCTCAGTCTGGTCTGATATTAGACTGGGAATGAACTCCATATGCGTAAGCCAACCGACGAAACGAGCGGATGGGCAAGCGGGCGGGCACTACGTCGACTAGAGAGACGGGATGCGCAAGCTGTGGATCGATAGGGTGGTAGGTGGGTTTAGGCACATCTTTATATTTCTGCATGCCAATACCATTTTTATGGCTTGTAAATTCATACAATAGTCCCTTAAGCCTTCACGTGAAGTTTCATGGCAAGACGACTCGTTTTCTATTTTTCACGATTTTTGAAACTTTTTGGGGTTTGAGATTTTTTAAAATTTTTTCGGATGTAGTTTTGGCCCCAAACTTGGTAGACGTGATCCTTGTATTTTTGTTGGCATGCACAAAAAAATTCAGCTAAAAACTCGAAGTGTACAAGATTTTGTGACCATTTGAAAAAAGTGTCCCCATTTCAGACACTTTAATGGCTACTGGCAGCAAACTTGTAAAATCTCAAATGCTCTTTAAGGGGGTGTGAATTCTCGAGGTTTGATGAGGGATAGGGGGCCAATATAAGGGCCAAGTACAAGCACCCATCGCACATCATGTGTGCACACCCCCCCGGCACCCCTGATCGCCGGAACCCTAATGCCGTCGGTCAAGTTCTCTGACGATGGTGCCCCGACGAAGAAAAATGCGGCACCAGCACATGCCCGAGCCCAGCATGTGCTGCTTCAACCCTCGGGTCGGTCCGATCTTAGACTAAGAATGAACTCCGTATGCTTAGACTGGGAATGAACTCCGTATGCCTAAGTCAACCCACAAAACGAGCGTGCGGGCGCTCAGTCGGCCGGAGGGCGGAATTCACAAGTCGGGGATCGGCCGGGTCCCCCTCTACGTGTTGTCGATCCTGCTGCTGCAACCCTCGGTTCGATCTGATCTTAGACTGGGAATGAACTCCGTATGCCTAAGCCAACCGATGAAACGAGCGGACGGGGGGGCGGGCACTACGTCAGCCAGAGAGACGGGATGCACAAGCCGTGGATCGATAGGTGGTAGGTGGGTTTAGGTACATCTTCATATTTCTGTGTGCCAATGCCATTTTTATGGCTTGTAAATTCATACAATGGTCCCTTAAGCCTTCACGTGAAGTTTCATGGCAAGACGACTCATTTTCTATTTTTCACAATTTTCAAAACTTTTTACGGTTCAGGATTTTTTAAAATTTTTTCGGAATGAGTTTTGGCCCCAAACTTGGTAGACGTGATCCTTGTATTTTTCTTGGCATGCACAAGAAAACTCAGCTAAAAACTCAAAGTGTACAAGATTTTGTGACCATTTGAAAAAAGTGTCCCCATTTCAGACACTTTAACGGCTACTGGCAGCAAACCTGTAAAATCTCAAATGCTCTTTAATGGGGTGTGAGTTCTCGAGGTTTGATGAGGGATAGGGGGCCAATATCAAGGCCAAGTACCAGCACCCATCGCAAATCATGTGTGCACACCCCCCGACCCCCCCGACCATTGGAATCCCAATACCGCCGGTCAGGTTCTCCGGAGATGCTCCGACGATGGTGCCCCGACGAAGAAAAATGCGGCACCAAGACATGCCCTAGCCCAGCATGTGCTGTCACAACCCTTGGTCTGGTCCGATCTTAGACTGGGAATAAACTCCATATGCTTGGACTAGGAATGAACTCCGCATGCCTAAGTCAACCAACGAAATGAACGTGCGGGCGCTCAGCCGGCCAGAGGGGCTAGATGCACAAGCCGGGGATCGGTTGGGTCCCCCTCTGTGTGCTGCCGATCCTGCTACCGCAACCCTCAGTCCAGTCCGATCTTAGACTGGGAATGAACTCCGTATGCCTAAGCCAACCGACGAAAAGAGCGGACGGGCGCTCAGCTGGCCAGAGGGGCGAGATGCACAAGCCGGGGATCGATCGGGTCCCCCTCTGTGTGTTGCCGATCTTGCTGCCGTAACCCTCGGTCCGATCCGATCTTAGACTGGGAATGAACTCCCTATGCCTAAGCCAATCGACGAAACGAGCAGGCTGGCACTATGTCAGCCAGAGAGGCGAGATGCGCAAGCTGTAGATCGATAGGGTGGTAGGTGGGTTTAGGCACATCTTCATATTTCTGCATGCCAATGCCATTTTTATGGCTTGTAAATTCATACAATGGTACCTTAAGCCTTCACGTGAAGTTTCTTGGCAAGATGATTCGTTTTTTATTTTTCACGATTTTCTGAAACTTTTTGTGGTTCAGGATTTTTTATAATTTTTTCAGAAGAAGTTTTGGTCCCAAACTTGGTAGACGTGATCCTTGTATTTTTCTTGTCATGCACAAAAAAATTCAACTAAAAACTCGAAGTGTACAAGATTTTGGGACCATTTGAAAAAAATGTCCCCATTTCAGACACTTTATTGGCTACTGGCAGCAAACCTGTTAAATCTCAAAATGCTCTTTAAGGGGGTGTGAGTTCTCGAGGTTAGATGAGGGATAGGGGGCCAATATAAGGGCTAAGTACCAGCACCCATCGCACATCATGTGCACACACACCCCGGCCCCCCCGATCGTCGGAACCCCAATGCCATCGGTCAGGTTCTCCGGTGATGCTCCGACGATGATGCCCCTACGAAGAAAAATGCGGCACCAACACATGCTCGAGCCCAGCAAGTGCTGTCGCAACCCTCAGTCCGGTCCAATCTTAGACTGGGAATCAACTTCGTATGCTTAGACTGGGAATGAACTCTGTATGCCTAAGTCAACCCATGAAACGAGCGTGTGGGTACTCAGCTGGCTAGAGGGGTGGGATGCGCAAGTCGGGGATCGATCGGGTCCCCCTCTGCGTGCTGTCGATCCTGCTACCACAACCCTCGGTCCAGTCCAATCTTAGACTGGGAATGAACTCCGTATGCCTAAGCCAACCGACGAAACGAGCGGGCGGGCGGGCACTACACCGGCCAGAGAGATGGGATGCGTAAGCCATGGATCGATAGGGTGGTAGGTGGGTTTAGGCACATCTTCATATTTCTCCATGCCAATGCCATTTTTATGGCTTGTAAATCCATACAATGGTCCCTTAAGCCTTCACGTGAAGTTTCATGGCAAGACAACTCGTTTTCTATTTTTCATGATTTTTGAAACTTTTTGGGGTTCGGGATTTTTTAAAATTTTTTCGGAAGGAATTTTGGCCCCAAACTTTTTAGACGTGATCCTTGTATTTTTGTTGGCATGCATAAAAAAATTCAGCTAAAAACTCGAAGTGTAGAAGATTTTGTAACCATTTGAAAAAAGTGTTCCCATTTCAGACACTTTAATGGCTACTGGCAGCAAACATATAAAATCTCAAATGCTCTTTAATGGGGTGTGAGTTCTCAAGGTTTGATGAGGGATAGGGGTCCAATATAAGGGCCAAGTACCAGCACCCATCGCACATCATGTGTGCACACCCCCCGGGCCCCCCGATCGTCGGAACCCCAATGTCGCCGGTCAGGTTCTTCGACGCTGCTCCGGTGATGGTGCCTCGGCAAAGAAAAATGCGGCACTACCACATGCCCGAGGCCAGCATGTGCTGCCGCAACCCTCAGTCCGGTCCGATCTTAGACTGGGAATGAACTCCATATGCTTAGAATGGGAATGAACTCCGTATGCCTAAGTCAACCCATGAAACGAGCGTGTGGGTGCTCAGCCGGCCAGAGGGGCGGGATGCGTAAGCCGGGGATCGACCGGGTCCCCCTCTGCATGCTGGCAATCCTGCTGCCGCAACTCTCGGTCTAGTCCAATCTTAGACTAGGAATAAACTCCGTATGCCTAAGCCGACCGATGAAACGAGCGGGCGGGCGGGCACTACACCGGCCAGAGAGACGGGATGGACAAGCCGTGGATCGATAGGATGGTAGGTGGGTTTAGGCACATCTTCATATTTCTATGTGCCAATGCCATTTTATGGCTTGTAAATTCATACAATGGTCCCTTAAGCCTTCACGTGAAGTTTCATGGCAAGACGACTCGTTTTCTATTTTTCACGATTTTTGAAACTTTTTGCCGTTCAGGATTTTTTAAAATTTTTTCGAAAGGAGTTTTGGCCCCAAACTTGGTAGACACGATCCTTGTGTTTTTGTTGGCACGCACAACAAAATTCAGCTAAAAACTCGGAGTGTACAAGTTTTTGTGACCATTTGAAAAAAGTGTCCCCATTTCAGACACTTTAATGGCTACTGACAGCAAACCTGTCAAATCTCAAATGCTCATTAAGGGGGTGTGAGTTCTCGAGGTTTGATGAGGGATAGGGGGCCAATATAAGGGCCAAGTACCAGCACCCATCGCACATCATGTGTGCACACCCCCCGGGCCCCCCGATCGTCGGAACCCCAATGTCGTCGGTCAGGTTCTCCGATGATGCTCAAGCGATGGTGCCTCGGCAAAGAAAAATGCGGCACCACCACATGCTCGAGCCCAGCATGTGCTGCCGCAACCCTCGGTCCGATCCGATCTTAGACTGGGAATGAACTTCGTATGCTTAGATTGGGAATGAACTCCATATGCTTAGACTGGGAATGAACTCCGTATGCCTAAGTCAACCCACGAAACGAGCGTGTGGGTGCTCAGTCGGCCAGAGGGGCGAGATGCGCAAGCCGGGGATCGACCGGGTCCCCCTCTGCATGGTGGCGATCTGCTGCTGCAACTCTCAGTCTGGTCCAATCTTAGACTAGGAATGAACTCCGTATGCCTAAGCCGACCGATGAAACGAGCGGGCGGGCGGGCACTACACCGGCTAGAGAGACGGGATGCGCAAGCCGTGGATCGAGAGGGTGGTAGGTGGGTTTAGGCACATCTTCATATTTCTGCATGCCAATGCCATTTTTATGGCTTGTAAATTCATACAATGGTCCCTTAAGCCTTCACGTGAAGTTTCATGGGAAGATGACTCGTTTTCTATTTTTCACAGTTTTCAAAACTTTTTACGGTTCGGGATTTTTTAAAATTTTTTCGAATGGAGTTTAGGCCCCAACCTTGGTAGATGTGATCCTTGTATTTTTTTTGGCATGCACAAAAAAATTCAGCTAAAAACTCGAAGAGTACTAGATTTAGTGACCATTTGAAAAAAGTGTCCCCATTTCAGACACTTTAGTTGCTACTGGCAGCAAACCTGTAAAATCTGAAATGCACTTTAAGGGGGTGTGAGTTCTCGAGGTTTGATGAGGGATAGGGGGCCAATATAAGGGCCAAGTACCAGCACCCATCGCACATCATGTGTGCACACCCCCCGGCCCCCCGATCGTCGGTCAGGTTCTCTGGCGATGCTCCAACGATGGTGCCCCGACGAAGAAAAATACAGCACCAACACATGCCCGAGCCCAGCATGTGCTACCACAACCCTCGATTCGGTCTAATCTTAGACTGGGAATGAACTCCATATGCTTAGACTGGGAATGAACTCCGTATGCGTAAGTCAACCCACGAAACGAGCGTGCGGGTGCTCAGCCAGCCAAAGGGGCGGGATGCGCAAGCTGGGGATCGATCGAGTCCCCCTCCATGTGCTGCCGATCCTGTTGCCACAACCCTCAGTCTGGCCTGATCTTAGATTGGGAATGAACTCCGTATGACTAAGCCAACCGATGAAATGAGCGGGCGGGCGGGTGGGCGGGCACTATGCCGACCAGAGAGACGAGATGCCAACCCGTGGATCGATAGGGTGGTAGGTGGGTTTAGGCACATCTTCATATTTCTGCATGCCAATGCAATTTTTATGGCTTGTAAATTCATACAATGGTCCCTTAAGCCTTCACGTGAAGTTTCATGGCAAGACGACTCGTTTTCTATTTTTCATGATTTTTGAAAACTTTTTGCGGTTTGGGATTTTTTAAAATTTTTTCAGAAGGACTTTTAGCCCCAAACTTGGTAGATGTGATCCTTGTATTTTTGTTGGCATGCACAAAAAAATTCAGCTAAAAACTCGAAGTGTAAAAGATTTTGTGACCATTTGAAAAAAGTGTCCCCATTTCAAACACTTTAATGGCTACTGGCAGCAAACCTGTAAAATCTCAAATGCCCTTTAAGGGGTGCTAGTTCTTGAGGTTTGATGAGGGATAGGGGCCAATATAAGGGCCAAGTGCCAGCACCCATCGCACATCATGTGCGCACACCCCCACGGCCCCCCCGATCGTCGGAACCCTAATGCCGTCGGTCAGGTTCTCCGACGATGGTGCCCCGACGAAGAAAAATACAGCACCAACACCTGCCCGAGCCCAGCATTTGCTGTCGCAACCCTCGGTCCAGTCCGATCTTAGACTGGGAATGAACTCCGTATGCCTAAGTCAAGCCACAAAATGAGCGTGCGGGTGCTCAACTAGCCAGAAGGGCACGATGCGCAAGTCGGGGATCGACCGGGTCCCCCTCTGCGTGCTGCCGATCCTGCTGCCGCAACCATCGGTCCGATCTAAACTTAGACTGGGAATGAACTCTGTATGCCTAAGCCAACCGATGAAACGAGCAGGCGGGCAGGCACTATGCCGGCCATAGAGACGGGATGCGCAAGCCGTGGATCGATAGGGTGGTAGGTGGGTGTAGGCACATCTTCATATTTCTACGTGCCAATGCCATTTTTATGGCTCGTAAATTCATATAAGGGTCCCTTAAGCCTTCACATGAAGTTTCATGGCGAGACGACTCGTTTTCTATTTTTCACGTTTTTTGAAACTTTTTAGAGTTCAGGATTTTTTAAAACTTTTTCGAAAGTAGTTTTGGCCCCAAACTTGGTTGACGTGATCCTTGAATTTTTGTTGGCATGCACAAAAAAATTCAGCTAAAAACTCGAAGTGTACAAGATTTTATGACCATTTGAAAAAAGTGTCCCCATTTCAGACACTTAATGGCTACTAGCAGTAAACCTGTAAAATCTCAAATGCTCTTTAAGGGGGTGTGAGTTCTCGAGGTTAGATGAGGGATAGGGGGCCAATATAAGGCCATGCGCCAGCACCCATCGCACATCATATGTGCACACCCCCCTCGGCCCCACCGATCGTCGGAACCCCAATGCCGCTGGTCAGGTTCTCCGACGATCCGCCGGTGATGGTGCCCCGACGAAGAAAAATACGGCACCAACAAATGTCCGAGCCCAGCATGTGCTGCCGCAACCCTCGGTTCGGTCTAATCTTAGACTGGGAATGAACTTCGTATGCTTAGACTGGGAATGAACTCTGTATGCCTAAGTCAACCCACGAAACAAGCGTGCGGGTGCTCAGCCGGCCAGAGGGGGGATGCGTAAGCCGAGGATTGGCCGGGTCCCCCTCTACGTGCTGCCGATCCTACTATCGCAACCCTCGGTCTGATTCGATCTTAGACTGGGAATGAATTCTGTATGCCTAAGCTGACCGACGAAACGAGCAGGCGGGTGGGCGGGCGGGAACTACGTCGGCTGGAGAGACGGGATGCGCAAGCCGTGGATCGATAGGGTGGTAAGTGGGTTTAGGCACATCTTCATATTTCTGAGTGCCAATGCCATTTTTATGGCTTGTAAATTCATACAATGGTCCCTTAAGCCTTCACGTGAAGTTTCATGGCAAGACGACTCGTTTTCTATTTTTCACAATTTTTGAAACTTTTTACGGTTCAGGATTTTTTAAAATTTTTTTGGAAGGAGTTTTGGCCACAAAATTGGTAGACATGATCCTTGTATTTTTTTTGGCATGCACAAAAAAATTCAGCTAAAAACTTGAGGCGTACAAGATTTTGCGACCATTTGAAAAAAGTGTCCCCATTTTAGACACTTTAATGGCTACTGGCAGCAAACCTGTAAAATCTGAAATGCTCTTTAAGGGGGTGTGAGTTCTCGAGGTTTGATGAGGGATAGGGGGCCAATATAAGGGCCAAGTACTAGCACCCATCGCACATCATGTGCGCACACCCCCCGGGCCCTCCGATCGTCGAAAACCCAATACCGACGGTCAGGTTCTCCGGCGATGCTCCTACGGTGGTGCCCCGGCGAAGAAAAATGTAACACCAACACATGCCCGAGGCCAGCATGTGCTGTCGCAACCCTCGGTCCGATCCGATCTTAGGCTGGGAATGAACTCCATATGCGTAAGTCAACCCACGAAACAAGCGTGCGGGTGCTCAGTCGACCAGAAGGGCGAGATACACAAGCCGAGGATCGACCGGGTCCCCCTCTGCGTGCTGCCGATCATGCTGACATAACCCTCGGTCCAGTCTATATGCTTAGACTGGGAATGAACTCTGTACGCCTAAGTCAACTCACGAAATAAGCGTGCGGGTGCTCAGCCGGCCTAAGGGGCGGGATACGTAAGCCAGGGATCGGTCAGGTCCCCCTCTGCGTGCTACCGATCCTGCTGCCCCAACCCTCGGTCTGGTCTAATCTTCGACTGGGAATGAACTCCGTATGCCTAAGCCAACCGACAAAACGAGTGGGCGGGCACTACGCCGACCAGAGAGACGGGATGTGCAAGCCGTGGATCGATAGGGTGGTAGGCAGGTTTAGGCACATCTTCATATTTCTGTGTGCCAATGCCATTTTTATGACTTGTAAATTCATACAATGGTCCCTTAAGCCTTCACATGAAGTTTCATGGCAAGACGACTCGTTTTCTATTTTTCACGATTTTGAAAACTTTTTGCAGTTCAAAATTTTTTAAAATTTTTTCGGAAGGACTTTTGGCCCCAAACTTGGTAGACATGATCCTTGTATTTTTCTTGGCATGCACAAAAAAATTCAGCTAAAAACTCGAAGTGTACAAGATTTTGTGACCATTTGGAAAAAGTGTCCCCATTTCAGACACTTTAATTGCTACTGGCAGCAAACGTATAAAATCTCAAATGCTCTTTAAGGGGGTATGAGTTCTCAAGGTTTGATGAGGGATAGGGGCCAATATAAGGGCCAAGTACCAGCACCCATCGCACATCATGTGCGCACACCCCCAGCCCCCTGATCACCGGAACCCCAATGCCGTCGGTCAGGTTCTCCGACGATGCTCCGGCGATGGTGCCCCGGTGAAGAAAAATGCGGCACCAACACATGCTCGAGCCCAGCATGTGCTGCCGTAACCCTCAATCTGGTCTGATCTTAGACTGGGAATGAACTTCGTATCCTTAGACTAGGAATGAACTCCATATGCCTAAGTCAACCCACGAAACGAGCGTGCAGGTGCTCAGCTGGCTAGAGGGGTGGGATGCATAAGCCAGGGATCGGTGAGGTCTACCTCTACATGCTGCCGATCCTACTGCTGTAACCCTCGGTCCGGTTCAATCTTAGACTGGGAATGAACTCCGTATGCCTAAGCCAACTGACGAAACGAGCGGGCGGGCGGGCGGGCAGGCACTACGCCGGCCAGAGAGACGGGATGCGCAAGCCGTGGATCGATAGGGTGGTAGGTGGGTTTAGGCACATCTTCATATTTCTGCATGCCAATGCCATTTTTATGGCTTGTAAATTCATACAATGGTCCCTTAAGCCTTCACATGAAGTTTCATGGCAAGACGACTCGTTTTCTATTTTTCACGATTTTTGAAACTTTTTACGGTTCGGTTTTTTTTAAATTTTTTTGGAAGGAGTTTTATCCCCAAACTTTGTAGACGTGATCCTTGTATTTTTGTTGGCATGCATAAAAAAATTCAGCTAAAAACTCGATGTGTACAAGATTTTGTGACCATTTGAAAAAGTGTCCCCATTTCAGACACTTTAATGGCTACTGGCAGCAAACTTGTAAAATCTCAAATGCTCTTTGAGGGGGTGTGAGTTCTTGCGGTTTGATGAGGGATAGGGGGCCAATATAAGGGCCAAGTACCAGTACCCATCGCACATCATGTACACACACCCCCCCGGCCCCCCCGATCGTCGGAACCCCAATGCCACTGGTTAGGTTCTCCAGTGATGCTCCGGCGATGGTGCCGCAGCGAAGAAAAATGCGGCACCAACACATGCTCGAGCCCAGCATATGCTACCGCAACCCTTGGTCCGATCCAATCTTAGACTGGGAATGAACTTCGTATGCTTAGATTGGGAATCAACTCCATATGCCTAAGTCAACCCACAAAACAAGTGTATGGGTGCTCAGCCGGCCAGAGGGGCGGGATGTGCAAGATGGGGATTGGTCAGGTCCCCCTCTACGTGCTACCGATTTTGCTGCCATAACCCTTGGTCCGATCTGATCTTAGACTTGGAATGGACTTCGTATGCCTAACCCAACCGACGAAACGAGCGGGCAGGCGGGCGAGCGGGCACAGTGCCGGCCAGAGAGACGGGATGCGCAAGACGTGGATCGATAGGGTGGTAGGTGGGTTTTGGCACATCTTCATATTTCTGCATGCCAATGCCATTTTTATGGCTTGTAAATCATAGAATGGTCCCCTAAGCCTTCACGTAAAGTTTCATGGCAAGACGACTCATTTTCTATTTTTCACGATTTTCAAAACTTTTTATTGTTTGAGATTTTTTAAAATTTTTTCGGAAGGAGTTTTGGCCCCAACTTGGTAGATGTGATCCTTGTATTTTTGTTCATATGCACAAAAAAACTCAACTAAAAACTCGTAGTGTACAAGATTTTGTGACCATTTAAAAAAGTGTCCACATTTTCAGACACTTTAATGGTTACTGGCAGCAAACCTGTAAAATCTCAAATGCTCTTTAAGGGGGTGTGAGTTCTCGAGGTTTGATGAGGGATAGGGGGCCAATATAAGGGCCAAGTACCAACACCCACCGCACATCATGTGCGTAAACCCCCCCGGCCCCCCGATCATCGGAACCCCAATGCCGCCGGTTAGGTTCTCCGGCGATGCTCTGCCGATGGTGCCCCAACGAAGAAAAATGCGGCACCAACAGATGCTCGAGCCCAGCATGTGCTATCGAAACCCTCGGTCCGGCCCGATCTTAGACTGCAAATGAACTCCATATGCTTAGACTAGGAATGAACTCCGTATGCCTAAGTCAACCCATGAAATGAGCGTGCGGGTGCTCAGCCAGCCAGAGGGGCGGGATGCGCAAGCTAGGGATCGATCGGGTCCCCCTCTGCGTGCTGCTGATCCTGCTACCGCAACCCTCGATCTGGTCTGATCTTAGACTAGGAATGAACTCCGTATGCCTAAGCCAACCGACAAAACGAGCGGTGGGCGAGCGAACAGGCACTACGTCGGCCAGAGAGACAGGATGCGCAAGCTGTGGATCGATAGGGTGGTAGGTGGGTTTAGGCACATCTTCATATTTCTGCATGCCAATGCCATTTTTATGGCTTGTAAATTCATACAATGGTCGCTTAAGCCTTCACGTGAAGTTTCATGGCAAGATGACTCGTTTTCTATTTTTCACGATTTTTGAAACTTTTTACAGTTCGGGATTTTTTAAAATTTTTTCGGAAGGGGTTTTGCCCCAAACATGGTAGACGTGATCCTTGTATTTTTGTTGGCATGCACAAAAACATTCAGCTAAAAACTCGATGTGTACAAGATTTTGTGACCATTTGGAAAAAGTGTCCCCATTTCAGACACTTTAATTGCTACTGGCAGCAAACCTATAAAATCTCAAATGCTCTTTAAGGGGGTGTGAGTTCTCAAGGTTTGATGAGGGATAGGGGGCCAATATAAGGGCCAAGTACCAGCACCCATCGCACATCATGTGCGCACACCACCCCCGACGCCCCCGATCATCGGAACCCCACTGCCGCTGGTTAGGTTCTCTGGCGATGCTCCGATGATGGTACCCCGACAAAGAAAAATACGGCACCAACACATGCCCGAGCCCAGCATGTGCTACCGCAACCCTCGGTTCGATCCGATCTTAGATTGGGAATGAACTCTGTATGCTTAGACTGGGAATGAAATCCATATGCCTAAGTCAACCCACGAAACGAACATGCGGGTGCTCAGCCGGCCAGAGGAGCGGGATGCGCAAGCCGGGGATCGATCGGGTCCCCCACTACATGCTGTTCATCCTATTGCCGCAACCATCGGGCGGGCACTAAGTCAGCCAGAGAGACGGGATGCACAAGCCGTGGATCGATAGGGTGGTAGCTGGGTTTAGGCACATCTTCATATTTCTATGTACCAATGCCATTTTTATGGCTTGTAAATTCATACGATGGTCCCTTAAGCCTTCACATGAAGGTTCACGGCAAGACGACTCGTTTTCTATTTTTCACGATTTTTGAAACTTTTTACGATTCCAAAATTTTTAAAATTTTTTCGAAAGGAGTTTTGGCCCCAAACTTAGTAAACGTGATCCTTTTGTTTTTGTTGGCATGGACAAAAAAATTCAGCTAAAAACTCGAAGTGTACAAGATTTTGTGACCATTTGAAAAAAATGTCCCCATTTCAGACACTATAATGCCTACTGGCAGTAAACCTATAAAATCTCAAATGCTCTTTAAGGGGGTGTGAGTTCTCGAGGTTTGATGAGGGATAGGGGGCCAATATAAGGGGCAGGTACCAGCACCCATCGCACATCATGTGCGCACACCCCCCGGCCCCCCCGATCGCCAGAACCCTAATGCCGTCTATCAGGTTCTCCGGTGATGCTCCGACAATGGTGCCCCGGTGAAGAAAAATGCGACACCAACACATGTCCGGGACCAGCATGTGCTGCCGCAACCCTCGGTTTGATACGATCTTAGACTGGGAATGAACTCCATATGCTTAGACTGGGAAAGAACTCCGTATGCCTAAGTCAACTCACGAAATGAGCTTGCGGGTGCTCAACCGGCCAGAGGGGCAGGATGCGCAAGCCGGGGATTGACTGGGTCTCCCTCTGCATGCTACCGATCTTGCTACCACAAACCTTGGTTTGGTCAAATCTTAGACTGGGAATGAACTCCGTATGCCTAAGCCAACCGACGAAATGACTAAGCGGGCGGGCGGGCGGGCACTACGTCGGCCAGAGAGACGGGATGCGCATGCCGTGGATCGATAGGGTGGTAGGTTGGTTTAGGCACATCTTCATATTTCTACGTGCCAATGCCATTTTTATGGCTTGTAAATTCATACGATGGTCCATTAAACCTTCACGTGAAGTTTAATGGCAAGACGACACGTTTTCTATTTTTCATGATTTTTGAAACTTTTTGCGGTTTGGGATTTTTTAAAATTTTTTCGGAAGGAGTTTTGGCCCCAAACTTTGTAGACATGATCCTTGTGTTTTTGTTGGCATGCACAAAAAAATTCAGCTAAAAACTCGAAGTGTACAAGATTTTGTGACCATTTGAAAAAAGTGTACCCATTTCGAACACTTTAATGGCTACTGGCAGCAAACCTGTAAAATCTCAAATGCTCTTTAAGGGGGTGTGAGTTCTCAAGGTTTGATGAGAGATAGGGGGCCAATATAAGGGCTAAGTACCAGCACCCATCGCACATCATGTGTGCACACCCCCCGGCCCCCCGATCGCCGGAACCCCAATGCCACCGGTCAGGTTCTCCGGCAATGCTCCGGTGATGGTGCCCCGACGAAGAAAAATACAGCACCAGCACATGCCCGAACCCAGTATGTGCCAATGTAACCCTCGGTCCGGTCCGATCTTAGATTGGGAATGAACTCCGTATGCTTAGACTGGGAATGAACTCCATTTGCCTAAGTCAACCCACGAAACGAGCTTGCTGGTGCTCAGCCGGCCAGAGGGGCAGGATGCGTAAGCTGGGGATCGGTCGGGTCCCCCTCTGCGTGCTGCCGATCCTGCTGCCACAAACCTCAGTTCGTTCTGATCTTAGACTAGGAATGAACTCCGTATGCCTAAGCCAACTGACGGAACGAGTGGGCGAGCGGGCACTACGCCGACCAGAGAGACAGGATGCGCAAGCCGTGGATCGATAGGGTGGTAGGTGGGTTTAGGCACATCTTCATATTTCTACGTGCCAATGCCATTTTTATGGCTTATAAATTCATACAATGGTCCCCTAAGCCTTCATGTGAAGTTTTGTGGCAAAACGACTCGTTTTCTATTTTTAATAAGTTTTGAAACTTTTTACGATTCGAGATTTTTTAAAATTTTTTTGGAAGGAGTTTTGGCCCCAACCTTGGTAGACGTGATCCTTGTATTTTTGTTGGCTTGCACAAAAAAATCAGCTAAAAACTCAAAGTGTACAAGATTTTGTTGCCATTTGAAAAAAGTGTCCTCATTTCAGACACTTTAATGGCTACTGGCAGCAAACCTGTAAAATCTCAAATGCTCTTTAAGGGGGTGTGAGTTCTCAAGGTTTGATGAGAGATAGGGGGCCAATATAAGGGCTAAGTACCAGCACCCATCGCACATCATGTGTGCACACCCCCCGGCCCCCCGATCGCCGGAACCCCAATGCCACCGGTCAGGTTCTCCGGCAATGCTCCGGTGATGGTGCCCCGACGAAGAAAAATACAGCACCAGCACATGCCCGAACCCAGTATGTGCCAATGTAACCCTCGGTCCGGTCCGATCTTAGATTGGGAATGAACTCCGTATGCTTAGACTGGGAATGAACTCCATTTGCCTAAGTCAACCCACGAAACGAGCTCGCTGGTGCTCAGCCGGCCAGAGGGGCAGGATGCGTAAGCTGGGGATCGGTCGGGTCCCCCTCTGCGTGCTGCCGATCCTGCTGCCACAAACCTCAGTTCGTTCTGATCTTAGACTAGGAATGAACTCCGTATGCCTAAGCCAACTGACGGAACGAGTGGGCGAGCGGGCACTACGCCGACCAGAGAGACAGGATGCGCAAGCCGTGGATCGATAGGGTGGTAGGTGGGTTTAGGCACATCTTTATATTTCTATGTGCGAATGCCATTTTTATGTCTTGTAAATTCATACAATGATCCCTTAAGCCTTCACGTGAAGTTTCAAGCCAAGACAACTCGTTTTCTATTTTTCACGATTTTTGAAACTTTTTGCGGTTCGGGATTTTTTAAAATTTTTTTGAAAGGAGTTTTGGCCCCAAACTTGGTAAATGTGATCCCTGTATTTTTTTTGGCATGCATAAAAAAATTCAGCTAAAAACTCGAAGTGTACAAGATTTTGTGACCATTTGAAAAAAGTTTCCCTATTTTAGACACTTTAATGGCTACTGGTAGCAAACCTGTAAAATCTCAAATGCTCTTTAAAGGGGTGTGAGTCCTCAAGGTTTGATGAGGGATAGGGGGCCAATATAAGGGCCAAGTACCAGCACCCATCACACATCATGTGCGTACACCCCCTTCGGGCCCCGATCGCCCGAACCCCAATGCCGTCGGTCAGGTTCTCCAGCGATGCTCCAGCGATGGTGCCCCGATGAAAAAAAATACGGCCCCAGCACATGCCCGAGCCCAGTATGTGCTGCCGCAACCCTCGGTCTGGTCTGATCTTAGACTGGGAATGAACTCCGTAAGCCTAACTCAACCCACAAAAACAAGCGTGCGGGCGTTCAGCCGGCCAGAGGGTCGGGATGCGCCAGCCAGGGATTGGTCGGGTCCCCCTCTGCGTGCTGCCGATCCTGTAGCTGCAACCCTCAGTTCAGTCTGATCTTAGACTGGGAATGAACTCCGTATGCCTAAGCCAACCGACGAAACGAGCGGGTGGGCGGGCGGGCACTACGCCGGCCAGAGATACGGGATGCGCAAGCCATGGATCGATAGGGTGGTAGGTGGGTTTAGGCACATCTTCATATTTTTATGAGCCAATGCCATTTTTTATGGCTTGGAAATTCATACGATGGTCCCTTAAGCCTTCACATGAAGTTTCATGGCAAGACGACTTGTTTTTTATTTTTCACGATTTTTGAAACTTTTTACGATTCCAAATTTTTTAAAATTTTTTCGAAAGGCGTTTTGGCCCCAAACTTGGTAAATGTGATCCTTGTGTTTTTGTTGGCATGCACAAAAAAATTCAGCTAAAAACTCAAAGTGTACAAGATTTTGTGACCATTTGAAAAAAATGTCCCCATTTTAGACACCTTAATGGCTACTGGCAGCAAACCTATAAAATCTCAAATGCTCTTTAAAGAGGTGTTCTCGAGGTTTGATGGCGGATAGGGGGCCAATATAAGGGCCAAGTACCAGCACCCATCGCACATCATGTGCACACACCCCCCTGCCCCCCCCGATCGTCAGAACCCTAATGCCGCCAGTCAGGTTCTCCAGTGATGCTCCGGCAATGGTGCCCTGGTGAAGAAAAATGGGGCACCAGCACATGCTCGAGCCCAGCATGTGCTGTCGCAACCCTCGGTCCAGTCCGGTCTTAGACTCGAAATGAACTCTGTATGCTTAGACTGGGAATGAACTTTGTATGCCTAAGTCAACCCACGAAACGAGCGTGCGGACGCTCAACTGGCCAGAGGGGTGGGATGCACAAGCCAAGGATCGACCGGGTCCCCCTCTGCATGCTGTCGATCCTGCTGCAATAACCCTCGATCCGGTCCGATCTTAGACTGGGAATGAACTCCGTATGCCTAAGCCAACCGAAGAAATGAGCGGATGGGTGGGCACTATTCTGGCACATCGACTCGTTTTCTATTTTTCACGATTTTCAAAAATTTTTACGGATCAAAACTTTTTAAAATTTTTTCTGAAGGATTTTTTGCCCCAAACTTGGTAGACGAGATCCTTGAATTTTTGTTGGAATGCATAAAAACCTGTAATGGCTACCGACAAAAAACCTGTAAAATCTCAAATGCTCTTTAAGGGGGTGTGAGTTCTTGAGGTTTGATGAGGGATAGGGGGCCAATATAAGGGCCAAGTACCAACACCCACCGCACATCATGTGCGCACACCCCCCGACCCCCCGATCATCGGAACCCCAATACCGTTGGTCTGGTTGTTTGACAATGGTGCCCCGGTGAAGAAAAATACGGCACCAGAACATGCCTGAGCCCAGCATGTGCTGCCACAACCCTTGGTCCGATCTGATCTTAGACTGGGAATGAACTCCGTAGCCTAAGTCAACCCACGAAACGAGCGTGCGGGCGCTCAGCCGGCCAGAGGGGCGGGATGCACAAGCTGGGGATCGATCGAGTTCCCCTCTGCGTGCTGTCGATCCTGCTGTTGCAACCCTCAGTCCGGTCTGATCTTAGACAGGGAATGAACTCCGTATGCCTAAGCCAACCGACGAAACGAGCGGGCGGGCCGGCGATCACTATGCCATCCAGAGAGACGGGATGCGCAAGCTATGGATCGATAGGGTGGTAGATCGATTTAGGTACATCTTCATATTTCTACATGCCAATGCCATTTTTAATGCTTTGTAGATTCATACAATGGTCTCTTAAGCCTTCACGTGAAGTTTCATGGCAAGACGACTCGTTTTCTATTTTTCATGATTTTTGAAATTTTTGCGGTTCGAGATTTTTTAAAATTTTTTCGAAAGGATTTTTGGCCCCAAACTTGTTAGACGTGATCCTTGTATTTTTGTTGGCATGCACAAAAAAATTCAGATAAAAACTCGTAGTGTACAAGATTTTGTGACCATTTGAAAAAAGTGTCCCCATTTCAGACACTTTAATGGCTATTGGCAGCAAACCTGTAAAATCTCAAATGCTCTTTAAGGGGGAGTAAGTTCTCAAGGTTTGATGAGGGATAGGAGGCCAAAATAAGGGCCAAGTACCAGCACTCATTGCACATCATGTGCGCACACCCCCCCGCCCGGCCACCCCGATCACCAGAACCCCAATGCCGTCGGTCAGGTTCTCCGGTGATGCTCCGATGATGGTGCCTCGATGAAGAAAAATGCGTCACCAACACATGCCCGAGCCCAGCATGTGCTGCCGCAACCCTCGGTCTGGTCGGATGTTAGACTAGCAATGAACTCCGTATGCTTAGACTGGGAATGAACTCCGTATGCCTAAGTCAACCCACGAAACGAGCGTGCGGCCGCTTAGCCGGCCAGAGGGGCAGGATGCGCAAGCCAGGGATCGGTCGGGTCCCCCTCTATGTGCTACCGATCTTGCTACCGCAACCCTCGGTCTGGTCTGATCTTAGACTGGGAATGAACTCCGTATGCCTAAGCCAACCGACGAAACGAGCGGGTGGGAGGGCACTACGCCGGCTAGAGAGACGGGATGCGCAAGCTGTGGATCGATAGGGTGATAGGTGGGTTTAGGCACATCTTGAAATTTCTGCATGCCAATGTTATTTTTATGGCTTGTAAATTCATACAATCGTCTCTTAAGCCTTCACGTGAAGTTTGATGGCAAGACGACTCGTTTTCTATTTTTCACGATTTTTAAAACTTTTTACGGTTCGAGATTTTTTAAAATATTTTTTTGGAAGGATTCTTGGCCCCAAACTTGGTAGCCATGATCCTTGTATTTTTTTTGGCATACAAAAAAAAATTTGGCTAAAAACTCGAAGTGCACAAGATTTTGTGACCATTTGAAAAAAGTGTCCCGATTTAGGACACTTTAATGGCTACTGGCAGCAAACCTGTAAAATCTCAAATGCTCTTTAAGGGGGTGTGAGTTCTCGAGGTTTGATGAGGGATAGGGGGCCAATATAAGGGCCAAGTGCCAGCACCCAACGCATATCATGTGCGCACACCCCCCCGGCCCCCTCGATCGTCGGAACCCCAATGCGCGGTCAGGTTCTCCGGTGATGCTCCAGCGATGGTGGCCCAACGAAGAAAAATGCGGCACCAGCACATGCTCGAGCCCAGCATGTGCTGCCGCAACCCTCGGTCTGGTCCGATCTTATACTAGGAATGAACTCCGTATGCTTAGACTGGGAATGAACTCCATATGCCTAAGTCAACCCACGAAATGAGCGTACGGGTGCTCAGTCGGCCAGAGGGGCTGGATGCGCAAGCCGAGGATCAACCGGGTCCCCCTCTACGTGCCGTCAATCCTGCTGGCACAACCTCGGTCCGATCCGATCTTAGACTGGGAATGAACTCCATATGCCTGTGCCAACCGATGAAACGAGCGGGCGAGCGGGCACTACATCGGCTAGAGAGACGGGATGCGCAAGCCGTGGATCGATAAGGTGGTAGGTGGGTTTAGGCACATCTTCATATTTCTATGTGCCAATGCCATATTTATGGCTTGTAAATTCATACAATGGTCCCTTAAGCCTTCACGTGAAGTTTCATGGCAAGACGACTCGTTTTCTATTTTTCATGATTTTCAAAACTTTTTGCGTTTCGGGACTTTTAAAAATTTTCTCAGAAGGATTTTTGGGGCCAAACTTGGTAGACGTGATCCTTGTATTTTTGTTGGCATGCACAAAAAAATTCAGCTAAAAACTCGAAGTGTACAAGATTTTGTGACCATTTGAAAAAAGTGTCCCCATTTCAGACACTTTAATGGCTACTGGCAGCAAACTTGTAAAATCTCAAATGCTCTTTAAGGGCAATGTGAGTTCTCGAGATTTGATGAGAGATAGGGGCCAATATAAGGGCCAAGTTCCAGCACCCATCATACATCATGTGCGCACACCCCCCCGGCCCGCCCGATCCCCAGAACCCCAATACAGCCGGTCAGGTTCTCCGACGATGCTTCGACGATGGTGCCCCGATGAAGAAAAATGTGGCACCAACACATGCCCGAGCCCAGCATGTGCTGTCGTAACCCTCGATCCGGTCCGATCTTAGACTGGGAATGAACTCCGTATGCTTAGACTAGGAACGAACTCCGTACGCCTAAGTTAACCCATGGAATGAGCATGCGGGTGCTCAGTCGGCCAGAGGGGCGAGATGCGTAAGCTGGGGATCGGTTGGGTCCCCTTCTGCGTGCCGCCGATCCTGTTGCCACAACCCTCAGTCAGGTCCGATCTTAGACTAGGAATGAACTCTGTATGCCTAAGCCAATCGATGAGACGAGCGGACGGGCGGGCGGGCACTACGTCGGCCAGAGAGACGGGATGCGCAAGCCGTGGATCCATAGGGTAGTAGGTGGGTTTAGGTACATCTTTATATTTCTGCTTGCCAATGTCATTTTTATGGCTTGTAACTTCATACAACGGTCCCTTATGCCTTCACGTGAAGTTTCATGGGAAGACGACTCGTTTTCTATTTTTCACAATTTTTGAAACTTTTTGTGGTTCGAGATTTTTTAAAAATTTTTTGGAAGGATTTTTAGCCCCAAACTTGGTAGATGTGATCCTTGTATTTTTTTTGGCATGCACAAAAAAATTCAGCTAAAAACTCGAAGTGCACAAGATTTTGTGACCATTTGAAAAAAGTGTCCCCATTTTAGACACTTTAATGGCTACTGGCAGCAAACCTGTAAAATCTCAAATGCTCTCTAAAGGTGTGTGAGTTCTCGAGATTTGGTGAGAGATAGGGGGCCATTAGAAGGGCCAAGTTCCAACACCCATCACACATCATGTGCGCACACCCACCCGGCCCGCCCGATCGTCAGAACCCCAATGCCGTCGGTCAGGTTCTCCGGTGATGCTCCGGCGATGGTGCCCCAGTGAAGAAAAATGTGGCACCAACACATGCCCGAGCCCAGCATGTGCTGCCGTAACTCTCAATCTGGTCCGATCTTAGACTGGGAATGAACTCCATATGCTTAGACTAGGAACAAACTTCATACGCCTAAGTCAACCCACGGAACGAGCATGTGGGTGCTCAACCGGCCAGAGGGGCGGGATGCGCAAGTCAGGGATCGGTCGGGTCCCCCTCTGCGTGCCGCCGATACTGCTACCACAATCCTCGATCTGGTCTGATCTTAGACTGGGAATGAACTCAGTATGCCTAAGCCAACCGACAAAATGAGCGGGCGGGCACTACGTCGGCCAGAGAGACGGGATGCGCAAGCCCTGGATCCATAGGGTAGTAGGTGGGTTTAGACACATCTTCATATTTATGCATGCCAATGTCATTTTTATGGCTTGTAACTTCATACAATGGTCCCTTATGCCTTCACGTGAAGTTTCATGGCAAGACGACTCGTTTTCTATTTTTCACGATTTTTGAAACTTTTTACGGTTCGGGATTTTTTAAAATTTTTTCGGAGGGAGTTTTGGCCCGAAACTTGGTAGACGTGATCCTTGTATTTTTGTTGGCATGCACAAAACAATTCAGCTAAAAACTCAAAGTGTACAAGATTTTGTGACCATTTGAAAAAAGTGTCCCCATTTCAGACACTTTAATGGCTACTGGCAGCAAACCTGTAAAATCTCAAATACTCTTTAAGGGGTGTGAGTTCTGGAGGTTTGATGAGGGATAGGGGGCCAATATAAGGGCCAAGTACCAGCACCCATCGAACATCATGTGTGCATACCCCCCGATCGCCGGAACCCCAATGCCGCCGTTCAGGTTCTCCGACGATGCTCCGACGATGGTGGCCCGACGAAGAAAAATGCGGCACCAACACATTCCCGAGCCCAGCATGTGCTACCGCAACCCTCGGTCTGGTCCAATTTTAGACTGGGAATGAACTCCGTATGCTTAGAATGGGAACGAACTCCGTATGCGTAAGTCAACCCACGGAACGAGCATGCGGGTGCTCAACCGGCCAGAGGGCGGGATACGGAAGTCGGGGATCGGTCAGGTCCCCCTCTGCGTGCCGCCGATCTTGCTGCTGCAACCCCTGGTCTGGTTCAATCTTAGACTGGGAATGAACTCCGTATGCCTAAGCCAATCGATGAAACAAGCGGGTGGGCGGGCGGGCAGGCACTACGTCGGCCAGAGAGACGGGATGCGCAAGCTATGGATCGATAGGGTGGTAGGTGGGTTTAGTCACATCTTCATATTTTTGCATGCCAATGCCATTTTTATGGCTTGTAAATTCATAAAATGGTCCTTAAGCTTTCAGGTGAAGTTTCATAGCAGGACGACTCGTTTTCTATTTTTCACGATTTCCAAAACTTTTTATGGTTGGGGATTTTTTAAAATTTTTTCGAAAGAAGTTTTGGTCCCAAACTTTGTAGACGTGATCCTTGTATTTTTATTGGCAAGCCCAAAAAATTTTAGCTAAAAACTCGAAGTGTACAAGATTTTGTGACCATTTGAAAAAAGTGTCCCCATTTCAGTCAATTTAATGGCTACTAGCAGCAAACCTGTAAAATCTCAAATGCTCTTTAAGGGGGTGTGAGTTCTCGAGGTTTGATGAGGGATAGGGGGCCAATATAAGTTCCAAGTACCAGCACCCATCGAACATCATGTGCGCATACCCCCTTGATCACCGGAACCCCAATGCCGCCGTTTAGGTTTTCCGACGATGCTCCGACGATGGTGGCCCGACGAAGAAAAATGCAGCACCAACACATTCCCGAGCCCAGCATGTGCTACCGCAACCCTCGGTATGGTCCGATCTTAGATTGGGAATGAACTCTGTATGCTTAGACTGGGAACAAACTCCGTATGCCTATGTCAACCCACGAAACGAGCATGCGGGTGCTCAACCGACCAGAGGGCAAGATGCGCAAGCCGGGGATCGGTCGGGTCCCCCTCTGCGTGCCGTTGATCTTGCTGCCACAACCCCCGGTCCGGTCTGATCTTAGACTGGGAATGAACTCCGTATGCCTAAGCCAATCGATGAAATGAGCGGGCGGGCGGGCGGGCGGAGGCACTACGTCGGCCAGAGAGACGGGATGCACAAGCCATGGATCGATAGGGTGGTAGGTGGGTTTAGTCACATCTTCATATTTCTGCATGCCAATGCCATTTTTATGGCTTGTAAATTCATAAAATGGTCCCTTAAGCCTTCACGTGAAGTTTCATGGCAAGACGACTCGTTTTCTATTTTCCATAATTTTCAAAACTTTTTGTGGTTGGTGATTTTTTAAAATTTTTTCGGAAGGAGTTTTGGCCCCACATTTGGTAGACATGATCCTTGTATTTTTATTGGCATGCCCAAAAAATTTCAGCTAAAAACTCGAAGTGTACAAGATTTGTGACCATTTGAAAAAAGTGTCCCCATTTCAGACACTTTAATGGCTACTGGCAGCAAACCTGTAAAATCTCAAATGCTCTTTAAGGGGGTGTGAGTTCTAGAGGTTTGATGAGGGATAGGGGGCCAATATAAGGGCCCAGTACCAGCACCCATCGCACACCCCCCAGCTCCCCCGATCCTCGGAACCCTAATGCCGCCGGTCAGGTTCTCCGACGATGTTCCGACGATGGTGCCCCGACGAAGAAAAGTGAGGCGCCAGCACATGCCCTAGCCCAGCATGTGCTGTCGTAACCCTTGGTCCGGTTCGATCTTAGACTGGGAATGAACTCTGTATGCTTAGACTGGGAATGAACTCCGTATGCCTAAGTCAACCCACGAAACAAGCGTGCGGGCGCTCAGCCGGCCAGACGGGCGCGATGCGTAAGCCAGGGATCGATCGGGTCCCCCTCTGCGTGTTGCCGATCCTGGTACCACAACCCTTGGTCTGGCTCGATCTTAGACTGGGAATGAACTCCGTATGCCTAAGCCAACCCACGAAACGAGAGGGCGAGCAGGCATTATGCCGGCCAAAGAGACGGGATGCGCAAGCCGTGGATCGATAGGGTGGTAGGTGGGTTTAGGCATATCCTCATATTTCTGCTTGCCAATGCCATTTTTATGGCTTGTAAATTCATACAACGGTCCTTTAAGCCTTCACATGAACTTTCATGGCAAGACGACTCATTTTCTATTTTTCACAATTTTTGAAACTTTTTTCGGTTCGGGATTTTTTAAATTTTTTCAGAAGGAGTTTTGGCCCAAACTTGGTAGACATGATCCTTGTATTTCTGTTGGCATGCACAAAAAAATTCGGCTAGAAACTCGAAGTCTACAAGATTTTGTGACCATTTCAAAAAAGTGTCCCCATTTCAGACACTTTAATGGCTACTGGTAGCAAACCTATAAAATATGAAATGCTCCTTAAGGGGCTGTGAGTTCTTGAGGTTTGATGAGGGATAGGGGGCCAATATAAGGGCCAAGTACCAGCACCCATCGCACATCTTATGTGCGCACCCCCCGGCCCCCCCGATCATCGAAATCCCAATGTCGTCGGTTAGGTTCTCTGACGATGCTCCGATGATGGTGCCCTAATGAAGAAAAATACGGCAACAGCACATGCCCGAGCCCAGCATGTGCTGCCGCAACCCTCGGTCCTATCCGATCTTAGACTGGGAATGAACTCCGTATGCTTAGACTGGGAATGAACTCCGTATCTTTAAGTCAACCAACGAAACGAGCGTGCGGGTGCTCAACCGGCCAAAGTGGTGGGATGCACAAGCCGGGGATCGGTCAGGTCCCCTTTTACGTGCTGTTGATCCTGCTACTGCAACCCTTGGTCCGGTTCGATCTTAGACTGGGAATGAACTCCATATGCCTAAGGCAACAAAAAAAACGAGCGGGCGGGCATTACGCCGGCCAAAGAGACGGGATGCGCAAGTCGTGGATCAATAGGGTGGCAGGTGGGTTTAGGCACATCTTCATATTTCTACGTGCCAAAGCCATTTTTATGGCCTGTAAATCCATACAATGGTCCTTTAAGCGTTCACGTGAAGTTTAATGGCAAGACAACTCGTTTTCTATTTTTCACGATTTTGGAAACTTTTTGCAGTTTGGGATTTTTTAAAATTTTTTTGGAAGGAGTTTTCACCCCAAAATTGGTAGACGTGATCCTTGTATTTTTGTTGGCATGCACAAAAAAATTCAGCTAAAAACTCGAAGTGTACAAGATTTTGTGACCATTTCAAAAAAGTGTCCTCATTTCAGACACTTTAACGGCTACTGGCAGCAAACCTGTAAAATCTCAAATGCTCTTTAAGGGGGTGTGAGTTCTTGAGGTTTGATGAGGGATAGGGCGCCAATATAAGGGCCAAGTTCCAAGACCCATCGCACATCATGTGCGCACACCCCCCCGGCCCCCTCGATCGTCGGAACCCCAATGCCGCTGGTTAGGTTCTCCAACGATGCTCCGGCGATGGTGCCCCGGTGAAGAAAATTGCGGCACCAGCACATGCTCGAGCCCAGCATGTGCTGCTATAACCCTCGGTCTGATCTGATCCTAGACTAGGAATGAACTCCGTATGCTTAGACTGGGAATGAACTCCGTATGCTTAAGTCAAACCATGAAACGAGCATGCGGGCACTCAGCCGGCCAGAGGGGTGGGATGCGCAAGCCGGGGATCGATCGGGTCCCCCTTTGCGTACTGCCGCAACCCTTGATCCAGTCTGATGTCAGACTGGGATGAACTCCGTAAGCCTAAGCCAACCGACGAAATGAGCGGACGGGTGGGCGGGCACTACGTCGGCCAGAGAGACGGGATGCGTAAGTCGTGGATCGATAGGATGGTAGGTGGGTTTAGGCACATCTTTATATTTCTGCGTGCCAATGACATTTTTATGGCTTGTAAATTCATACAATGGTCCCTTAAGCCTTCAGGTGAAGTTTCATGGCAAGACAACTCGTTTTTTATTTTTCATGATTTTTGAAACTTTTTGCGGTTCAGTATTTTTTAAAATTTTTTTGAAAGGAGTTTTAGCCCCAAACTTACTAGACGTGATCCTTGTATTTTTGTTGGCATGCAAAAAAAATTTCTACTAAAAACTCGAAGTGTACATGATTTTGTGACCATTTGAAAAAAAGTGTCCCTATTTCAGACACTTTAATGGCTACTGGCAGCAAACCTGTAAAATCTCAAATGCTTTTTAAGGGGGTGTGAGGTCTCAAGGTTTGATGTGGGATAGGGGCCAATATAAGGGCCAAGTACCAGCACCCATCGCACATCATGTGCGCGCACCGCCCCTGACCCTCCCGTTCGTCGGAACCCCAATGCCGTCGGTCAGGTTCTTCGGCGATGCTCTGGCGATGGTGCCCCGACGAAGAAAAATGTGGCACCAGCACATGCCCGAGCCTAGCATCTGCTGTCGCAACCCTCGATCCGATCTGATCTTATACTGGGAATGAACTTCGTATGCTTAGACTGGGAATGAACTCCGTATGCCTATGTCAACGCACGAAACAAGCATGCGGGCATTCAGTCAGCCAAAGGGGCGGGATGCACAAGCCAGCGATCGGCCAGGTCCCCCTCTGCGTGCTGCCGATCCTGTTGCTGCAACCCTTGGTCTGGTCCGATCTTAGACAGGGAATGAATTTCGTATGCCTAAGCCAACCGACGAAACGAGCGGGCGGACGAGCGGGCGGGCACTACGTCGGTTAGAGAGACGGGATGCACAAGCCGTGGATTGATAGGGTGGTAGGTGGGTTTAGGCACATCTTCATATTTCTGGGTGCCAATGCCATTTTTTATGGCTTGTAAATTCATACAATCGTCCCTTAAGCCTTCACGTGAAGTTTCATGGCAAGACAACTCGTTTTCTATTTTTCATGATTTTTGAAACATTTTGCGGTTCGGGATTTTTTAAATTTTTTTGGAAGGAGTTTTGGCCCCAAACTTGGTAGACGTGATCCTTGTATGTTTTTTGGCATGCACAAAAAAATTCAGCTAAAAACTCGAAGTGTACAAGATCTTGTGACCATTTGAAAAAAGTGTCCCCATTTTAGACACTTTGATGGCTACTGGCAGCAAACCTGTAAAATCTCAAATGCACTTTAAGGGGGTGTGAGTTCTGGAGGTTTGATGAGCGATAGGTGGCCAATATAAGGGTCAAGTACCAGCACCCATCGCACATCATATGCACACACCCCCCGGGCCCCCCGATTGTGGGAACCCCAATGCCGCCGATCAGGTTCTCCGACGATGTTCTGACGATGGTGCCCGGACGAAGAAAAATGTGGCACCAGCACATGCTCGAGCCCAGCATGTGCTGCCGAAACCCTCGGTCTGATCCGATCTTAGACTGGGAATGAACTCCATATGCCTAAGTCAACTCAGGAAACGAGCGTGCGGGCGCTCAACCGGCCAGAGGGGCAGGATGCGCAAATCGACCAAGTCCCCCTCTACGTGCTACCGATCCTGCGGCTGTAACCCTCTGTCCGGTCTGATCTTAGACTGGGAATGAACTCCGTATGCCTAGGCCAACCGACGAAACGAGCGGGGCGACGGGCGGGCGGGCACTACGCTGGCCAGAGAGACGGGATGCGCAAGCCGTGGATCGATTGGGTGGTAGATGGGTTTAGGCACATCTTCATATTTTTGTGTGTCAATGCCATTTTGTGCCTTGTAAATTCATACAATGGTCCCTTATGCCTTCACTCTAAGTTTCATGGCAAGACGAGTCGTTTTCTATTTTTTAGGATTTTCAAAAATTTTTTCGGTTCGAGATTTTTTAAAATTTTTTTGGAAGGAGTTTTGGCACCAAACTTGTTAGACGTGATCCTTGTATTTTTTTTGGCATGCACAAAAAAATTCAGCTAAAAACTCAAAGCGTACAAGATTTTGTGACCATATGAAAAAAGTGTTCCCATTTCAGACACTTTAATGGCTACTGGAAGCAAACCTGTAAAATCTCAAATGCTCTGTAAGGGGGTGTGAGTTCTCAAGGTTTGATGAGGGATAGGGGGCCAATATAAGGGCCAAGTACCACCACCCATCGCACATCATGTGCACTCACCCCCCGGCCCCCCCGATCGCCGGAACCCCAATGCTGTCGGTCAGGTTCTCCGACGATGCTCCGGCGATGGTACCCCGGCGAAGAAAAATGCGGCACCAGCACATGCCCGAGCGTAGCATGTACTGCTGTAACCCTCGGTCCAGTCCGATCTTAGACTGGGAATGAACTCCGTATGCTTAGACTGGGAATCAGCTCCATATGCCTAAGTGAACCCACGAAAAGAGCGTGCGGGCGCTCAACCGACCAGAGGGGCGAGATGCGTAAATCGAGGATCGATCGGGTCCCCTTCTACGTGTTGTCGATCCTACTGCCGCAACCCTCGGTCTGGTCTGATCTTAGACTGGGACTGAACTCCGTATGCCTAAGCCAACAGACGAAACGAACAAGGGGGCGGGCGGGCGGGAACTACGCCGGCGACAGAGACGGGATGCACAAGTCGTGGATCGATAGGGTGGTAGGCGGGTTTACGCACATCTTCATGTTTCTATGTGCCAATGCCATTTTTATGGCTTGTAAATTCATACAATGGTCCCTTAAGCCTTCACGTGAAGTTTCATGGCAAGACAACTCGTTTTTTATTTTTCACGATTTTTGAAACTTTTTGCCGTTGGAGATTTTTTAAAATTTTTTCGGAAGGAGTTTTGGCCCCAAACTTGGTAGACATGATCCTTGTATTTTTTTTTGGCATGCACAAAAAAATTCAGCTAAAAACTGGAAGTGTACAAGATTTTGTGACCATTTGAAAAAAGTGTCTTCGCTTCAAAAATTTTAATTGCTACTGGTAGCAAACCTGTAAAATCTCAAATGCTCTTTAAGGGGTGTGAGTTCTCGATGTTTGATGAGGGATAGGGGGCCAATATAAGGGCCAAGTACCAGCACCAATCGTACATCATGTGCGCATACCCCCCGGCCCCCCGATCACCGGAACCCTAACGCCGTCGGTCAGGTTCTCTGGCGATGGTGCCCCGACGAAGAAAAATGTGGCACCAGCACATGCCCGAGCCCAACATGTGCTGCCGCAACCCTCGGTCCTGTCTGATCTTAGACTGGGAATGAACTCCGTATGCTTAGACTGGGAATGAACTCCGTATGCCTAAGTCAACCCATGAAACGAGCGTGCGGGCGCTCAGCCGGCCAGATGGGCTGGATGCGCAAGCCGGGGATCGATCGGGTCCCCATCCGCATGCTGCTGATCCTGCCACCGTAACCCTCGATCTGATCCGATCTTAGTTTGGGAATGAACTCCATATGCCTAAGCCAACCGACGAAACGAGCGGGCAGGCAGGCACTACGTCGGCCTGAGAGACGGGATGCGCAAGCCGTGGATCGATAACATGGTAGGTGGGTTTAGGTACATCTTCATATTTCTGTGTGCCAATGCCATTTTTATCACTTGTAAATTCATACAATGGTCCCTTAAGTCTTCATGTGAAGTTTCATGGCAAGACGACTCGTTTTCTATTTTTCATGATTTATGAAACTTTTTAAGGTTCGGGATTTTTTAAAATTTTTTTGGAAGAAGTTTTGGCCCCAAACTTGGTAGACGTGATCCTTGTATTTTTGTTGGCATGCACAAAAAAATTCAGCTAAAAACTCAAAATGTACAAGATTTTGTGACCAATTGAAAAAAGTGTCCCCATTTCAGACACTTTAATGGCTATTGGCAGCAAAGCTGTAAAATCTCAAATACTTTTAAAGGGGGTGTGAGTTCTCGAGGTTTGATGAGGGATAGGGGCCAATATAAGGGCCAAGTACCAGCACCCATCTCACATCATGTACACACACCCCCCGGCCCCCCCGATCACCGGAACCCCAATGTCGTCGATCAGGTTCTCCGGTGATGCTCCGGTGAAGAAAAATGCGGCACCAGCACATGCCCGAGCCCAGCATGTGCTGCCAGAACCCTCAGTCCGATCCAATCTTAGACTGGGAATGAACTCCGTATGCTTAGACTGGGAATGAACTCTGTATGCCTAAGTCAACCCATGAAATTAGCGTGCGGGTGCTCAGCCGGCCAGAGGGGCGGGATGCGCAAGCCAGGGATCGACTGGGTGCCCCTCTACGTGCTGCCGATCCTACTGCCGTAACCCTTGGTCTGGTCCGATCTTAGACTGGGAATGAACTCCGTATGCCTAAGCCAACCCACGAAACGAGCGGCCGGGCGGACGGGCGGGCATTACGCCGGCCAGAGATACGGGATGCTCAAGCCGTGGATCGATAGGGTGGTAGGTGGGTTTAGGCACATCTTCATATTTCTGCACGCCAATGCCATTTTTAAGGCTTGTAAATTCATACAATGGTCCCTTAAGCCTTCACATGAAATTTCATGGCAAGACGACTCGTTTTCTATTTTTCACGATTTTTGAAACTTTTGCGGTTCAGATTTTTTAAAATTTTTTCGAAAGGATTTTTGGCCCCAAACTTGGTAGACGTGATCCTTGTATTTTTGTTGGCGTGCACAAAAAAATTGAACTAAAAACTCGAAGTGTACAAGATTTTGTGGCCATTTGAAAAAAGTGTCCCCATTTCAGACACTTTAATGGCTACGGGTAGCAAACCTGTAAAATCTCAAATGCTCTTTAAGGGGGTGTGAGTTCTTGAGGTTTGATGAGGGATAGGGGGCCAATATAAGGGCCAAGTACCAGCACCCATTGCACATCATGTGCGCACACCCCCTGGCTCCTTCGATCGCCGGAACCTCAATGCGCTGGTCAGGTTCTTCGACGATGCTCCGGTGATGGTCCCCAGCGAAGAAAAATACGGCACCAGCACATGCCCGAGCCCAGCATGTGCTGCCACAACCCTTGGTACGATCTGATTTTAGATTGAAAATGAACTTCGTATGCTTCGACTGGGAATGAACTCCGTATGCCTAAGTCAACCCACGAAACGAGCGTGCGGGCACTCAGCCAGCCTGAGGGGCGGGATGTGCAAGCCGGGGATTCGGTCGGGTCCCCATCCTACTGTCGTAACCCTCGGTCCAGTCTGATCTTAGACTGGGAATGAACTCCGTATGCTTAGACTGGGAATGAACTTCGTATGCTTAGACTGGGAATGAACTCCGTATGCCTAAGTCAACCCATGAAACGAGCGTACAGGCACTCAGTCGACCAGAGGGGCGGGATGCACAAGCCGGGGATCCACCGGGTCCCCCTCTGTGTGCTGTCTATCTTGCTACCACAACCCTCGGTCCGGTCAGATCTTAGGCCGGGAATGAACTTCGTATGCCTAAGCCAACCGATGAAACGAGCGGGCGAGCGGGTAGGCGGGCGGGCACTACGCCGGCCAGAGAGACAGGATGTACAAGTCGTGGATCGATAGGGTGGTAGGTGGGTTTAGGCACATCTTCTTATTTTTGCATGCCAATGCCATTTTAATGGCTTGTAAATTCATAGAATGGTCCCGTAAGCCTTCACGTGAAGTTTCATGGCAAGACGACTTGTTTTCTATTTTTCATGATTTTTGAAACTTTTTGCGGTTCCAGATTTTTTAAAATTTTTTTGAAAGGTTTTTTGGCCCCAAACTTGGTATACGTGATCCTTGTATTTTTGTTGGTGTGCAAAAAATAATTCAGCTAAAATCTCGAAGTGTACAAGATTTTGTGACCATTTGAAAAAAGTGTCCCCATTTTAGACACTTTAATGGCTACTGGCAGCAAACCTGTAAAATCTCAAATGCTCTTTAACGGGGTGTGAGTTCTCGAGGTTTGATGAGAGATAGGGGGCCAATATAAGGGCCAAGTACCAGCACCCATCGCACATCATGTGCGGACAACCCCCCCGCCCCCCCGATGGCCGGAACCACAATATCGTCGGTCAGGTTCTCCGGCGATGGTGGCCCGACGAAGAAAAATGTGGCACCAGCACATGCCTGAGCCCAGCATGTGCTGTCGGAACCCTCGGCCCGGTCTGATCTTAGACTGGAAATGAACTCCGTATGCTTATTCTAGGAATGAACTTCGTATGCCTAGGTCAACCCATGAAACGAGCTTGCGGGCGATCAGCCGGCCAGAGGGGCGGGATGCGCAAGCCGGGGATCGGTCAGGTCCCCCTCTACGTGCTGTCGATCTTGCTGCTGTAACCCTCGGTCCTGTCCAATCTTAGATTGGAATGAACTCTGTATGCCTAAGCCCAACTGATGAAACGAGCGGGCGGGTAGGCACTACGTCAGCCAGAGAGACGGGATGCGCAAGCCGTAGATCGATAGGGTGGTAGGTGGGTTTAGTCACATCTTCATATTTCTGCATGCTAAAGCCATTTTTATGGCTTGTAAATTCATACAATGGTCCCTTAAGCCTTCACGTGAAGTTTCATGGCAAGACGACTCGTTTTCTATTTTTCACGATTTTCAAAACTTTTTGCGGTTCGGGATTTTTTAAAATTTTTTCGGAAGGAGTTTTGGCCCCAAACTTGGTAGACGTGATCCTTTTATTTTTTTTGGCTTGCACAAAAAACTTCAGCAAAAAACTCGAAGTGTACAAGATTTTGTGACCATTTGAAAAAAGTGTCCCCATTTCAGACACTTTAACGGCTACTGGCAGCAAACTTGTAAAATCTCAAAATGCTCTTTAAGGGGTATGAGTTCTCAAGGTTTGATGAGGGATAGGGGGCCAATATAAGGGCCAAGTTTGAGCACCCATCGCACATCATGTGCGCACACCCCCCGACCCCCCCGATCGCCGGACCCCAATCCCGTCGGTTAGGTTCTATGGCGATGGTTCTCCGACGAAGAAAAATGCAGCACCAACACATGCCCGAGCCCAGCATGTTCTGCCGCAACCCTCGGTCCGGTCCAATATTAGACTAGGAATGAACTCCGTATGCTTAGACTAGGAATGAACTCCGTATGCCTAAGTCAACCCACGAAATGAGCGTGCGGGTGCTCAGCCGGCCAGAGGGGTGGGATGTGCAAGCCGGGATCAGCCGGGTCCCCCTTTGCGTGCTGCAGATCCTGCTGCCACAACCCTCGGTCTGGTCTAATCTTAGACTGGGAATGAACTCAGCATCCCTAAGCCAACCGATTAAACGAGCGTGCGGGCGGGCAGGCGGGCACTACGCCTGCCATAGAGACGGGATGCGCAAGCCGTGGATCGATAGGGTGGTAGGTGGGTTTAGGCACATCTTCATATTTTTGCATGACAATGCCATTTTTATGGCTTGTAAATTCATACAATGGTCCCTTAAGCCTTCACGTGAAGTTTCATGGCAAGCCGACTCGTTTTTTATTTTTCACGATTTCCAAAACTTTTTGCAGTTCGGGATTTTTTAAAATTTTTTTGGAAGGAGTTTTGGCCCCAAAGTTGGTAGACGTGATCCTTTTATTTTTGTTGGCATGCACAAAAAAATTCACCTAAAAACTCGAAGTGTACAAGATTTTGTGACCATTTGAAAAAAGTGTCCCTATTTCAGACACTTTAATGGCTACTGGCAGTAAACCTGTAAAATCTCAAATGCTCTTTAAGGGGGTGTGAGCTCTTGAGGTTTGATGAGGGATAGGGGGCCAATATAAGGGCCAAGTACCAGCACCCATGGCACATCATGTGCGCACACCCCCTCGGCCCCTCGATCACCGGAACCCCAATACCGTCGGTCAGGTTCTCCGACGATGCTCCAACGATGGTGCCCTGGTGAAGAAAAATGTGGCACCAGCACATGCCCAAGCCTAGCATGTGATACCGCAACCCTGGGACTGGTCCATCTTAGACTGGGAATGAACTCTGTATGCTTAGACTGGGAATGAACTCCGTATGCCTAAGTCAACCCACGAAACGAGCGTGCAGGCACTCAGCCGGCCAGAGGGGCGGAATGCGTAAGCCGAGGATCGACTGGGTCCCCCTCCATGTGCTGCCGATCCTGCTACCACAACCCTTGGTCCGGTCTGATCTTAGACTGGGAATGAACTCCGTATGCCTAAGCCAACCGACGAAACAAGCGCGCGGGCGGGCACTACGTCGGCCAGAGAGACGGGATGCGCAAGCCGTGGATCGATAGGGTGCTAGGTGGGTTTAGGCACATCTTCATATTTCTATGTGCCAATGCCATTTTTATGGCTTGTAAATTCAAACAATGGTCCCTTAAGCCTTCACGTGAAGTTTCATGGCAAGCCGACTCGTTTTTTATTTTTCACAATTTCCAAAACGTTTTGCAGTTCGGGATTTTTTAAAATTTTTTTGGAAGGAGTTTTGGCCCCAAAGTTGGTAGACGTGATCCCTGTATTTTTGTTGGCATGCACAAAAAAATTCACCTAAAAACTCGAAGTGTACAAGATTTTGTGACCATTTGAAAAAAGTGTCCCTTCTAGACACTTAATGGCTACTGGCAGAAACCTGTAAAATCTAATGCTCTTTAAGGGGGTTGAGTTTAGGTTTGATGAGGGATAGGGGCAATATAAGGCAAGTACCAGCACCACAGCACATCATGTGCAGCACAACCCCTCATCCGACCCAATGCTCGTTCAGGTTCTCCGATGATGCTCCAACGATGGTGCCTGTGAAGGCGGCACCGAATGGCCTAGCATGATGGAAGCCCTCGGTCGTCCGTCTTAAATGGGAATGAACTCTGTATGCTTAGACTGGGAAAACCTAAGCCTAAGGCAACCACACAGCGTTGTGCGCCAGCTCCTAGAGGAAGGCATGCCGATGGGGGTCTTGCATCCTTCCCACACCCTCGTCAGCATCCTAGACTAGGAATGAACTCCGTATGCCTAAGCCAACCGACGAAACGAGCGAACGGGCGAGTAGTACGCCGGCCAGAGAGACGGGATGCGCAAGTCGTGGATCGATAGGGTGGTAAGTGGGTTTAGGCACATCTTCATATTTCTGCATGCCAATGCCATTTTTATGGCTTGTAAATTCATACAATGGTCCCTTAAGCCTTCACGTGAAGTTTCATGGCAAGACCACTCGTTTTCTATTTTTCACGATTTTCAAAACTTTTTGCAGTTTGGGATCTTTTAAAATTTTTTCGGAAGGAGTTTTGGCCCCAAACTTGGTAGACGTGATCCTTTTATCTTTGTTGGCATGCACAAAAAACTTCAGCTAAAACCTCGAAGTGTACAAGATTTTGTGACCATTTGAAAAAAGTGTCCCCATTTCAGACACTTTAATGGCTACTGGCAACAAACCTGTAAAATCTCAATGCTCTTTAAGGGGGTGTGAGTTCCGAGGATTGGATAGGGCTAGGGGGCCAATCATAGAGCTAAGTACCAGCACCCATCGCACATCATGTGTGCACACACCCCTGGCCCCCCCGATCATCGGAACCCCAATGCCGTCGGTCAGGTTTTTCCGGCAATGCTCCGACGATGGAGCCCCGATGAAGAAAAATGCATCACCAGCACATGCCCAAGCCCAGCATGTGCTGCCACGACCCTCAGATCGGTCCGATCTTAGACTGGGAATGAACTCCGTATGCTTGGACTGGGAATGAACTCCGTATGCCTAAGTCAACCCATGAAACGAGCGTACGGGCGCTCAACCTACCAGAGGGGCATGATGCGCAGGTCGGGGATCGACCGGGTCCGCCTCTGCATGCTATCGATCCTACTACCGCAACGCTCAGTCCAATCAATCTTAGACTGGGAATGAACTCCGTATGCCTAAGCCAACCAACGAATCGAGCGGGCGGTTCGGCGGGCGGGCACTACGCCTACCAGAGAGATGGGTTGCGCAAGCCGTGGATCGATAAGGTGGTAGGTGGGTTTAGGCACATCTTCATATTTCTGCGTGCCAATGCCATTTTTTTGGCTTGTAAATTCATACAATGTTCCCTTAAGCCTTCACGTGAAGTTTCGTGGCAAGATGACTCGTTTTCTATTTTTCACAATTTTCAAAACTTTTTACGGTTCGAGATTTTTTAAAATTTTTTCAGAAGGATTTTTGGCCCCAAACTTGGTAGTCTTGATCCTTGTACTTTTTTTGGCATGCACAAAAAAATTCAGCGAAAAGCTCGAAGTATACAAGATTTTGTGACCATTTGAAAAAAGTGTCCCCATTTCAGACATTTTAATGGCTACTAGCAGCAAACCTCTAAAATCTCAAATGCTTTTTAAGGGGGTGTGAGTTCTCGAGGTTTGATGAGGGATAGGGGGCCAATATAAGGGCCAAGTACCAGGAGCCGTCGCACATCATGTGCGCACACCCCCTGGCCCCCTCGATCGTCGGAACCTCAATGTCGTCGGTCAGGTTCTCCGGCGATGCTCCGGTCATGGCGCCCCGTGCGAAGAAAAATGCGGCACCAGCAGTTGACCGAGCCCAGCATGTGCTGTCGCAACCCTCGGTCCGATCCGATCTTAGACTGGGAATGAACTCCATATGCTTAGACTGGGAATGAACTCCGTATGCCTAAATCAACCCACGAAACGAGTGTGCGGGCGCTCAGCCGGCCAGAGGGGCGGGATGCGCAAGTCGGGATCGGTCGGGTCCCCCTCTGCATCCTACCGATCCATCTGCCAGAACCCTCAGTCCGATCTGATCGGAATGAACTCCGTATGGCTAAGCCAACCCACGAAACGAGCGGGCTGGTGGACGGGCGGCGGGCGCTACGCCGGCCAGAGAGACGGGATGCGCAAGCCGCGGATCGATAGGGTGGTAGGTGGGTTTAGGCACATCTTCATATTTTTGCGTGCCAATGCCATTTTTGTAGCTTGTAAATTCATACAATGGTCCCTTAAGCCTTCACGTGAAGTTTCATGGCAAGACGTCTCCTTTTCTATTTTGCATAATTTTCAAAACTTTTTGTGGTTCGGGATTTTTAAAAAATTTTTTGGAAGGAGTTTCGGCCCCAAACTTGGTAGATCGTGATCCTTGTATTTTTCTTGGCATGCACAAAAAAATTCAGCCAAAAACTCGAAGTGTACAAGATTTTGTGACAATTTGAAAAAAGTGTCCCCATTTCAGACACTTTATTGGCTACTAGCAGCAAACCTGTAAAATCTCAAATGCTCTTTAAGGGGGTGTGAGTTCTCGAGGTTTGATGAGGGATAAGGGGCCAATATAAGGGCCAAGTACCAGCAGCCATCGCACATCATGTGCGCACACCCCCTGGCCCCCCGATCGCCAGAACCTCTATGCCGCCGGTCAGGTTCTCTGGCGATGCTCCGGGGATGCTGCCCCAGCGAAGAAAAATGCGGCACCAGCACTTGCTAGAGTCTAGCATGTGCTGCCTCAACCCTTGGTCCGGTCTGATCTTAGACTGGGAATGAACTCTGTATGCTTAGATTGGGAATGAACGTCATATGCCTAAGTCAACCCATAAAACGAGCGTGCGGGCGCTCAACCGACCAGAGGGGCGGGATGCACAAGCCGGGGATCGGCCGGGTCCCCCTCTACATGCTACCGATCTTGCTACCGTAACCCTCGGTCTGGTCCAATCTTAGACTGGGAATGAACTCCGTATGCCTAAGGCAACCAATGAAACGAGTGGATGGGCGGGTGGGCACTACATCGGCCAGAGAAACGGGATGCGCAAGCCGTGGATCGATAGGTGGTAGGTGGGTTTAGACACATCTTCATATTTCTGCATGCCAATGCCATTTTTATGGCTTGTAAATTCATACAATGGTCCCTTAAGCCTTCACGTGAAGTTTCATGGCAAGACGACCCATTTACTATTTTTCATGATTTTCGAAACTTTTTACGGTTTGAGATTTTTTAAAATTTTTTCGGAAGGAGTTTTGGCCCCAAACTTGGTAAACGTGATCCTTGTATTTTTGTTGGCATGCACAAAAAAAATGCAAAGTGTAGAAGATTTTGTGACCATTTGAAAAAAGTGTCCCCATTTCAGACACTTTAATGGCTACTGGCAGCAAACCTGTAAAATCTCAAGTGCTCTTTAAGGGGGTGTGAGGTCTTGAGGTTTGATGAGGGATAGGGGGCCAATATAAGGGCCAAGTACCAGCACCCATCGCACATCATGTGCGCACACCCCCCGGCCCCCTCTATCGCTGGATCCCCAATACTGTCGGTCAGGTTCTCCGACGAAGAAAAATGAGGCACCAACACATGCCCGAGCCCAGCATGTGCTGCAGCAACCCTAGGTTCGGTCTGATCTTAGACTGGGAATGAACTTCATTTGCTTAAGTCAACCCACGAAACGAGCGTGCGGGCGTTCAACCGGCCAGAGGGGCGGGATGCGCAAGCTGAGGATTGATCGGGTCCCCCTCTGCGTGCTGTCGATCCTACTGCCGCAACCCTCGGTCCGATCCGATCTTAGACTAGAAATGAACTCCATATGCCTAAGCCAACCGACGAAACGAATGGGCGAGCGGGTGGGCGGGCGGGCACTACGTCGGCCAGAGAGATGGGATGCACAAGTCGTGGATCGATAGGGTGGTAGGTGGTTTTAGGCACATCTTCATATTTCTATGTGACAATGCCATTTTTATGGCTTGTAAATTCATCCAATGGTCCCTTAAGCCTTCACATGAAGTTTCATGGCAAGACGACTCGTTTTCTATTTTTCACGATTTTTGAAACTTTTTACGGTTCGAGATTTTTTAAAATTTTTTCGGAAGGAGTTTTGGCCCAAACTTGGTAGACGTGATCCTTGTATTTTTGTTGGCAAGCAAAAAAAATTCAGCTAAAAACTCGAAGTGTACAAGATTTTGTGACCATTTGAAAAAAGTGTCTGCATTTCAATCACTTTAATGGCTACTGGCAGCAAACCTGTAAAATCTCAAATGCTCTTTAAGGGGGTGTGAGTTCTCGAGGTTTGATGAGGGATAGGGGGCCAATACAAGGGCCAAGTACCAACACCCATCGCACATCATATGCGCACACCCCTCCGGCCCCCCAATCGTCGGAACCCCAATGCTGCCGGTCAGGTTCTTTGACGATGCTCCGACGATGGTACCCCGACGAAAAAAAATGCGGCACCAGTACATTCCCGAGCCTAGCATGTGCTGTCGTAACCCTCAGTCCGGTCTGATCTTAGACTGGGAATGAACTTTGTATGCCTAAGCCAATCGAGGAAACGAGCGGGCGGGCACAACGTCGGCTAGAGAGACGGGATGCGCAAGCCGTGGATCGATAGGGTGGTAGGTGGGTTTAGGCACATCTTCATATTTCTGGGTGCCAATGCCAATTTTTTGGCTTGCAAATTCATACAATGGTCCCTTAAGCCTTCACATGAAGTTTAATGGCAAGATGACTCGTTTTTTATTTTTCATGATTTTCAAAACTTTTTGCAGTTTGGGATTTTTTAAAATTTTTTCAGAAAGCGTTTTGGCCCCAAACCTGGTAGACGTGATCCTTGTATTTTTGTTGGCATGCAAAAAAAAATTCGGCCAAAAATCAAAGTGTACAAGATTTTGTGACCATTTGACAAAAGTGTCCTCATTTCAGACACTTTAATGGCTACTGGCAGCAAACCTGTAAAATCTCAAACGCTCTTTAAGGGGGTGTGAGTTCTCGAGGTTTGATGAGGGATAGGGGGCCAATATAAGGGCCAAGTACCAGCACCCATCGCACATCATGTGTGCACACCCCCCCTGCCCCCCCGATCACTGGAACCCCAATGCCGTCGATGATGGTGCCCCGACGAAGAAAAATGTGACACCGGCACATGCCCAAGCACAGTATGTGCTGCCGTAACCCTCGGTCTAGTCCGATCTTAGACTGGGAATGAACTCCGTATGCTTAGACTGGGAATGAACTTCGTATGACTAAGCCAACTGACGAAACGAGAGGGTGGGCGGACAGGCGGGCACTACGTCGACCAGAGAAATGGGATGCGCAAGCCGTGGATCGATAGGGTGGTAGGTGGGTTTAGGCACATCTTCATATTTCTGCATGCCAATACCATTTTTATGGCTTGTAAATTCATACAATGGTCCCTTAAGCCTTCACGTGAAGTTTAATGGCAAGACGACTCATTTTCTATTTTTCATGATTTTTGAAACTTTTTTGCAGTTCAAGATTTTTTAAAATTTTTTCGGAAGCAGTTTTGGCCCGAAACTTGGTAGACGTGATCGTTGTATTTTTGTTGGCATGCACAAAAAATTTCAGCTAAAAACTTGAATTCTACAAGATTTTGTGACCATTTCAAAAAAGTGTCCCCATGTCGAACCAGTTTAATGGCTACTGGCAGCAAACCTGTAAAATCTCAAATGCTCTTTAAGGGGGTGTGAGTTCTCGAGGTTTGATGAGGGATAGGAGGCCAATATAAGGGCCAAGTACCAGCACCCATCGCACATCAGTGCGCACACCCCCCCGGCCCCCCCGCTCGTCGGAACCCCAATGCCGTTGGTCAGGTTCTCCGGTGATGCTTCGACGATGGTGCCCCATCGAAGAAAAAAGTGGCACCAGCACATGCCCGAGCCCAGCATGTGCTGCCGCAACCCTCGGTCCAGTCCGATCTTAGACTGGGAATGAACTTCCTATGCCTAAGTCAACCTAAGAAACGAGCGTGCGGGTGCTCAGCTGGCTAGAGGGGCGAGATGCGCAAGCCGGGGATCGACAGGGTCCCCCTCTGCGTGCTGTCGCAACCCTCGGTCTGGTCTAATCTTAGACTGGGAATGAACTCCGTATGCCTAAGCCAACCGATGAAATGAGTGGGCGGGCACTACGCCGGTCAGAGAGACGTGATGTGCAAGCTGTGGATCGATAAGGTGGTAGGTGGGTTTAGGCACATCTTCATATTTCTGCATGCCAGCTACCATTTTTATGGCTTGTAAATTCATACAATGGTCCCTTAAGCCTTCACGTGAAGTTTCATGGCAAGACGACCCGTTTTCTATTTTTCATGATTTTTGAAACTTTTTGTGGTTTGAGATTTTTTAAAATTTCTTCGGAAGGTGTTTTGGCCCCAAACTTGGTAGACGTGATCCTTGTATTTTTGTTGGCATGCACAAAAAAATTCAGTAAAAAAGTTGAAGTGTACAAGATTTTGTGACCATTTGAAAAAAGTGCCTCCATTTCAGACACTTTAATGGCTACCGACAGCAAACCTGTAAAATCTCAAATGCTCTTTAAGGGGGTGTGAGTTCTCGAGGTTTGATGAGGGATTGGCAGCCAATATAAGGGCCAAGTACCAGCACACATCGCACATCATGTGCGCACACCCCCCGGCCCCCCCGATCACCGAACCCAATACCGTCAGTCAGGTTCTCCAGTGATGCTCTGACGAAGAAAAATACGGCACCAGCACATGCCCGAGCCCAGCATGTGCAGTCACAACCCTCGATTCTATTCAATCTTAGACTGGGAATGAATTTGGTATGCATAAGTCAACCCACGAAATGAGCGTGCGGGCGCTCAGCCGGCCAGAGAGGCGAGATGTGCAAGCCGGGGATCAGCCGAGTCCCCCTCTGCGTGCTGCCGATCCTGCTACCGCAACCCTCGATCTGGCCTGATCTTAGACTGGGAATGAACTCTGTATGCCTAACCCAATCGACGAAACGAGCGGGCGGGCAGGCGGGCGGGCACTACGTCGGCCAGAGAGACGGGATGTGCAAGCCGTGGATCGATAAGGTGGTAGGTGGGTTTAGGCACATCTTTATATTTCTACATGCCAATGCCATTTTTATGGCTTGTAAATTCATACAATACTCCCTTAAGCCTTCACGTGAAGTTTCATGGCAAGACGACCCGTTTTCTATTTTTCACGATTTTTAAAACTTTTTGCGGTTCGGGATTTTTTAAAATTTTTTCGAAAGGAGTTTGGGCTCCAAACGTGGTAGACGTGATCGTTGTATTTTTGTTGGTATGCACAAAAAAATTCAGGTAAAAACTCGAAGTGTACAAGATTTTGTGACCATTTGAAAAAAGTGTCCTCATTTGAGACAATTTAATGGCTACTGGCAGCAAACCTGTAAAATCTCAAATGCTCTTTAAGGGGGTGTGAGTTCTCGAGGTTTGATGAGGGATAGGGGGCCAATATAAGGGCCAAGTACCAGCACCTATCTCACATCATGAGCGCACACCCCCCGGCCCCCCGATCGCCGAAACCCCAATGTCGCCGGTCAGGTTCTCCGGCGATGGTGCACCGGTGAAGAAAAATACGGCACCAGCACATGCCCGAACCCAGCATGTGCTGTCGTAACCCTCGGTCCAGTCCGATCTTAGACTGGGAATGAACTCCGTATGCCTAAGTCAACCCACGAAATGACCGTGTGGGCGCTCAGTCGGCCAGAGGGAAGGGATGCGCAAGTCGGGGATCGGTCGGGTCCCCCTCTACGTGCTTTCAATCCTGGTGCCGCAACCCTCGGTTTGGTCCGATCTTAGACTGGGAATGAACTCCGTATGCCTAAGCCAACCGACGAAACGAGCGGGCGGGCGGGCGGGCACTACGCCGGCCAAAGAGATGGGATGGGCAAGCCGTGGATCGATAGGCGGTAGGTGGGTTTAGGCACATCTTCATATTTCTACGTGCCAATGCCATTTTTATGGCTTGTAAATTCATACAATGGCCCCTTGAGCCTTCACGTGAAGTTTCAAGGCAAGACGACTCATTTTCTATATTTCATGATTTTTGAAACTTTTTACGGTTCGAGATTTTTTAAAATTTTTTCGGAAGGAGTTTTGACCCCAAACTGGGTAGACATGATCCTTGTATTTTTCTGGCATGCACAAAAAAATTCAGGTAAAAACTCGAAGTGTACAAGATTTTGTGACCATTTGAAAAAAGTGTCCCCATTTCAGACACTTTAATAGCTACTGGCAGCAAACCTGTAAAATCTCAAATGCTCTTTAAGGGGAGTGAGTTCTCGAGGTTTGATGAGAGATAGGGGGCCAATATAAGGGCTAAATACCAGCACCCATCGCACATCATGTCCGCACACCCCCCGACACCCCCGATCGCCGAAACCCCAATGCCGTCGGTTAGGTTCTCCGGTGATGCTCCGGTGATGGTGCCCCGGCAATGAAAAATGCGGCACCAGCACATGCCCGAGCCCAGCATGTGCTACCGCAACCCTCGGTCTGGTCCGATCTTAGACTGGGAATGAACTCCGTATGCTTAGACTGGGAATGAACTCCGTATGCCTAAGTCAACCCACGAAACGAGCATGCGGGCGCCAAGCCGACCAGAGGGGCGGGATGCTCAAGCCGGGGATCGGCTGGGTCCCCCTCTGCATGCTACCGATCCTGCTGCCGCAACCCTTGATCTGGTCCAACCTTAGACTGGGAATGAACTCCGTATGCCTAAGCCAACCGACGAAACAAGCGGGCGGGCGGGCGGGCACTACGTCAGCCAAGGAGACGGGATGGGCAAGCCGTGGATCGATAGGGTGGTAGGTGGGTTTAGGCACATCTTCATATTTCTACGTGCCAATGCCATTTTTAGGGCTTGTAAATTCATACAATGGCCCCTTAAGCCTTCTCGTGAAGTTTCAAGGCAAGACAACTCGTTTTCTATTTTTCACGATTTTTAAAACTTTTTATGGTTCGAGATTTTTTAAAATTTTTTCGGAAGGAGTTTTAGCCCCAAGCTTGGTAGACGTGATCCTCGTATTTTTGTTGGCATGCATAAAAAAATTCAACTAAAAGCTCGAAGTGTATAAGATTTTGTGACCATTTGAAAAAAGTGTCACCATTTCAGACACTTTAATGGCTACTGGCAGCAAACATGTAAAATCTCAAATGCTGTTTAAGGGGTGTGAGTTCTCGAGGTTTGATGAGGGATAGGGGACTAATATAAAGGCCAAGTACCAGCACCCATCCCACACCATGTGCGCACACCCCCTAGCCCCCCCGATCACCGGAACCCTAATGCCGCCGGTCAGGTTCTCCGGTGATGCTCCGGCGATGATGCCTGAACCCAACATGTGCTGCCACAACCCTCGATCTGGTTCGATCTTAGACTGGTATTGAACTCCATATACTTAGACCGGGAATGAACTCCGTATGCCTAAGTCAACCGACAAACAAACGTGCGGGCGCTCAGTCGGCCAAAGGGGAGGGATGCGCAAGCCGAGGATCGACCGGGGTGCCCCTCTGCGTGCTACCGATCCTACTACTAGAACCCTTGGTTCGGTCCGATCTTAGACTGGGAATGAACTCCGTATGCCTAAGCCAACTGACGAAACGAATGGGCAGGCGGGTTGGCGGGCACTACGCCGGCCAGAGAGATGGGATGCGCAAGCCGTGGATCGATAGGGCGATAGGTGGGTTTAGGTACATCTTCATATTTCTGTGTGCCAATGCCATTTTTATGGCTTGTAAATTCATACAATGGTCCCTTAAGCCTTCACGTGAACTTTCATGGCAAGATGACTCGTTTTTTATTTTTCATGATTTTTGAAACTTTTTACGGTTCAAGATTTTTTAAAATTTTTTCGGAAGGAGTTTAGGCCCCAAACTTGGTAGACATGATCCTTTTATTTTTCTTGGTATGCACAAAAAAATTCAGCTAAAAACTCGAAGTGTAAAAGATTTTGTGACCATTTGAAAAAAGTGTCCCCATTTCAGACACTTTAATGGCTACTAGCAGCAAACCTGTAAAATCTCAAATGCTCTTTAAGGGGGTGTGAGTTCTAGAGGTTTGATGAGGGATAGGGAGCCAATATAAGGGCCAAGTACCAGCACCCATAGCACATCATGTGCGCACATCATTTGCTGCCAGTAGCCATTAAGGTGTTTGAAATGGGGACACTTTTTTCAAATTGTCACAAAATCTTGTACACTTCGAGTTTTTAGCTGAATTTTTTGTGCATGCCAACAAAAATACAGGGATCACGTCTACCAAGTTTAGGGCCAAAACTCCTTCTGAAAAAATTTTAAAAAATCTCGAACCAAAAAAAGTTTCAAAAATCGTGAAAAAGAGAAAACGAGTCGTCTTGCCATGAAACTTCACGTGAAGGCTTAAGGGACCATTGTATGAATTTACAAGCCATAAAAATGGCATTGGCACACAGAAATATGAAGATGTACCTAAACCCACTTACCACCCTATCGATCGGCGGCTTGTGCATGCCGTCTCTCTAGCCGACGTAGTGCCCGCCCGCTTGTTTTGTCGGTTGGCTTAGGCATACAGAGTTCATTCCCAGTCTAAGATCGGACCGGACTGACGGTTGTGACAGCAGGAATGACAGCACGCAGAGAGGGACCCGACCGATCCCCAGCTTGCGCATCTCGCCCCTCTAGCCGACTGAGCGCCCGCATGCTCGTTTCATGGGTTGACTTAGGCATACAGAGTTCATTCCTAGTCTAAGCATACAGAGTTCATTCCCAATCTAAGATCGGACTAGACCGAGGGTTACGGCAGCACATGCTGGGCTCGGGCATGTGCTGGTGCCACATTTTTCATCGTCGGGGCACCATAGTCAGAGCATCGTCGGAGAACCTGACCGACAGCATTGGGGTTCCGGCGATCAGGGCGGCCAGAGGGGGTGTGCGCACATGATGTGCGATGGGTGCTGGTACTTGGCACATATATTGGCCCCCTATCCCTCATCAAACCTCCAGAACTCACACCCCCTTAAAGAGCATTTGAGATTTTACAGGTTTGCTGCCAGTAGCCATTAAAGTGTCTGAAATGGGGACACTTTTTTCAAATGGTCACAAAATCTTGTACACTTCGAGTTTTTAGCTGAATTTTTTTGTGCATGCCAACAAAAATACAAGGATCATGTCTACCAAGTTTGGGGCCAAAAATCGTTCCGAAAAAATGTTAAAAAATCCCAGAACCGCAAAAAGTTTCAAAAATCATGAAAAATAGAAAACGAGTCGTCTTACCATGAAACTTCACGTGAAGGCTTAAGGGACCATTGTGTGAATTTACAAGCCATAAAAATGGCATTGGCATGCAGAAATATGAAGATGTGCCTAAACCCACCTACCACCCTATCGATCCACGGCTTGCGCATCCCACCTCTTTGGCCAACATAGTGCCATCCCGCCCGCCCGCCCGCTCGTTTCGTTGGTAGGTTTAGGCATACGGAGTTAATTCCCAGTCTAAGATTGGACCGGATCGAGGGTTGTGGTAGTAGGATCGGTAGCATGCAGAGGGGGACCCGGTCGATCCCCGACTTGCGCATCCCACCCCTCTGGCCGGCTGAGTGCTTGCACGCTCGTTTCGTGGGTTGACTTAGGCATACGAAGTTCATTCCCAGTCTAAGCATATGGAGTTCAATCCCAGTCTAAGATCGGACCGGACCGAGGGTTACGGCAGCACATGCTGGGCTCGGGCATGTGCTGGTGCCGCAGTTTTCTTCGTCGGGGCACCATCGCCGGAGAACCTGACCAGCGGCATTGGGGTTCCGACGATCGGGGGGTCCGGGGGGGGTGTGCGCACATGATGTGCGATGGTTGCTGGTACTTGGCCCTTATATTGGCCCCTTATCCCTCTTCAAACCTCGAGAACTCACACCCCCTTAAAGAGCATTTGAGATTTTACTGGTTTGCTACCAGTAGCAATTAAAGTGTCTGAAATGGGGACACTTTTTTCAAATGGTCACAAAATCTTGTACACTCTGAGTTTTTAGCTGAATTTTTTTGTGCATGCCAACAAAAATACAAGGATCACGTCTCCCAAGTTTCGGGCCAAAACACTTTTCGAAAAAATTTTAAAAAATCCCAAGCCGCAAAAAGTTTCAAAAATCGTGAAAAATAGAAAACGAGTCGTCTTGCCATGAAACTTCACGAGAAGGCTTAAGGGACCATTGTATGAATTTACAAGCCACAAAAATGGCATTGGCAAGCAGAAATATGAAGATGTTCCTAAACCAACCTACCACCCTATCGATCCATGGCTTGCGCATCCCGTCTCTCTGGCCAGCGTAGTGCCTCCCGCCCACCCGCTCGTTTCATCGGTTGGCTTAGGCATACGAAGTTCATTTCCAGTCTAAGATCAGATCGGACCGAGGGTTGCGGCAGCAGGATCGGCAGCACGTAGAGGGGGACCCGGCCGATCCCCGACTTACGCATCCCGCCCCTTTGGCCGACTGAGCGCCTGCAGGCTCGTTCCGTTGGTTGACTTAGGCATATGGAGTTCATTCCTAGTCTAAGCATACGGAGTTCTTTCCCAGTCTAAGATCGGACTGGATCAAGGGTTGCGGCAGCACATGCTGGGCTCGGGCATGTGCTGGTGCCGCATTTTTCTTCGCCGGGGCACCATCGCCGGACCATCGCCGGAGAACCTGACCGGTGGCATTGGGGTTCCGACGATCGGGGGCCCGGGGGTGTGCGAACATGATGTGCGATGGGTGCTGGTACGTGGCCCTTATATTGGCCCCCTATCCCTCACCAAACCTCGAGAACTAACACCCCCTTAAAGAGAATTTGAGATTTTATAGGTTTACTGCCAGTAGCCATTAAAGTTTCTGAAATGGGGACACTTTTTTCAAATGGTCACAAAATCTTGTACACTTCGAGTTTTTAGCTAAATTTTTTTGTGCATGCCAACAAAAATACAAGGATCACGTCTACCAAGTTTGGGGCCAAAACTCCTTCCGAAAAAATTTTAAAAAATCCTGAACCGCAAAAATTTTGGAAAATCGTGAAAAATAGAAAATGAGTCGTCTTGGCATGAAACATCACGTGAAGGCTTATGGGACCATTGTATGAATTTATAAGCCATAAAAATGGCATTGGCAAGCAGAAATATGAAGATGTGCCTAAACCCACCTACCACCCTATTGATCCACGGCTTGCGCATCCCGTCTCTTTGGCCGGCGTAGTGCTCGCCTGCTCGTTTCATCGGTTGGCTTAGGCATACGGAGTTCATTCCCAGTCTAAGATCGGACCGGACCGAGGGTTGCGGTAGCAGGATTGGTAGCACGCATAGGGGACCCGACCGATCCCCGGCTTGCGCATCCCACCCCTCTGGTCGACTGAGCGCCCTTACGCTCGTTTCGTGGGTTGACTTAGGCAAACGAAGTTCATTCCCAGTCTAAGCATACGGAGTTAATTCCCAGTCTAAGATCAGACTGGACCGAGGGTTACGGCAGCACATGCTGGGCTCAGGCATGTGCTGCTACCGTATTTTTCTTCACCGGGGCACCACCGTCGGAGCATCGTCGGAGAACTTGACTGACGGCATTGGAGTTCTGGTGATCGAGGGGGTCGGGTGGGGTGTGCGCACATGATATGCGATGGGTGCTGGTACTTGGCCCTTATATTGGCCCCCTATCCCTCATCAAACCTTTAGAACTTACACCCCCTTAAAGAGCATTTTAGATTTTACAGGTTTGCTGCCTGTAGCCATTAAAATGTCTGGAATGGGGACACTTTTTTCAAATGGTCACAAAATCTTGTACACTTCGACTTTTTAGCTGAATTTTTTTGTGCATGCCAACAAAAATACAAGGATCATGTCTACCAGGTTTGGAGCCAAAACTCCTTCCAAAAGAATTTTAAAAAATCCTGAACCGTAAAAAGTTTAAAAAATTGTGAAAAATAGAAAACGAGTCGTCTTGCCATGAAACTTCACGTGAAGGCTTAAGGGACCATTGTATGAATTTACAAGCCATAAAAATGGCATTGGCACGCAGAAATATGAAGATGTGCCTAAACCCACCTACCAACCTATCGATCCACGGCTTGCGCATCCCGTCTCTCTGGCTGGCGTAGTGCCCGCCTGCCCACCCGCTAGTTTCGTCGGTTGGTTTAGGCATACGGAGTTCATTCCCAGCCTAAGATCAAACCAGACTGAGGGTTGCGACAGCAGGATTGGCAGCACGCAGAGGGGGACCCGATTGATCCCCAGCTTGCGCATCCCGCCCCTTTAGCCGGCTGAGCGCCTGCACGCTCGTTTCGTGGGTTAACTTAGGCATACGGAGTTCATTCCCAGTCTAAGATCGGACCGGACCGAGGGTTGTGGCAGCACATGCTGGGCTTGGGTTGTGCTGGTGCCGCATTTTTCTTCGTCGTGGCACGATCGCCTGAGCATCACCGGAGAACTTGGCCGGCGGCATTGCGGTTCCGATGATCGGGGGGGCCAGGGGGTGTGCGCACATGATGTACGATGGGTGCTGGTACTTGGCCATTATATTAGCCCCCCATCCCTCATCAAACCTTGAGAACTCACACCCCCTTAAAGAGCATTTGAGATTTTACAGGTTTGCTGCCAGTAGCCATTAAAGTGTCTGAAATGGGGACACTTTTTTCAAATGGTCACAAAATCTTGTACACTTCGAGTTTTTAGCTGAATTTTTTTGTGCATGGCAACAAAAATACAAGGATCACAGCTACCAAGTTTGGGGCCAAAACTCCTTTTGAAAAAATTTTAAAAAAATCTTGAACTGCAAAAAGTTTTGAAAATCATGAAAAATAGAAAACGAGTCGTCTTGCCATGAAACTTCATGTGAAGGCTTAAGGGACCATTGTATGAATTTACAAGCCATAAAAATGGCATTGGCACATAGAAATATGAAGATGTGCCTAAATCCACCTACCACGCAATCGATCCACGACTTGCGCATCCCGTCTCTCTGGCCGACGTAGTGCCCAACCGCCCGCCCGCCCGTTCATTAGTTCGGTTGGCTTAGGCATACGGAGTTCATTCCCAGTCTAAGATCGGACCGGACCGAGGGTTATGGCAACAGGATCGGTAGCACGTAGAGGGGGACCCGACCGATCCCCGGCTTGCGCATCCCGCCCCTCTGGCCGGTTGAGCGCCGGTACGCTCATTTCGTGGTTTGACTTAGGCATACGGAGTTCATTCCCAATCTAAGATCGGATCGGACCGAGGGTTGTAGCAGCACATGCTAGGCTCGGGCATGTGCTGGTGTCGCATTTTTCTTCGTCGGGGCACCATCGTCGGAGCATCGTCGAAGCATCGTCGAAGAACCTGACCGGCAACATTGGGGTTCCAACGATCGGGGGGGCCGGGGGGGTGTGCACATGATGTGCGATGGGTGCTGGTACTTGGCCCTTATATTGGCCCCCTATCAAACCTTGAGAACTCACACCCCCTTAAAAAGCATTTGAGATTTTACAAGTTTGCTACCAGTAGCCATTAAAGTGTTTGAAATGGGGACACTTTTTTCAAATTGTCACAAAATCTTGTACACTTCGAGTTTGTAGCTGAATTTTTTTGTGCATGCCAATAAAAATACAAGGATCACGTCTACCAAGTTTGGGGCCAAAAATCCTTCCAAAAAAATTTTAAAAAATCCCGAACCTTAAAAGTTTCAAAAATCGTGAAAAATAGAAAACGAGTCCTTTTGGCATGAAACTTCATGTGAACGCCTAACGGACCATTGTATGAATTTACAAGCCATAAAAATGGCATTGGCATGCAGAAATATGAAGATATGCCAAAACCCACCTACCACCCTATCGATCAACGACTTGCGCATCCCATCTCTCTGGCTGGTGTAGTGCCCGCCTGCCCGTTCGCCCATTTCGTCGGTTGGCTTAGGCATACGGAGTTCATTCCCAGTCTAAGATTGGACTGGACTGAGGGTTGTGGTAGCAGGATCGACAGCACACAGAGGGGGACCTGACCGATCCCCGACTTGCGCAACCCGTCCCTCTGGCCGGCTGAGCACCCGCACACTCGTTTCGTGAGTTGACTTAGGCATACAGAGTACATTCCCAGTCTAAGCATACGAAGTTCATTCCCAGTCTAAGATCAAACCAAATCGAGGGTTGTGGCAGTACATGCTAGGCTCAGGCATGTACTGGTGCCACATTTTTCTTCACCGGGGCACCATCTCCGGAGCATCGTCGGAGAACCTGACCGGCGGCATTGGAGTTCCAGTGATCAGGGGGGCCGAGAGGGGGTGTACGCACATGATGTGCGATGGGTGCTGGTACATTGGCCCTTATATTGGCCCCCTATCCCTCATCAAACCTCAAGAACTCACACCTCCTTAAAGAGCATTTGAGATTTTACAGGTTTGCTGCCAATAGCCATTAAAGTGTCTGAAATGGGGACACTTTTTTCAAATGGTCACAAAATCTTGTACACTTAGAGTTTTTAGCTGAATTTTTTTGTGCATGCCAACAAAAATACAGGGATCATGTCTACCAAGTTTGGGGCCAAAAATCCTTCCGAAAAAATTTTAAAAAATCTCGAGCTGTAAAAAGTTTCAAAAATCGTGAAAAATGGAAAACGAGTCGTCTTGCCATGAAACTTCACGTGAAGGCTTAAGGGACCATAGTAAGAATTTACAAGCCATAAAAATGGCATTGGCACATAGAAATATGAAGATGTACCTAAACAAACCTACCAACCTATCGATCCACAGCTAGTGCATCCCGTCTCTCTTGCCGGTGTAGCACCCGCCCACCCGTTCGTTTCATCGGTTAGCTTAGGCATACGGAGTTAATTCCTAGTCTAAGATCAAACCAGATTGAGTAAGATTGGCAGCACGCAGAGGGGAACCCGGCCGATCCCCGGCTTGCGCATCCCACCCTCTGGCCGACTAAGCGCCCACATGCTCGTTTCGTGGGTTGACTTAGGCATACGGAGTTCATTCCCAGTCTAAGCATACGGAGTTATTCCCAGTCTAAGATCAGACCGAGCCGAGGGTTGCGGCAGCACATGCTGGGCTCGAGCATGTGTTGGTGTCGCATTTTTCTTCATCGGATCACCATCACTGGACCATCGCCGGAGAACCTGAACGGTGGCATTGGGGTTCCAGAGATCGAGGGGGCCGGGGGGTGTGCGAACAAGATGTGCGATGGGTGCTGGTACTTGGCCCTTATATTGGCCCCCTATCCCTCATCAAACCTCAAGAACTCACACCCCCTTTAAGAGTATTTGAGATTTTACAGCTTTGCTGCCAATAACCATTAAAGTGTCTGAAATGGGGACACTTTTTTCAAATGGTCACAAAATCTTGTACACTTTGAGTTTTTAGATCAATTTTTTTATGCATGCCAACAAAAATACAAGGATCACGTCTACCAAGTTTGGGGCCAAAACTCCTTCTGAAAAAATTTTAAAAAATTTTGAACCGCAAAAAGTTTCAAAAATCGTGAAAAATAGAAAACGAGTCGTCTTGCCATGAAACTTCACGTGAAGGCTTAAGGGACCATTGTATGAATTTACGAGCCATAAAAATGGCATTGGTATGCAGAAATATGAAGATGTGCCTAAACTCACCTACCACCCTATCGATCCACAGCTTGCGCATCCCGTCTCTCTGGCCGACGTAGTGCCCGCCCGCTCGTTTCGTCGGTTGGCTTAGGCATACGGAGTTCATTCCCAGTCTAAGATTGGACTGGACTAAGGGTTGCGGCAGCAGGATCGGCAGCACACAGAGGGGGACCCGACCGATCCCCGCCTTGCACATCCCGCCCCTCTGGCCGACTGAGCGCCCGCACGCTCGTTCCATGGGTTGACTTAAGCATACGGAGTTCATTCCCAGTCTAAGCATACGGAGTTCATTCGCAGTCTAAGATCGGACCAGACCGAGGGTTGTGGCAGTAGATGCTGGGCTCGAGCATGTGCTGGTGCCACATTTTTCTTCACCGAGGCACCATCGCCGGAGCATCGGCGGAGAACTTGACCGGCGGCATCGGGGTTCCGACGATCGGAGGGGCTGAAGGGGGTGTGCGCACATGATGTACGATGGGTGCTGGTACTTGGCCCTTATATTGGCCCCCTATCCCTCATCAAACCTCGAGAACTCACACCCCCTTAAAGAGCATTTGAGATTTTATAGGTTTGCTGCCAGTAGCCATTAAATTGTCTGAAATGGGGACACTTTTTTCAAATGGTCACAAAATCTTGTACACTTCGCGTTTTTAGCTGAATTTTTTTGTGCATGCCAACAAAAATAGAAGGATCACGTCTACCAAGTTTGGGGCCAAAACTCCTTCCGAAAAAATTTTAAAAAAACCCGAATGCAAAAAGTTTCAAAAATCGTGAAAAATAGAAAATGAGTCGTCTTGCCATGAAACTTCTCGTGAAGGCTTAAGGGACCATTGTATGAATTTACAAGCCATAAAAATGGCATTGGCATGCAGAAATATGAAGATGTGCCTAAACCCACCTACCATGATCCACGGCTTGCACGTCCCGTCTCTCTGGCCGGCGTAGTGCCCGTCCGTCCATCCGCTCGTTTCATTGGTTGGCTTAAGAATACAGAGTTCATTCCCAATCTAAGATTGGACCAGACCGAGGGTTACAGTAGCAGGATCAGCAGCACGTAGAGGGGGACCCGACGGATCCCCAGCTTGCGTATCCCGCCCCTCTGGCCGATTGAGCACCCGTACGCTCGTTTCGTGGGTTGACTTAGGCATACGGAGTTCATTCCCAGTCTAAGCATACGGAGTTCATTCCTAGTCTAAGATCGGACCAGACCGAAGGTTGTAACAGCATATGCTGGGCCCGAGCATGTGTTGGTACCGCATTTTTCTTTGCTGGGGCACCATCGTCGGAGCATCGTCGGAGAACCTGACCGACGACATTGGGGTTCCGACGATCGAGCGGGCCGGGGGGGTGTGCGCACATGATGTGCGATGGGTGCTGGTACTTGGCCCTTATATTGGCCCCTTATCCCTCATCAAACGTCAAGAACTCACACCCCCTTAAAGAGCATTTGAGATTTTACAGGTTTGCTGCCAGTAGCCATTAAAGTGTCTAAAATGGGGTTACTTTTTTCAAATGGTCACAAAATCTTGTACACTTCGAGTTTTTAGCTGAATTTTTTTGTGCGTGCCGACAAGAATATAAGGGTCATGTCTACCAAGTTTGGGGCCAAAAATCCTTTCGAAAAAAATTTTAAAAAATCCCAAACCGTAAAAAGTTTCGAAAATCGTAAAAAATAGAAAACGAGTCATCTTGCCATGAAACTTCACGTGAAGGCTTATGGGACCATTGTATGAATTTACAAGCCATAAAAATGGCATTGGCATCTAGAAATATGAAGATGTGCCTTAACCCACCTACCACCCTATCGATTCACGGCTTGTGCATCCCGTCTCTCTGGTCGGCGTAGTGCCCGCCCGCCCGCCCGCTCGTTTCGTCGGTTGGCTTAGGCATATGGAGTTCATTCCCAGTCTAAGATTGGACTGGACTGAGGGTTGCAGTAGCAAGATCGGTAGCACACAGAGGGGGACCTGGCCGATCCCCATCTTGTGCATCCCGCCCCTCTAGCCGGCTGAGCGCCCACACGCTCGTTTCGTGGGTTGACTTAGGCATACGGAGTTCATTCCCAGTCTAAGCATATGGAGTTCATTCCCAGTCTAATATCAGACCAGACCGAGGGTTAAGACAGCACATGCTGGGCTCGGGCATGTGTTGGTGCCGCATTTTTCTTCGTCGGGGCATTGGGGTTCCGACGATCGGGGGGCCGAGGGGGTGTGCACACATGATGTGCAATGGGTGCTGGTACTTGGCCCTTATATTGGCCCCCTATCACTCATCAAACCTCGAGAACTCACACCCCCTTAAAGAGCATTTGAGAGTTTACAGGTTTGCTGCCAATAGCCATTAAAGTGTCTGAAATGGGGATACTTTTTTCAAATGGTCACAAAATCTTATACACTTTGAGTTTTTAGCTGAATTTTTTTTTACATGCCAACAAAAATATAAAGATCATGTCTATCAAGTTTGGGGCCAAAAATCCTTCTAAAAAAATTTTAAAAAAATCCCGAACCGCAAAAAGTTTTGAAAATCATGAAAAATAGAAAACGAGTCGTCTTGCCATGAAACTTCACATGAAGGGTTAATGGGCCATTGTATGAATTAACAAGCCATAAAAATGGCATTGGCATGCAAAAATATGAAGATGTACCTAAACCCACCCGTCCACCCGCACATTTCGTCAGTTGGCTTAGGCATATGGAGTTCATTCCCAGTCTAAGATTGGATCGGGCCAAGGGTTATAGCAACAGGATCGGCAGCATGCAAAGGGGGACTCGGTTGATCCCTGGCTTGTGCATCCCGCCCCTCTAGCCGACTGAGCACCTGCACGCTCGTTTCGTGGGTTGACTTAGGCATACGGAGTTCATTCCCAGTCTAAGATCGAACCGGACCAAGGGTTTTGGCAGCACATGCTGGGCTCGGACATGTGTTGGTGCCGTATTTTTCTTCGTCAGGGCACCATCGTCGGAGAACCTAACCGACGGCATTGGGGTTCCAGCGATCGGGGGGCCGGAGGGGGTGTGCGCACATGATGTGCGATGGGTGCTGGTACTTGGCCCTTATATTAGCCCCATATCCCTCATCAAACCTCGAGAACTCACACCCCCTTAAAGAGCATTTGAGATTTTACAGGTTTGCTGCCAGTAGCCATTAAAGTGTCTGAAATGGGGACACTTTTTTCAAATGGTCACAAAATCTTGTACACTTCGAGTTTTTAGCTGAATTTTTTTGTGCATGCCAACAAAAATACAAGGATCTTGTCTACCAAGTTTGGGGCCAAAATTTCTTCTGAAAAAATTTTAAAAAATTTTGAACCGCAAAAAGTTTCAAAAATCATGAAAAATAGAAAACGAGTCGTCTTGCCATGAAATTTCACGTGAAGGCTTAAGGGACCATTGTATGAATTTACAAGCCATAAAAATGGCATTGGCACACAGAAATATGAAGATGTGCCTAAACCCACCTACCACCCTATCGATCCACGACTTGCGCACCCCGTCTCTCTGGCCAACGTAGTGCTCGCCCGTCCGCCCGCCCGCTCGTTTCGTCGGTTGGCTTAGGCATACGGAGTTCATTCCCAGTCTAAGATCGGATTGGACTGAGGTTGCAGCAGCAAGATCGACAGCACATAGAGGGGGACTCAGTAGATCCCTGGCTTGCACATCGTGCCCCTCTGGCCGGTTGAGCACCCGCACGCTCGTTTCATGGGTTGACTTAGGCATACGAAGTTCATTCCTAGTCTAAGCATATGGAGTTCATTCCCAGTCTAAGATCGGACCGGACCGAGGATTACGGCAGCACATGCCAGGCTCGGGCATGTGTTGGTGCTGCATTTTTCTTCGTCGGGGCACCCTCGCCGAAGCATCACCGGAGAACCTGACCGAAGGCATTGGGGTTCCGACGATCGGGGGGCCGGGGGTGTGCGTACATGATGTGCGATGGGTGCTAGTACATGGCCCTTATATTGGCACCCTATCTCTCATCAAACCTCGAGAACTCACACCCCCTTAAAAAGCATTTGAGATTTTACAGGTTTGCTGCTAGTAGCCATTAAAGTGTCTGAAAAGGGGACACTTTTTTCAAATGGTCACAAAATCTTGTACACTTCGAGTTTTTAGCTGAATTTTTTTGTGCGTGCCAACAAAAATATAAGGATCACGTCTACCATATTTGGGGGCAAAAATCCTTTCGAAAAAATTTTAAAAAATCTCAAACCGTAAAAAGTTTCAAAAATCATGAAAAATAGAAAACGAGTCGTCTTGCCATGAAACTTCACATGAAGGCTTAAGGGACCATTGTATGAATTTAAAATTCATAAAAATGGCATTGGCACGCAGAAATATGAAGATGTGCATAAACCCACCTACCACCCTATCGATCCACGGCTTGCGCATCCCGTCTCTCTGGCCAGCGTAGTGCCTGTCCGCCCGTCCGTTCGTTTCGTTGGTTGGCTTAGACATACGGAGTTCATTACTAGTCTAAGACAAGACCGGACTGAGGGTTGCGGCAACAGGATCGATAGCACATAGAGGGGGACCCAGCCGATCCCCAGCTTGTGCATCCCGACCCTCTGGCCGGTTGAGCACCCACACGCTTATTTCATGGGTTGACTTAGGCATACGGAGTTCATTCCCAGTCTAAGCATACGGAGTTCATCCCCAGTTTAAGATCGGATCGGACCGAGGGTTACGACAGCACATGCGGGGCTCGGGCATGTGTTGGTGCTGCATTTTTCTTCGTCGGGGCACCATCGTCAGAGCATTACCGGAGAACCTGACCGACGGCATTGGGGTTCCAACGATCGGGGGGGTCGGGGGGGTGTGCACACATGATGTGTGATGGTTACTGGTACTTGGCCCTTATATTGGCCCCCTATCCCTCATCAAACTTCGAGAACTCACACCCCGTTAAAGAGCATTTGAGATTTTACAGGTTTGCTGCCAGTAGTCATTAAAGTGTATGAAATGGGGACACTTTTCTCAAATGGTCACAAAATCTTGTACACTTTGAATTTTTAGCTGAATGTTTTTGTGCATGCCAAGAAAAATACAAGGATCACGTCTACCAAGTTTGGGCCTAAAACTCCTTTTGATAAAATTTTAAAAAATCCCGAACCGTAAAAAGTTTTGAAAATCATGAAAAATAGAAAACGAGTCGTCTTGCCATGAAACTTCACGTGAAGGCTTAAGGGACCATTGTATGAATTGACAAGCCATAAAAATGGCATTGGCATGCAGAAATATGAAGCTGTGCCTAAACCCACCTACCACCCTATCGATCCACGGCTTGCGCATCCCGTCTCTCTGGCCGGCGTAGTGTCCGCCCGCCCGTCCGCCCATTTCGTCGGTTGGCTTAGGCATACGGACTTCATTCCCAGACTAAGATCAGACCAGACCGAAGGTTGCGGGAGTAAGATCGACAGCACGCAGAGGGGGACCTGATCGATCCCCAGCTTGCGCATCTTGCCCCTCTAGCCGACTGAGCACCCACACGCACATTTCGTTTGTTGACTTAAGCATACGGAGTTCATTCCCAGTCTAAGCATATGGAGATCATTCCCAGTCTAAGCATATGGAGTTCATTCCCAGTCTAAGATCAGACCGGACCGAGGGTTACGATAGCACAAGCTAGGCTCAAGCATGTGTTGGTGCTGCATTTTTCTTCGTCGGGGCACCATCGCTGGAGCATCACCGGAGAACCTGACCGGCGGCATTGGGGTTCCGACGATCGGAGGGCCGGGGGGTGTGCGCCCATGATGTGCGATGGGTGCTGCTACTTGGCCCTTATATTGTCCCCCTATCCCTCATCAAACCTCGAGAACTCACAGCCCCTTAAAGAGCGTTTGAGATTTTACAGGTTTGCTGCCAGTAGCCATTAAAGTGTCTGAAATGAGGACACTTTTTTCAAATGGTCACAAAATCTTGTACACTTTGATTTTTGGCCGAATTTTTTTTTTGCATGCCAAGAAAAATACAAGGATCACGTCTACCAGGTTTGGGGCCAAAACTCTTTCTGAAAAAATTTTAAAAAATCCCAAACCGCAAAAAGTTTTGAAAATCATGAAAAATAAAAAACGAGTCATCTTGCCATTAAACTTCATGTGAAGGCTTAAGGGACCATTGTATGAATTTGCAAGCCAAAAAAATGGCATTGGCACCCAGAAATAGGAAGATGTGCCTAAACCCACCTACCACCCTATCGATCCATGGCTTGCGTATCCCGTCTCTCTAGCCGACGTTGTGCCCGCCCGCTCGTTTCCTCGGTTGGCTTAGGCATACAAAGTTCATTCCCAGTCTAAGATCAGACCGGACTGAGGGTTACGATAGCACATGCTAGGCTTGGGAATGTGCTGGTGCTGTATTTTTCTTCGTCGGGGTACCATCGTCGGAGCATCGTCAAAGAACCTGACCGGCGGCATTGGGGTTCCGACGATTGGGGGGCCGGAGGGGTGTGCTTATATGATGTGCGATGGGTGTTGGTACTTGGCCCTTATATTGGCCCCCTATCCCTCATCAAACCTCAAGAACTCACACCCCCTTAAAGAGCATTTGAGATTTTACAGGTTTGTTGCCAGTAGCCATTAAAGTGTCTGAAATTGGGACACTTTTTTCAAATGGTCAAAAAATCTTGTACACTTCGAGTTTTTAGCTGAATTTTTTTGTGCATAAAAAAAAATACAAGGATCACGTCTGCCAAGTTTGGGGCCAAAACTCCTTAAGAAAAAATAATAAAAAATCCCGAACCACAAAAAGTTTCAAAAATCGTGAAAAATAAAAAATGAGTCACCTTGCCATGAAACTTCACGTGAAGGCTTAAGGGACCATTATATGAATTTACAAGCCATAAAAATGGCATTGGCACATAGAAATATGAAGATGTGCCAAAACCCACCTACCACCCTATCGATCCACAACTTGCGCATCCCGTCTCTCTGGCCGACGTAGTGCCCGCCCGTCTGCCCGCTCGCTCGTTTCGTCGGTTGGCTTAGGCATACGGAGTTCATTCCCAGTCTAAGATTGGATCAGAATGAGGGTTGCAACAGCAAGATCGACAGCACGCAGAAGGGGACTTGGCCGATCCCCAGCTTGCACATCCCGCCCCTCTGGCCGGCTGAGCACCCGCACTCTCGTTTCATGGGTTGACTTAGGCTTACAGAGTTCATTCCCAGTCTAAGCATACGAAGTTCATTCCCAGTCTAAGATCAGACTGAATCGAGGGTTGCGATAGCACATGCTGGGCTCGGGCATGTTTTGGTGCCGAATTTTTCTTCACCGGGGCACCATCACCGGAGCATCGCCAGAGAACCTGACCGGTGGCATTGGGGTTCCGGTGATGGAGTTTTGGCCCCAAACTTTGTAGATGTGATCCTTGTATTTTTTTTGGCATGCACAAAAAAATCCAGTTAAAAACTCGAAGTGTACAAGATTTTGTGACCATTTGAAAAATCTGTCCCCATTTCAGACACTTTAAAGGCTACTGGCAGCAAACCTGTAAAATCTCAAATGCTCTTTAAGGGGGTGTGAGTTCTCGAGGTTTGATGAGGGATAGGGGACCAATATAAGGGCCAAGTACCAGCACCCATCGCACATCATGTGCGCACACCCCCTGACGCCCTGATCATCGAAACCCAATGCCGTCGGTCAGGTTCTCCGATGATGGTGCCCCGACGAAAAAAAATACGACACCAGCACATGCCTGAGCCCAGGATGTGCTACCGTAACCCTCGGTCCGGTCTGATCTTAGACTGAGAATGAACTCCGTATGCTTAGACTGGGAATGAACTCCGTATGCCTAAGTCAACCCACAAAATGAGCGTGCGAGCGCTCAGTCGGCTAGAGGGGCGGGATGCATAAGCTAAAGATCGGTCGGGTCCCCCTCTACGTGCTGTCGATCCTACTACCTTAACCCTCAATCCGATCCGATCTTAGACTGGGAATGAACTTCGTATGCCTAAGCCAATTGATGAAACGAGTGGGCGGGCGGGCACTACGTCGGCCAGAAAGACGGGATGCGCAAGCCGTGGATCGATAGGCTGGTAAGTGGGTTTAGGCACATCTTCATATTTCTGTGTGCCAATGCCATTTTGATGGCTTGTCAATTCATACAATGGTCCCTTAAGCCTTCACGTGAAGTTTCATGGGAAAATGACTCGTTTTCTATTTTTCACGATTTTCAAAACTTTTTACGGTTCAAGATTTTTTAAAATTTTTTCGAAAGGATTTTTGGCCCCAAACTTGGAAGACATGATCCTTGTATTTTTTTTGGCATGCATAAAAAACTTCAGCTAAAAACTCGAAGTGTATAAAATTTTGTGACCATTTGAAAAAATTGTCCCTATTTCAGACACTTTAATGGCTACTAGCAGCAAACCTGTAAAATCTCAAATGCTCTTTAAGGGGGTGTGAGTTCTCGAGGTTTGATGAGGGATAGGGGGCCAATATAAGGGCCAAGTACCAGCACCCATCGCACATCATGTGCGCACACCCCGCCGGCCAGCCCGATCGTCGGAACCCCAATGCTGCCGGTCAGGTTCTCCGACGATGCTCCGACGATGGTGCCCCAGCAAAGAAAAATGCGACACCAACACATGCCCGGGCCCAGCATATGCTGTTGCAACTGTCGTTCTGGCCCAATCTTAGACTGGGAATGAACTCCGTATGCCTAAGTCAACCCACGAAACGAGCGTACGGGCACTCAGCCAACAAGAGGGGCGGCATGCGCAAGCTGGGGATCGACCGAGTCCCCCTCTGCGTGCTGTCCATTCTGCTGCCACAACCTTTGGTCCGATCTGATCTTGGACTGGGAATGAACTCCGTATGCCTAAGCCAACCGACGAAATGAGCGGGCGGGGCGGGCAGACGGGCACTGCACCGACCAGAGAGACGGGATTCATAAGTCGTGGATAGATACGGTGGTAGGTGGGTTTAGGCACAACTTCATATTTCTAGATGCCAATGCCATTTTTATGGCTTGTAAATTCATACAATGGTCCCTTAAGCCTTCACGTGAAGTTTCATGGCAAGATGACTCATTTTTTATTTTTCATGATTTTTGAAACTTTTTAAGGTTCGGGATTTTTTAAAATTTTTTTGAAAGGATTTCTGGCCCTAAATTTGGTAGACGTGATCCTTGTATTTTTCTTGGCATGCACAAAAAAATTCAGCTAAAAACTCGAAGTGTACAAGATTTTGTGACCATTTGAAAAAAGTGTCCCCATTCCAGACACTTTAATGGCTACTGGCAGCAAGCCTGTAAAATCTCAAATGCTCTTTATAGAGGTGTGAGTTCTCAAGGTTTGATGAGGGATGGGGGGCCAATATAAGGGCCAAGTACCAGCACTCATCGCACATCATCTGCGCACACCCCCCCGGCCCCCCCGATCGTCGGAACCCCAATGCCGTCGGTCAGGTTCTCCGGCGATGCTCCGACGATGGTGCCCCGACGAAGAAAAATGTGACACCAGCACATCCCCGAGCCCAGCATGTGCTGCCGCAACCTTCAGTCCAGTCCAATCTTAGACTGGAAATGAACTCCATATGCTTAGACTGGGAATGAACTCCGTATGCCTAAGTCAACCCATGGAACGAGCGTGCGGGCGCTCAGCCGGCCAGAGGGGTGGGATGCGCAAGCCGGGGATCGACTAAGTCCCCCTCTGTATGCTATCAATCTGGCTATCGCAACCCTCAGTTTGATCTGATCCTAGACTAGGAATGAACTCCGTATGCCTAAGCCAACTGATGAAATGAAAGGGCAGGCGGGCGGGCGGGCACTACGCCGGCCAGAGAGATCGGATGCGCAAGCCGTGGATCGATAGGGTGGTAGGTAGGTTTACGCACATCTTCATATTTCTGCATGCCAATGCCATTTTTATGGCTTGTAAATTCATACAATGGTCCCTTAAGCCTTCACGTGAAGTTTCATGGCAAGACGACTCGTTTTCTATTTTTCATGATTTTTGAAACTTTTTGCGGTTCAGGATTTTTTAAAATTTTTTCAGAAGGAGTTTTGGCCCCAAACTTGGTAGACGTGATCCTTGTATTTTTTTTGGCATGCACAAAAAAATTCAACTAAAAACTCGAAGTGTACAAGATTTTGTGACCATTTGAAAAAAGTGTCCCCATTTTAGACACTTTAATGGCTATTGGCAGCAAACCTGTAAAATCTCAAATGCTCTTTAAGGGGGTGTGAGTTCTCGAGGTTTGATGAGAGATAGGGGGCCAATATAAGGGTCAAGTACCAGCACCCATCGCGCATCATGGGCGCACACCCCCCGACCCCCCCGATCGTCGGAACCCCAATGCCATCGGTCAGGTTCTCCGACGATGCTCCGGCGATGGTGCCCCAGTGAAGAAAAATGCAGCACCAGCACATGCCCGAGCCCAGCATGTGCTGCTGTAACCCTCGGTCCAGTCTGACCTTAAATTGGGAATGAACTCCGTATGCTTAGACTGGGAATGAACTCCGTATGCCTAAGTCAACCCATGAAACGAGCGTGCGGGCGCTCAGCCGGTCAGAGGGGCAGGATGCGCAAGCCGGGGATTGGTCGGGTCCCCCTCTGTGTGGTACCGATCCTGCTGCTGCAAACCTCGGTCCGGTCTGATCTTAGACTAGGAATGAACTCCGTACACCTAAGTCAACCGACGAAACGAGCGGACGGGCGGGTGGGCGGGCACTACGCCGGCCAGAGAGACCGAATGCGCAAGCCGTGGATAGATAGGGTGGTAGGTGGCTTTAGGCACATCTTCATATTTCTACGTGCCAATGCCATTTTTATGGCTTGTAAATTCATACAATGGTCCCTTAAGCCTTCACGTGAAGTTTCATGGCAAGATGACTCGTTTTCTATTTTTCATGATTTTTGAAACTTTTTGCGGTTCAGGATTGTTTAAAATTTTTTCGAAAGGAGTTTTGGCCACAAACTTGGTAGACGTGATCCTTGTATTTTTGTTGGCATGCACAAAAAAATTCAAGTAAAAACTCGAAGTGTACAAGATTTTGTGACCATTTGAAAAAAGTGTCCTTATTTCAGACACTTTAATGGCTACTAGCAGCAAACCTGTAAAATCTCAAATGCTCTTTAAGGGGGTGTGAGTTCTTGAGGTTTGATGAGGGATAGGGGGCCAAGTACCAGCAGCCATCGCACATCATGTGCGCACACCCCCCCGACCCATCCGATCGCCTGTACATCAATGCCGCCGATCAGGTTCTCCGGCAATGCTCCGGCGATGGTGCCCTGATGAAGAAAAATACGGCACCAGCACATGCCCAAGCACAGCATGTGCTACCGCAACCCTCGGTCTGATCCGATCTTAGACTGGGAATGAACTCCATATGCTTAGAGTGGGAATGAACTCCGTATGCCTAAGTCAACCCACGAAACGAGTGTGTGGGCGCTCAGCCAGCCAGAGGGGCGGGATGCGTAAGCCGGGGATCGGTCGGGTGCCCCTCTACGTGCTGTCAATCCTACTGCCCCAACCCTCGGTCTGGACCAATCTTAGACTGGGAATGAACTCCATATGCCTAAGCCAACCGATGAAACGAGCATGCGGGTGGGCGGGCAGTACGCCGGCCAGAGAGACGGGATGCGCAAGCCGTGGATCGATAGGGTGGTAGGTGGGTTTACGCACATCTTCATATTTCTACGTGCCAATGCCATTTTTTTGGCTTGTAAATTAAAACAATGGCCCCTTAAGCCTTCACGTGAAGTTTCACGGCAAGACGACTCGTTTTCTATTTTTCATGAATTTTGAAACTTTCTGCGGTTCGGGATTTTTTAAAATTTTTTCGAAAGACGTTTTGGCCCCAAACTTGGTAGACATGATCCTTGTATTTTTTTTGGCATGCACAAAAAACTTCAGCTAAAAACTCGAAGTGTACAAGATTTTGTGACCATTTGAAAAGAGTGTCCCCATTTCAGACACTTTAACGGCTACTAGCAGCAAACCTGTAATATCTCAAATGCTCTTTAAGGGGGTGTCAGTTCTCGAGGTTTGACGAGGGATAGGGGGCCAATATAAGGGCCATGTACCAGCAGCCATCGCACATCATGTGTGCACACCCCCCCCGGCCCCTCCGATCATCGGTACCTTAATACCGTCGATCAGGTTCTCCGACGTTGCTCTAGCGATGGTGCCTCGATGAAGAAAAATATGGCACCAGCACATGCCCGAGCCTAGCATGTGCTGCCGCAACCCTCGATCCGATTCGATCTTAGACTGGGAATGAACTCCGTATGCCTAAGTTGACCCACGAAACGAACGTGCGGGTGCTCAGCCGGCCAGAGGGGTGGGATGCACAAGCCGAGGATCGGCCGGGTCCCCCTCTGCGTGCTGCCAATCCTACTACCACAACCCTCGATCTGGTCTGATCTTAGACTAGGAATGAACTCTGTATGCCTAAGCCAACCGATGAAAACGAGCGGACAGGCGGGGGGCGGGCACTACGCCGGCCAGAGAGACGGGATGCGCAAGCCGTGGATCGATAGGGTGGTAGGTGGGTTTAGGCACATCTTCATATTTCTACATGCCAATGCCATTTTTATGGCTTGTAAATTCATACAATGGTCCCTTAAGCCTTCACGTGAAGTTTTATGGCAAGACGACTCGTTTTCTATTTTTCATGATTTTTTAAACTTTTTGTGGTTTGGGATTTTTTAAAATTTTTTCGGAAGGAGTTTTGGCCCCAAACTTAGTAGACGTGATCCTTGTATTTTTGTTGGCATGCACAAAACAATTCAGCTAAAAACTCAAAGTGTACAAGATTTTGTGACCATTTGAAAAAAGTGTCACATTTCAGACACTTTAATGGCTACTTGCAGCAAACCTGTAAAATCTCAAATGCTCTTTAAGGGGGTGTGAGTTCTTGAGGTTTGATGAGGGATAGGGGGCCAAGTACCAGCAGCCATCGCACATCATGTGCGCACACCCCCCCGACCCATCCGATCGTCGGTACATCAATGCCGTCGATCAGGTTCTCCGGCAATGCTCCGGCGATGGTGCCCTGATGAAGAAAAATACGGCACCAGCACATGCCCAAGCACAGCATGTGCTACCGCAACCCTCGGTCTGATCCGATCTTAGACTGGGAATGAACTCCATATGCTTAGAGTGGGAATGAACTCCGTATGCCTAAGTCAACCCACGAAACAAGTGTGTGGGCGCCCAGCCAGCCAGAGGGGCGGGATGCGTAAGCCGGGGATCGGTCGGGTGCCCCTCTACGTGCTGTCAATCCTACTGCCCCAACCCTCGGTCTGGACCAATCTTAGACTGGGAATGAACTCCATATGCCTAAGCCAACCGATGAAACGAGCATGCGGGTGGGCGGGCAGTACGCCGGCCAGAGAGACGGGATGCGCAAGCCGTGGATCGATAGGGTGGTAGGTGGGTTTAGGCACATCTTCATATTTCTACATGCCAATGCCATTTTTATGGCTTGTAAATTCATACAATGGTCCCTTAAGCCTTCACGTGAAGTTTCATGGCAAGATGACTCGTTTTCTATTTTTCATGATTTTTGAAACTTTTTGTGGTTTGGGATTTTTTTAAAATTTTTTCAGAAGGCATCTTAGCCCCAAACTTGGTAGACGTGATCCTTGTATTTTTTTTGGCATGCACAAAATAATTCAGCTAAAAACTCGAAGTGTACAAGATTTTGTGACCATTTGAAAAAAGTGTCCCCATTTCAGACACTTTAATTGCTACTGGCAGCAAACCTGTAAAATCTCAAATGCTCTATAAGGGGGTGTGAGTTCTTAAGGTTTGATGAGGGATAGGGGGCCAATATAAGGGCTAGGTACCAGCACCCATCGCACATCATGTGCGCACACCCTCTCGGCCCCCCCGATCGTCGGAACCCCAATGCCGACGGTCAGGTTCTCCGACGATGGTGCCCCGGTGAAGAAAAATGCAACACCAGCACATGCCCGAGCCCAGCATGTGCTGTCGCAACCCTCGGTCCGGTCTGAAATTAGATTGGGAATGAACTCCGTATGCTTAGACTGGGAATGAACTCCGTATGCCTAAGTCAACCCACGAAACAAGCGTACGGGCGCTCAGTCGGCCAGAGGGGCGGGATGCGCAAGTCGGGGATCGACCAGGTCCAGCTGCCGCAACCCTTGGTCTGGTCTGATCTTAGACTGGGAATGAACTCCATATGCCTATGCCAACCGACGAAACGAGCGGGCAGCGGGCGGGCGGGCACTACGTCGACCAGAGAGACGGGATGCGCAAGCCATGGATCGATAGGGTGGTAGGTGGGTTTGGGCACATCTTCATATTTCTGCATGCCAATGCCATTTTTATGGCTTGTAAATTGATACAATGGTCCCTTAAGCCTTCACATGAAGTTTCATAGCAAGACGACTCGTTTTCTATTTTTCATGATTTTCGAAACTTTTTACGGTTCGAGATTTTTTAAAATTTTTTCAGAAGGAGTTTTTGCCCCAAACTTGGTAAACGTGATCCTTTTATTTTTTTTGGCATGCACAAAAAAATGCAAAGTGTAGAAGATTTTGTGACCTTTTGAAAAAAGTGTCCCCATTTCAGACACTTTAATGGCTACTGGCAGCAAACTTGTAAAATCTTAAATGCTCTTTAAGGGGGTGTGAGTTCTCGAGGTTTGATGAGGGATAGGGGGCCAATATAAGGGCCAAGTACCAGCACCCATCGCACATCATGTGCGCACACCCCCCCGGCCCCCCCGATCGTCGGAACCCCAATACCGTCGGTCAGGTTCTCCGACGATGCTCCGGTGATGGTGCCCAGCGAAGAAAAATATGGCACCAGCACATGCCCGAGCCTAGTATGTGCTGCCGCAACCCTTGGTTCAGTCTGATCTTAGACTGGAAATGAACTCTGTATGCTTAAGTCAACCCACGAAATGAGCGTACAGGGGCTCAGCCGGCCAGAGGGGCGGGATGCGCAAGCCGGGGATCGGTCGGGTCCCCCTCTACGTGCTGTCGATCCTGTTACCGCAACCCTCGATCTGGTCTGATCTTAGACTTGGCCCCAAACTTGGTAGACATGATCCTTGTATTTTTGTTGGCATGCACAAAAAAATTCATCTAAAAACTCGAAGTTTACAAGATTTTGTGACCATTTGAAAAAAGTGTCCCCATTTCAGACACTTTATTGGCTACTGGTAGCAAACCTGTAAAATCTCAAATGCTCTTTATGGGGGTGTGAGTTCTCAAGGTTTGATGAGGGATAGGGGGCCAATATAAGGCCAAGTACCAGCACCCATCGCACATCATGTGTGCACACCACCCCCCGGCCCCCCGATCATCGGAACCCCAATGCTGTCGGTCAGGTTCTCCGATGATGCTCCGACGATGGTGCCTCGATGAAGAAAAATGCAGCACCAGCACATGCCCGAGCCCAGCATGTGCTACCGCAAACCTCGGTCTGGTTCGATCTTAGAGTGGGAATGAACTCCGTATGCTTAGAGTGGGAATGAACTCCGTATGCCTAAGTTAACCCACGAAACGAGCGTGCGGGCGCTTGGCCGGCCAGAGGGGTGGGATGCGTAAGTCGGGGATCGGCTGGCTCCCCCTCTACGTACTGTCGATCCTATTGCCCCAACCTTCGGTCTGGTCCGATCTTAGATTGGGAATGAACTCCATATGCCAAAGCCATTCGACGAAACGAGTGGGCGGGCGAACGGGCAGGCACTACACCGGTCAGAGAGATGGGATGCGCAAGCCGTTGATCGATTGGGTGGTAGGTGGGTTTAGGCACATCTTTATATTTCTACGTGCCAATGATATTTTTATGGCTTGTAAATTCATACTGTGGTCCCTTAAGCCTTCACGTGAAGTTTCATGGCAACACGACTCGTTTTCTATTTTTCACGATTTTCAAAATTTTTACGGTTCGGGATTTTTTAAAAGTTTTTTTGAAAGGACTTTTGGCCCCAAACTTAGTAGATGTGATCCTTGTATTTTTGTTGGCATGCACAAAAAAATTCAGCTAAAAACTCGAAGTATACAAGATTTTGTGACCATTTGAAAAAAGTGTCCCCATTTCAGACACTTTAATGCCTACTGGCAGCAAACTTGTAAATTCTCAAATTCTCTTTAAGAGGGTGTGAGTTCTTGAGATTTGATGAGGGATAGGGGGCCAATATAAGGGCCACGTACCAGCACCCATCGCACATCATGTGCGCACACCCCCCGGCCCCCCCGATCGTTGGAACCCCAATGCCGTCGGTCTGGTTCTTCGACGATGGTGCCCCGACGAAGAAAAATACGACACCAGCACATGCCCAAGCCTAGCATCTGCTGCCACAACCCTTGGTCCTATCCAATTTTAGATTGGGAATGAACTCTGTATGCTTAGACTGGGAATGAACTCTGTATGCCTAAGTCAACCCACGAAACGAGCGTGCGGGCGGGCACTACGTCAGCCAGAGAGGTGGGATGCGCAAGCTGTGGATCGATAGGGTGGTTGGTGGGTTTAGGCACATCTTCATATTTCTGCGTGCCAATGCCATTTTTATGGCTTGTAAATTCACACAATGGTCCCTTAAGCCTTCACATGAAGTTTCATGGCAAGACGACTTGTTCTCTATTTTTCATGACTTTCAAAACTTTTTGTGGTTCGGAATTTTTTAAAATTTTTTCGAAATGAGTTTTGGCCCGCCAACTTGGTAGACGTGATGCTTGTATTTTTTTTGGCATGCACAAAAAAATTCAACTAAAAACTCAAAGTGTACAAGATTTTTTGACCATTTGAAAAAAGTGTCCCCATTTCAGACACTTTAATGGCTACTGGTAGCAAACCTGTAAAATCTCAAATGCTCTTTAAGGGGTTGTGAGTTCTCGAGGTTTGATGAGGGATAGGGGGCCAATATAAGGGCCATGTACCAGCACCCAATCGCACATCATGTGCGCACACCCCCTGGCCCCCCGCCGGAACCCCAAGGTCGCCAATCATGTTCTCCGACGATGGTGCCCCGGTGAAGAAAAATGTGGCACTGACACATGCCTGAGCCCAGCATGTGCTGCTGCAACCCTTGGTCCAGTCCGATCTTAGATTGGGAATGAACTCCGTATGCTTAGACTGGGAATGAACTCTGTATGCCTAAGTCAACCCACGAAATGAGCGTGCGGGTGCTCAGTCGGCCAGAGGGGCGGAATGCGCAAGCCGGGGATGATCGGGTCCCTCTCTGCATGCTACTAATCCTGTTACCGCAACCCTTGATCCGATCCGATCTTAGACTGGGAATGAACTCCGTATACCTAAGCCAATCGACGAAATGAAGCCAGAGAGACGGGATGTGCAAGTCGTGGATCGATAGGGTGGTAGGTGGGTTTAGGCACATCTTCATATTTCTGTGTGCCAATGCCATTTTTATGGCTTGTAAATTCATAAAATGGTCCCTTAAGCCTTCACGTGAAGTTTCATGGCAAGACGACTCGTTTTCTATTTTTCACGATTTTTGAAACTTTTTACGGTTCGAGATTTTTTTAAATTTTTTCGAAAGGTGTTTTTTCCCCAACTTGGTAGACGTGATCCTTGTATTTTCATTGGCATGCACAAAAAAATTCAGCTAAAAACTCGAAGTGTACAAGATTTTGTGACCATTTGAAAAAAGTGTCCCCATTTCAGACACTTTAATAGCTACTGGCAGCAAACCTGTAAAATCTCAAATGCTCTTTAAGGGGGTGTGAGTTCTTAAGGTTTGATGAGGGATAGGGGGCCAATATCAGGGCCAAGTACCAGCACCGATCGCACATCATGTGCGCACACCCCCTGGCCCCCCCGATCACCGGAACCCTAACTCCATCGGTCAGGTTCTCCGACGATGGTGCCCCGACAAAGAAAAATACGACACCAACACATGCCCAAGCCCAGCATGTGCTTTCCGCAACCCTCGATCCGGTCTGATCTTAGACTGGGAATGAACTCCATATGCCTAAGTCAACCCATGAAACGAGTGTGCGGGTGCTTAACCGGCCAGAGGGGTGGGATACGAAAGCTGGGGATCGACTGGGTCCCCCTCTGCGTGTTGCCGATCCTGTTGCCACAACCCTCGGTTCGGTCTGATCTTAGACTAGGAATGAACTCCGTATGCCTAAGCCAATCGATGAAACGAACGGGCGGGTGGGCGGGCGAGCACAACGTCGACCAGAGATATGGGATGCGCAAGCCGTGGATCGATAGGATGGTAGGCGGGTTTAGGCACATCTTCATATTTCTGAATGCCAATGCCATTTTTATGGCTTGTAAATTCATACAGTGGTACCTTAAGCCTTCACGTGAAGTTTCATGGCAAGACGACTCGTTTTCTATTTTTCATGATTTTCGAAACCTTTTGCGGTTTGGGATTTTTTAAAAATTTTTCAGAAAGTGTTTTTGCCAAAAACTTAATAGACGTGATCCTTGTATTTTTCTTGGCATGCATAAAACAATTCAGGTAAAAACTCGAAGTGTACAAGATTTTGTGCCCATTTGAAAAAAGTGTCCCAATTTTTGACACTTTAATGGCTAGTGGCAGCAAACCTGTAAAATCTCAAATGCTCTTTAAGGGGGTGTGAGTTCTCGAGGTTTGATGAGGGATAGGGGGCCAGTATAAGGGCCAAGTACCAGCATCCATCGCACATCATGTGCGCACAACCCCCCGGCCCCCCCGATCGTCAGAACCCCAATGCCGCCGGTCAGGTTCTCCGATGATGGTGCCTTGGCGAAGAAAAATACGACACCAATAGATGCCCGAGCCCAGCATGTGCTACCGCAACCCTCGGTCTGATCCGATCTTAGACTGGGAATGAACTCCGTATGCTTAGACTGGGAATGAACTTCGTATGCCTAAGTCAACCGATGAAATGAGGGTGCGGGTGCTCAGTCGGCCAGAGGGGCGGGATGCACAAGTCGAGGATCGACCGGGTCCCCCTCTGTGTGCTACCGATCATGCTGCTGCAAACCTCGGTCTGGTCTGATCTTAGACTGGGAATGAACTCCGTATGCCTAAGCCAACTGACGAAATGAACGAGCGGGCGGGCACTACGTCGGCCAGAGAGACGGGATGCGCAAGCCGTGGATCGATAGGGTGGTAGGTGGGTTTAGGCAAATCTTCATATTTCTACGTGCCATGCCATTTTTATGGTTTGTAAATTCATACAATGGTCCCTTAAGCCTTCACGTGAAGTTTCATGGAAAATGACTCGTTTTCTATTTTTCATGATTTTCAAAACTTTTTACGGTTCGAGATTTTTGAAAATTTTTTCGAAAGGAGTTTTGGCCCAAACTTGATAGATGTGATCCTTGTATTTTTGTTGGCATGCACAAAAAAATTCAGCTAAAAACTCAAAGTGTACAAGATTTTGTGACCGTTTGAAAAAAGTATCCCCATTTTAGACACTTTAATGGCTACTGGCAGCAAACCTATAAAATCTCAAATGCTTTTTAAGGGGGTGTGAGTTCTCGAGGTTTGATGCACGATAGGGGGCCAATATAAGGGCCAAGTACTAGAAACCATTGCACATCATGTGCGCACAGCTCCCTTGGCCCCCCCGATCGTCGGAACCCCAATGCCGCCGGTCAGGTTCTCCGACGATGCTCCAGCGATGGTGTCTCGGTGAAGAAAAATGCGGCACCAACACATGCCCGAGCCCAGCATGTGCTGTCGCAAACCTCGATCCGGTCTGATCTTAGACTGGGAATGAACTCCCTATGCTTAGACTAGGAATGAACTCTGTATGCCTAAGTCAACCCACGAAATGAACGTGCGGGTGCTCAGCCGGCCAGAGGGGCGGGATGCACAAGCCGGGGATCGGTCGGGTCCCTCTCTGCATGTTTCTGATCCGACTACTACAACCCTCGGTCCGATCTGATCTTACACTGGGAATAAACTCCGTATGCCTAAGCCAACCGACAAAACGAGCGGGCGGGCGGGCGGGCGGGTGGGCGGGCACTACGCCGGCCAAAGAGACGAGATGTGCATGCCGTGGATCGATAGGGTGGTAGGTGGGTTAAGGCACATCTTCATATTTCTATGTGCCAATGCCATTTTGATGGCTTGTAAATTCATACAATGGTCCCTTAAGACTTCACGTGAAGTTTCATGGCAAGACGACTCGTTTTCTATTTTTCACGATTTTTGAAATTTTGTGCTTCGAGATTTTTTAAAATTTTTTCGGAAGGGGTTTTACCCCAAACTTGGTAGACGTGATCCTTGTATTTTTGTTGGCATGCACAAAACATTTCAGCTAAAAACTCGAAGTGTACAAGATTTTGTGACCATTTGAAAAAAGTGTCCCCATTTCAGAGTCTTTAATGGCTACTGGCAGCAAACCTGTAAAATCTCAAAAGCTCATTAAGGCAGTGTGAGTTCTTGAGGTTTGATGAGGGATAGGGGGCCAATATAAGGGCCAAGACCAGCACCCATCGCACATCATGTGCGCACACCCCCGGCCCCTTGATCGTCGGAACCCCAATGCCACCGATCAGGTTCTCTGACGATGCTCCGACGATGGTGCCCCGACGAAGAAAAATGCGACACCAACACATGCCCGAGCCCAGCATGTGCTGCTGCAACCCTCATTCTGGTCCGATCTTAGACTGGGAATGAACTCTGTATGCTTAGACTGGGAATGACTCTGTATGCCTAAGTCAACCCACGAAACGAGTGTGCGGGTGCTCAGTCGGCCAGAGGGGTGGGATGCGTAAGCCGACGATCGATCGGGTCCCCCTTTGTGTGCTGCTGATCCTGCTGCCACAACCCTCAATCCAGTCTGATGTTAGATTGGGAATGAACTCCGTATGCCTAAGCCAACCGACGAAACGAGCAGGCGGGCAGGCGAGCAGGCGAGCACTATGCGACCAGAGAGACGGGATGTGGAAGCTGTGGATCGATAGGGTGGTAGGTGGGTTTAGGCACATCTTCATATTTCTGCGTGCCAATGCCATTTTTATGGCTTGTAAATTCATACAATGGTCCCTTAAGCCTTCCCGTGAAGTTTTATGGCAAGACGACTCGTTTTCTATTTTTCATGATTTTTGAAACTTTTTACGGTTTGAGATTTATTAAAATTTTTTCGGAAGGAGTTTTGGCCCCAAACTTGGTGCACGTGATCCTTGTATTTTTGTTGGCATGCACAAAAAAAATTCAGCTAAAAACTCGATGTGTACAACATTTGTGACCATTTGAAAAAAGTGTCCCCATTTCTGACACTTTAATGGCTACTGGCAGGAAACATGTAAAATCTCAAATGCTCTTTAAGGGGGTGTGAGTTCTCGAGGTTTGATGAGGAATAGAGGGCCAATATAAGGGCCAAGTACCGACACCCATCGCACATCATGTGCGCACACCCCCCGACCCCCCGATCGTCGGAACCCCAATGCCACCGGTCAGGTTCTCTAGCGATGCTCCGACGATGGTGCCCCGACGAAGAAAAATACGGTACCAACACATGCCGAGCCCAGCATGTGCTGCCGCAACCCTCGGTCCAATCCAATCTTAGACTGGGAATGAACTCCGTACGCTTAGACTGGGAATGAACTCCGTACGCCTAAATCAACCCACGAAACGAGCGTGGGGGTGCTTAGCCAGCCAGAGGGGCGAGATGCACAAGCCGGGGATCGATCCTGCTGCTACAACCCCCTCTGCATGCTACCGTACCCCCTTTGCATGCTACCGATCCTGCTGCCACAACCCTAAGTCTGGTCCGATCTTAGACTGGGAATGAACTCCGTATGCCTAAGCCAATAATCAAAACGAGCGGGCGGGCACAGCGCTGGCTAGAGAGACGGGATGCGCAAGCCGTGGATCGATAGGGTGGTAGGTGGGTTTAGGCACATCTCCATATTTCTGTGAGCCAATGCCATTTTTATGGCTTGTAAATTCATACAATGGTCCCTTAAGCCTTCACGTGAAGTTTCATGGCAAGACGACTCGTTTTCTATTTTTCACGATTTTTGAAACTTTTTGTGGTTCGGGATTTTTTAAAATATTTTCGGAAGGACTTTCAGCCCCAAACATGGTAGACGTGATCGTTGTATTTTTGTTGGCATGTACAAAAAAAATTCAGCTAAAAACTCGAAGTGCACAAGATTTTGTGACCATTAGGAAAAAGTGTCCCCATTTTAGACACTTTAATGGCTACTGGCAGCAAACTTGTAAAATCTCAAATGCTCTTTAAGAGGGTGTGAGTTCTCGAGGTTTGATGAGGGATAGAGGGCCAATATAAGGGCCAAGTACCAACACCCATCGTACATCATGTGCGCACACCCCCCCGGCCCCCCCGATTGTCGGAACCCCAATGCCACCGGTCAGGTTCCCTAGCGATGCTCCGACGATAGTGCCCCGACGAAGAAAAATACGATACCAACACATGCCCGAGCCCAGCATGGGTTGCCGCAACCCTCGGTCTGGTCCGATCTTAGACTGGGAATGAACTCTGTATGCCTAGGTCAACCCACGAAACAAGTGTGGGGGCGCTCAACCGGTCAAAGGGGCGGGATGCGCAAGCCAGGGATCGGCCGGGTCCCCCTCTGCGTGCTGTCGATCCTGCTGCTGCAACCCTCGGTCTAGTCTGACCTTTGACTGGGAATGAACTCCGTATGCTTAGACTGGCAATGAACACCGTATGCCTAAGTCAACCCATAAAACGAGCATACGTGTGCTCAGCCGGCCAGAGTAGCGGGATGCGCAAGACGGGGATCGGTCAGGTCCCGCTCAACGTGCTGCTGATCCTGCTATCACAACCCTCGATCTGGTCTGATCTTAGACTGGGAATGAACTCCATATGCCTAAGCCAACCGACGAAACGAGTGGGCGAGCGGGCGGGCAGGCGGGCACTACGTCGGCTAGAGAGACGGGATGCGCAAGCCGTGGATCGATAGGGTGGTAGGTGGGTTTAGGTACATCTTCATATTTCTGCGTCCCAATGCCATTTTTATGGCTTCTAAATTCATACAATGGTCCCTTAAGCCTTCACGTTAAGTTTCATGGCAGGACGACTCGTTTTCTATTTTTCATGATTTTCGAAACTTTTTACGGTTCGGGATTTGTTAAAATTTAAAATTTTTTCAGAAGGAGTTTAAGCCCCAAACTTGGTAGACGTGATCCTTGTACTTTTTTTGGAATGCACAAAAAAATTCAGCTAAAAATTTGAACTGTACAAGATTTTGTTACCATTTGAAAAACGTGTCCCCATTTCAGACACTTTAATGGCTACTGGCTGTAAACCTGTAAAATCTCAAATGCTCTTTAAGGGGTGTGAGTTCTTGAGGTTTGCTGAGGGATAGGGGGCCAATATAAGGGCCAAGTACCAGCACCCATCGCACATCATGTGCGCACACCCCCCCCCGTCGACCGCCCCGATCGTTGGAACTCCAATGCCGTCGGTCAGGTTCTCCGGTGATGCTCCGACGATGGTGCCCCGACGAAGAAAAATACGACACCAACACATGCCCGAGCCTAGCTTGTGCTGTTGCAACCCTTGGTTTGGTCCGATCTTAGACTGGTAATGAACTCCGTATGCCTAAGTCAACCCACGAAACGAGCGTGCGGGTGCTCAACAGCCCAGAGGGGTGGGATGCACAAGTCGGGGATCGGTCGGGTCTGCCTCTGCGTGCTGCCGATCCTGCTACCACAAACCTCAGTCCGGTCTGATCTTAGACTGGGAATGAACTCCGTATGACTAAGCCAACCGATGAAACGAGTGGGCGGACGGGCACTACACCGGCCAGAGAGACGGGATGCGCAAGCCATGGATCGATAGGGTGGTAGGTGGGTTTAGGTACATCTTCATATTTCTATGTGCCAATGCCATTTTTATGGCTTGTAAATTCATACAATGGTCCCTTAAGCTTTCACGTGAAGTTTCATGGCAAGACGACTCGTTTTCTATTTTTCATGATTTTCAAAACTTTTTGCGGTTCGGGATTTTTTAAAATCTTTTCGGAAAGGGTTTTGGCCCCAAAATTGGTAGACATGCTCCTTGTACTTTATTTAGGATGCACAAAAAAATTCAGCTAAAAACTCGAAGCGTACAAGATTTTGTGACCATTTGAAAAAAGTGTCCCCATTTCAGACACTTTAATGGCTAATGGCAACAACCTGTAAAATCTCAAATGCCCTTTAAGGGGGTGTGAGTTCTCAAGGTTTGATGAGGGATAGGGGGCCAATATAAGGGCCAAGTACCAGCACCCATCGCACATCATGTGCGCACACCTCCCCCCGGCCCCCCGATCATCGGAACCCCAATGCCGTCGGTCAGGTTCTTTGGCGATGCTCCGGCGATGGTGCCCCGGTGAAGAAAAATGCGACACCAACACATGCCCGAGCCCAGCATGTGTTACCGTAACCCTCGGTCCGATCTGATCTTAGACTGGGAATGAACTCCGTAAGCTTAGACTGGGAATGAACTCCGTATGCCTAAGTCCACCCACGAAAAAAGCGTATGAGTGCTCAGCCGGCCAGAGGGGCGGGATGCGCAAGCCGGGGATCGACCGGGTCCCCTTCTGCGTGCTGCCGATCTTGATGCCACAACCCTCGGTCTAGTTCGATCTTAGACTGGGAATGAAGTCCGTATGCCTAAGCCAACCGACGAAACGAACGGGCGGGCGGGCACTAAGCCGACCAGAGAGACGGGATGCGCAAGCCATGGATTGATAGGGTGGTAGGTGGGTTTAGGTACATCTTCATATTTCTGCATGCCAATGCCATTTTTATGGCTGGTAAATTCATACAATCTTCCCATAAGCCTTCACGTGAAGTTTCATGGCAAGACGACTCGTTTTCTATTTTTCACGGTTTTCAAAACCTTTTGCTGTTCGGGATTTTTTAAAATTTTTTCGGAAGGAGTTTTGGCCCCAAACTTGGTAGACGTGATCCTTGTATTTTTGTTGGCATGCACAAAAAAATTCAATTAAAAACTCGAAGTGTACAAGATTTTGTGACCATTTGAAAAAAGTGTCCCCATTTCAGACACTTTAATGGCTACTGGCAGCAAACCTATAAAATCTCAAATGCTCTTTAAGGGGGTGTCAGTTTTTGAGGTTTGATGAGGGATAGGATGCCAATATAAGGGCCAAGTACCAGCACCCATCGCACATCATGTGTGTACACCCCCCCGGCCCCTCGGCTCCGTATGCCCGCGCCCAGCATGTGCTGTCGAAACCCTTGGTCCGGTCCGATCTTAGATTAGGAACGAACTCTGTATACTTAGACTGGGAATGAACTCTGTATGCCTAAGTCAACCCAGCGGGGTGGGATATGGAAGCCAGGGATCGGTCGAGTCCCCCTCTGCGTGCTGTCGATCCTGCTGTTGCAACCCTCGATCCGATCCGATCTTAGACTGGGAATGAACTCTATATGCCTAAGCCAACCGATGAAACGAGCAGGTGGGCGGGTGGGAGGGCATTACGTCGACCAGTGAGACGGGATTTGCTAGCCGTGGATCGATAGGGTGGTAGGTGGGTTTAGGCACATCTTTATATTTCTACGTGCCAATGCCATTTTTATGGCTTGTACATTTATACAATGGTCCCTTAAGGCTTCGCGTGAAGTTTCATGGCAAGACGACTCGTTTTCTATTTTTCATGATTTTCAAAACTTTTTACGGTTTGGGATTTTTTAAAATTTTTTTGGAAGGAGTTTTGGCCCCAAACATGGTAGACATGATCTTTGTATTTTTGTTGGCATGCACAAAAACATTCAGCTAAAAACTCAAAGTGTACAAGATTTTGTGACCATTTGAAAAAGTGTCCCCATTTGAGACACTTTAATGGCTACTGGTAGTAAACCTATAAAATCTCAAATGCTCTTTAAGGGGGTGTGAGTTCTTAAGGTTTGATGAGGGATAGGGGGCTAATATAAGGGCCAAGTACCAGCACCCATCACACATCACGTGCGCACACCCCCCGACCCCCCGATCACCGGAACCCCAATGCCGTCGGTCAAGTTCCCCGGTGATGCTCCGATGATGGTGCCTAGACGAAGAAAATTGCGGCACCAGCATATGCCCGAGCCCAGCATGTGCTGCCGTAACCCTCGGTCTGGTCCGATCTTAGACTGGGAATGAACTCCATATGCTTAGACTGGGAATGAACTCTGTATGCCTAAGCCAACCGAAGAAATGAACGGGCGGGCGGGCAGGCAGGCGGGCACTACGTCAGCCAGAGAGACGGGATACGCAAGCCATGGATCGATAGGGTGGTAGGTGAGTTTAGGCACATCTTCTTATTTCTGTGTGCCAATGCCATTTTTATGGCTTGTAAATTCATAAAATGGTGCCTTAAGCCTTCACGTGAAGTTTCATTGCAAGACGACTCGTTTTTTATTTTTCAAAATTTTTGAAACTTTTTTCGGTTCAGGATTTTTTAAAATTTTTTTGAAAGGAGTTTTGGGGCCAAACTTGGTATACGTGATCCTTGTATTTTTGTTGGCATGCACAAAAAAATTCAGTTAAAAACTCGAAGTGTACAAGATTTTGTGACCATTTGAAAAAAGTGTCCCCATTTTAGACACTTTAATGGCTACTGGCAGCAAACCTGTAAAATCTCAAATACTCTTTAAGGGGTGTGAGTTCTCGAGGTTTGATGACGGATAGGGGGCCAATATAAGGGCAAGTACCAGCACCCATCACACATCATGTGCGCACACCCCCTGCCCCCCGATCGTCAGAACCCCAATGCTGCCGGTCAAGTTCTCCGGTGATGGTGCCCCGGGGAAGAAAAATATGACACCAGCACATGCCCGAGCCCAGCATGTGCTGTCGTAACCCTCGGTCTAGTCTGATCTTAGACTGGGAATGAACTCCGTATGCTTAGACTGGGAATGAACTCCGTAGGCCTAAGTCAACCCATGAAACGAGCATGCGGGCGCTCAGCCGGCTAGAGGGGGGGATGCCCAAACTGGGGATCGGTCAGGTCCTCCTCTGCTTGCTGCCGATCCTGCTACCGTAACCCTCGATCCAGTCCAATCTTAGGCTGGGAATGAACTCCGTATGCCTAAGCCAACTGACAAAATGAGCGGGCGGGCGGGCGAGCAGGCACTACGTCGGTCAGAGAGACGGGATGCGCAAGCCGTGGATCGATAGGGTGGTAGGTGGGTTTAGGCACATCTTCATATTTCTACATGCCAATGCCATTTTTATGGCTTGTAAATTCATACAATGGTCCCTTAAGCCTTCACGTGAAGTTTCATGGCAAGATGACTCGTTTTCTATTTTTCAAGATTTTTGAAACTTTTTACAATTCAGGATTTTTTAAAATTTTTCGGAAGGAGTTTTGGCCCCAAACTTGGTAGACGTGATCCTTGTATTTTTGTTGGCATGCATTAAAAAATTCAGTTAAAAACTCGAAGTGTACAAGATTTTGTGACCATTTGAAAAAAGTGTCCCCATTTCAGACACTTTAATGGCTACTGGCAGCAAACCTGTAAAATCTCAAATGCTCTTTAAGGGGGTGTGAGTTCTCGAGGTTTGATGAGGGATAGGGGGCCAATATAAGGGCAAGTACCAGCACCCATCGCACATCATGTGCGCACACCCCCTGGCCCCCCCGATCGTTGGAACCCCAATGCCGCCGGTCAGGTTCTCCGGTGATGGTCCGATGATGGTGCCTCGGGGAAGAAAAATATGGCACCAGCACATGCTCGAGCCCAGCATGTGCTGTCGCAACCCTCGGTCTGGTCTGATCTTAGACTGGGAATGAACTCCGTATGCTTAGACTGGGAATGAACTCCGTATGCCTAAGTCAACCCATGAAACGAGCATGCGGGCGCTCTGTCGGCTAGAGGGGGGATGCCCAAGCCGGGGATCGGTTAGGTCCTCCTCTGCTTACTGCCGATCCTGCTACCATAACCCTCGATCCAGTCTGATCTTAGGCTGGGACTGAACTCCGTATGCCTAAGCCAACCGACGAAACGAGCGGGCGGGCGGGCAGGCGGGCACTACGTCGGCCAGAGAGATGGGATGCGCAAGCCGTGGATCGATAGGGTGGTAGGTGGGTTTAGGCACATATTCATATTTCTGCGTGCCAATGCCATTTTTATGGCTTGTAAATTCATACAATGGTCCCTTAAGCCTTCACGTGAAGTTTCATGGCAAGACGACTCGTTTTCTATTTTTCATGATTTTCGAAACTTTTTACAGTTCAGGATTTTTTAAACTTTTTCGGAAGGAGTTTTGGCCCCAAACTTGGTAGACGTGATCCTTGTATTTTTGTTGGCATGCACAAAAAAATTCAGCTAAGAACTCGAAGTGTACAAGATTTTGTGACCATTTGAAAAAAGTGTCCCCATTTCAGACACTTTAATGGCTACTGGCAGCAAACCTGTAAAATCTCAAATGCTCTTTAAGGGGTGTCAGTTCTCGAGGTTTGATGAGGGATAGGGGACCTATATAAGGGCCAAGTACCAGAACCCATCGCACATCATGTCCGCACACCCCTCCCCGGCCCCCCCGTTCACGGAAACCCCAATGCTGCCGGTCAGGTTCTCCGGCGATACTCCGATGATGGTGCCCCGACGAAGAAAAAAATGACACCAGCACATGCCTGAGCCCAGCTTGTGCTGCCGCAACCCTCGGTCCGGTCCGATCTTAGACTGGGAATGAACTCCGTATGCTTAGACTGGGAATGAACTCTGTATGCCTAAGTCAACCCATGAAACGAGCGTGCGGGCGCTCAATCGGCCAGAGGGCCTTGATGCGCAAGTCAGGGATCGACCGGGTCCCCCTCTGTGTGCTGTCGATCCTACTTCCACAACCCTCGGTCTGGTCCAATCTTAGACTGGGAATGAACTCTGTATGCCTAAGCCAACCGACGAAACGAGCGGGCGGGTGGGTAGGCGGGCGGGTGGGAAGGCGGGCGGGCGGGCAGGCGGGCATTACGTCGGCCAGAGAGACGGGATGCGCAAGCCGTGGATCGATAGGGTGGTAGGTGGGTTTAGGCACATCTTCATATTTCTGTGCGCTAATGCCATTTTTACGGCTTGTAAATTCATACAATGGTCTTTTAAGCCTTCACGTGAAGTTTCATGGCAAGACGGCTCATTTTCTATTTTTCATGATTTTCAAAACTTTTTATGGTTCGAGATTTTTAAAATTTTTTGGAATGAGTTTTGGCCCCAAGCTTGGTAGACGTGATCCCTGTATTTTTGTGGGCATGCATAAAAAAATTCAGCTAAAAACTCGAAGTGTACAAGATTTTGAGTCCATTTGAAAAAAGTGTCTCCATTTCAGACAATTTAATGGCTACGGGCAGCAAACTTGTAAAATTTGAAATGCTCTTTAAGGGGGTGTGAGTTCTCGAGGTTCGATGAGGGATATGGGGCCAATATAAGGCCAAAGTACCAGCACCAATCGCACATCATGTGCGCACACCCCCCGGCCCCATCAATCGTCGGAACCCCATTGCTGCTGGTCAGGTTCTCTGACAATGGTCCGACGATGGATCCCCAGCGAAGAAAAATGCGACGCCAGCACATGCCCAAGCCCAGCCTGTGCTGCCACAACCCTCGGTCAGTCCGATCTTAGACTGGGACTGAACTCCATATGCTTAGACTAGGAATGAACTCTGTATGCCTAAGTGAACCCATGAAACAAGCGTGCGGGCGCTCAGCCGGCCAGAGGGGTGGGATGCGCAAGTCGGGGATCGGTCGGGTCCCCCTCTGTGTGCTATCGATCCTACTACCGTAACCCTCCATTCAGTTTGATCTTAGACTGGGAATGAAGTCCGTATGCCTAAGGCAACAGATGAAACGAGCGGGTGGGCAGGCACTATGCCGACTAGAGAGATGGGATGCGCAAGCCGTGGATCGATTGGGTGGTTGGTGTGTTTAGGCACATCTTCATATTTCTGCATGCCAATGCCATTTTTATGGCTTGTAAATCCATACAATGGTCCTTTAAGCCTTCACATGAAGTTTCGTGGCAAGACGACTCGTTTTCTATTTTTCATGATTTTTGAAACTTTTTACGGTTTGGGATTTTTTAAAATTTTTTTGGAAGGATTTTTGGCCCCAAACTTGGTATACGTGATCCTTGTATTTTTGTTGGCATGCACAAAACAATTCAGTAAAAAACTCCTAGTCTACAAGATTTTGTGACCATTTGAAAAAAGTGTCCCCATTTCAGACACTTTAATGGCTACTGGCAGCAAACCTGTAAAATCTCAAATGCTCTTTAAGGGGGTGTGAGTTCTCGAGGTTTGATGAGGGATAGGTGGCCAATATACGGGCCAAGTACCAGCACCCATCGCACATCATGTGTGCACACCCCCTCCGGCACCCCCGATCGCCGGAACACCAATGCCGCCGGTCAGGTTCTCCGACAATGCTCCGGCGATGGTGCCCCGGTGAAGAAAAATGCAGGACCAGCACATGCCCGAGCCTAGCATGTGCTGCCACAACCCTCGGTCCGGTCCGATCTTAGACTAGGAATGAACTCTGTATGCCTAAGTCAACCAACGGAACGAGTGTGCGGGTGCTCAACCGACCAGAGGGGTGGGATAAGCAAGCCGGGGATCGGCCGGGTCCCCCTCTGTGTGCTGTTGATCCGACTGTCGCAACCCTCGGTCTGATCTGATCTTAGACTGGGAATGAACTCTATATGCCTAAGCCAACTGACGAAATGAGCGGGCGGGCGGGGGCGGCGGGCACTACGCCGGCTAGAGAGACGGGATTTGCAAGTCGTGGATCGATAGGGTGGTAGGTGGGTTTAGGTACATCTTCATATTTCTGTGTGCCAATGCCATTTTTATGGCTTGAAAATTCATGCAATGGTCCCTTAAGCCTTCACGTGAAGTTTCATGGCAAGACGACCCGTTTTCTATTTTTCACGATTTTCAAAACTTTTTGCTGTTCGAGATTTTTTAAAATTTTTCAGGAAGGAGTTTTGGCCCCAAACTTGGTAAACGTGATCCTTGTATTTTTGTTGGCATGCACAAAAAAATTCAGCTAAAAACTCGAAGTGTACAAGATTTTGTGACCATTTGAAAAAAGTGTCCCCATTTCAGACACTTTAATGGCTACTGGCAGCAAACCTGTAAAATGTCAAATGCACTTTAAGGGGGTGTGAGTTCTTGAGGTTTGATGAGGGATAGGGGGCCAACATAAGGGTCAAGTACCAGCACCCATCACACATTATGTGTGCACATCCCCCTGGCCCCCCCGATCACCAAAACCCCAATGCCGCTGATCAGGTTCTTCGGTGATGCTCCGGTGATGGTGCCCCGACAAAGAAAAATGCGGCACTAGCACATGCCTGAGCCCAGCATGTGCTATCGTAACCCTCGGTCTGGTCCGATCTTAGACTAGGAATGAACTCCGTATGCTTAGACTGCGAATGAACTCCGTATGCCTAAGTCAACCCACGAAACGAGCCGCAGCGGGCGGCTCAGCCAGCCAGAGGGGAAGGGATGCGCAAGCTGGGATCGGTGGGTCCTCTCTATGAGCTGTCGATCCCGATCGGTGCTAATCCAAACACTTTAATGGCTACTGGCAGCAAACCCTATAAAATCTCAAATGCTCTTAAGGGGGTGTGAGTTCTCGAGGTTTGATGAGGGTGGGGGCCAATATAAGGGCAAGTAAGCACATTCTCACACTATGCGCACACCCTCTCTGCACACACCGCCCTATCCCCGGGACCCAATAACCGTCGGTCAGTTCTCAAGGCAATGCTCCAGCGATTGTGCCCGAAGAAGAAAAATTCGTCAGCAGCACATGCTTGAGCAAGCATGTGCTGCCGTAACCCTCGTCCGGTCGATCTTACACTGGGAATTGAACTCGTTGCCCTCAGTCAACCCATCGAAACGAGCGAGCGGGCCTAAGTCGACCAGGGCGAGATGCGCAAGCCGGGGATCGGCTGGGTCCCCCTCTGCGTGCTGCCAATCCTACTGCCACAACCCTCGGTGCGGTCCGATCTTAGACTAGGAATGAACTCCGTATGCCTAAGCCAACCAACGAAATGAGCGGGCGGCCAGGCACTACACCGACTAGAGAGACGGGATGCGCAAGCCATGGATCGATAGGGTGGTAGGTGGGTTTAGGCACATCTTCATATTTCTACGTGCCAATGCCATTTTTATGGCTTGTAAATTCATACAATGGTCCCTTAAGCCTTCACGTGAACTTTCATGGCAAGACGACTCGTTTTCTATTTTTCATGATTTTTGAAACTTTTTACGGTTCGGGATTTTTTAAAATTTTTTCGAAAGGAGTTTTGGCCCAAAACTTGGTAGACGCGATCCTTGTATTTTTGTTGGCATGCACAAAAATATTCAGCTAAAAAATCGAAGTGTACAAGATTTTGTGAGCATTTGAAAAAAGTGGTCCGCATTTTGAGACACTGTAATGGCTACTGGCAAGTAAATCTGTAAAATCTCAAATGCTCTTTAATGGGGTGTGAGTTCTTGAGGTTGAATGAGAGATAGGGGGCCAATATAGGGCCAAGTACCAGCAACACATCGCACATATGTGCGCACACCCCGCCGACCCCTCCGATCGTCGAACCCCAATGCCCTGAGTCAGGTTCTCCGACGATGCCCGACATGGTGCCTCGAAAAAGAGACGACACAGCTCAAGCAACCAGCATGTGCTACTGAACCCTCGGTCCGGTCTGATCTTAGACTGGGAATGAACTCCGTATGGCCTAAGGATCAACCTATGCCAGCAAGCCACGAAGAGTTGGCTGCATCAGCGCCAGAGGGTGGGATGCGCAAGCCGGGGATCGATCGGGTCCCTCTCTGCTGCCGATCTTGCTGTCGCAACCCTCAGCCAGATCCGATCTTAGACTGGGAATGAACTCCGTATGCCTAAGCATACCGACGAACCAGCGGGCGGGCGAGCGCGGCGGGGCACTACCTGACGGCAGAGAGACGGGATGCCAAGCCGTGGATCGATGGGGTGGTAGGTGGGTTTAGGCACATCTTCATATTTCTACGTGCCAATGCCATTTTTATGGCTTGGAAATTCATACAATGGTCCCTTAAGCCTCACGTGAAGTTTTAATGGCAAGAACGTACTCGTTTTCTATTTTTCACGATTTTTTGAAAATTTTTACGTTCGAGTATTTTTTAAAAATTTTTTCGGAAGGAGTTTTTCACCCAAACCTTGGTATGACGTGATCCTTGTACTTTTGTTGGCATTGCACAAAAAAATTCCAGCTAAAAACTCGAAGGTGTACACGATTTTGTGACGCATTTGAAAAAAAGTATCCCCATTTCACGAGCACTTTAATGGCTACTGGCAAGCAAACCTGTAAAAATCTCAAATGCTCTTTAAGGGGGTGTGAGTTCTCAAGGTTTGATGAGGGATAGGGGGCCAATATAAGGGCCAAGTACCAGCACCCAACACAAACATCATGTGCGCACACCCCCCCGACCCCCCAATCATCAGAACCCCAACGTCACCGGTCAGGTTCTCCGACGATGGTGCCCCGACAAAGAAAAATGCGGCACCAGCACATTCTCGAGCCCAGCATGTGCTGCCGCAACCCTTGATCCGATCTGCTCTTAGACTGGGATTGAACTCCGTATGCTTAGATTGGGAATGAACTCCGTATGCCTAAGTCAACCTACGAAACGAGCGTGCGGGTGCTCAGCCGGCAAAGGGGCAGGATGCGCAAGCCGGGGATCGGTCGGGTCCCCCTCTGCGGGCTGCCGATCCTACTATCACAACCCTCAGTCCGGTTCGATCTTAGACTGGGAATGAACTCCGTATGCATAAGCCAACCGACGAAACGAGTGGGCAGGCAGTCGGGCACTACGCCAGCCAGAGAGACGGGATGCGCAAGCCGTCGATCGATAGGGTGTAGGTGGGTTTAGGCACATCTTCATATTTCTGCGTGCCAATGCAATTTTTATGGCTTGTAAATTTATGCAATGGTCCCTTAAGCCTTCACGTGAAGTTTCATGGCAAGACGACTCGTTTTCTATTTTTCATGATTTTTGAAACTTTTTATGGTTCGAGATTTTTTAAAATTTTTTCTGAAGGAGTTCTGGCCCTAAACTGTAGACGTGATCCTTGTATATTTTTTGGCATGCACAAAAAAATTCAGCTACAAACTCAAAGTGTACAAGATTTTGTGACCATTTGAAAAAAGTGTCCCAATTCAGACACTTTAATGGCTACTGGCAGCAAACCGGTAAAATCTAAAATGCTCTTTAAGGGGGTGTGAGTTCTCGAGGTTTGATGAGGGATAGGGGGCCAATATAAGGGCCAAGTACCAGCACCCATCGTACATCATGTGCGCACACCCCCCCGGCCCCCCGATCGTCGAAACCCCAATGCTGCCGGTCAGGTTCTCCGATGATGCTCCAGCGATGGTGCCTCGGTGAAGAAAAATGTGACAGCAACACATGCCCGAGCCCAGCATGTGCTGCCGCAACCCTTGGTCTGGTCTGATCTTAGACTGGGAATGAACTCCGTATGCTTAGACTGGGAATGAACTCTGTATGCCTAAGTCAACCCACGAAACGAGCGTGCGGGTGCTCAATCGACCAGAGGGGTGGGATGTGTAAGCCGGGGATCGCCTGGATCTCCCTCTACGTGCTACTGCAACCCTCAGTCTGGTCCAATTTTAGACTGGGAATGAACTCCGTATGGCTAAGCCAACCGACGAAAAGAGCGGGCAGGCGGGCAGGCAATACGTCGACCAGAGAGACGGGATGCGCGAGCCTTGGATCGATAGGGTGGTAGGTGGGTTTAGGCACATCTTCATATTTCTGCATGCCAATGCCATTTTTATGGCTTGTAAATTCATACAATGGTCCCTTAAGCCTTCACGTGAAGTTTCATGGCAAGACGACTCGTTTTCTATTTTTGATGATTTTTGAAACTTTTTACGATTCAGGATTTTTTAAAATTTTTTTGGAAGGAGTTTTGGCCCCAAACTAGGTAGACGTGATCCCTGTATTTTTGTTGGCATGCACAAAAAAATTCAGCTAAAAACTCGAAGTGTACAAGATTTTGTGACCATTTGAAAAAAATGTCCCCATTTTAGACACTTTAATGGCTACAGGCAGCAAACCTGTAAAATCTCAAGTGCTCTTTAAGGGGGTGTGAGTTCTCAAGGTTTGATAAGGGATAGGGAGCCAATATAACAGCCAATTACCAGCACCCATCGCACATCATGTGCGCACACCCCCCGGCCCCCCCGATCATCGGAACCCAAATGCCGTCGGTCAGGTCCTCCGACGATGCCCCGACGATGGTGCCCCGGTGAAGAAAAATGTGGCACCAATACATGCCCGAGCTCAGCATGTGCTGCCGTAACCCTCGATTTGGTCCGATCTTGGACTGGGATTGAACTCCGTATGCTTAGACTGGGAATGAACTCCGTATAACTAAGTCAACTCATGAAACGAGCGTGCGGGTGGTTAACCGGCCAGAGGGGCGGGATGCGCAAGCCAGGGATCAGCCGGGTCCCCCTCTGTGTACTGTCGCAACCCTCAGTTCGGTCTGATCTTAGACTGGGAATGAACTCCGTATGCATAAGCCAACCGACGAAACGAGCGGGGGGCGGTCGGGCAATACACCGGCCAGAGAGGCCAGATGCGCAAGCCATGAATCGATAGGGTGTAGGTGAGTTTAGGCACATCTTCATATTTCTGCATGCCAATGCCATTTTTATGGCTTGTAAATTCATACAATGGTCCCTTAAGCCTTCACCTGAAGTTTCATGGCAAGACGACTCGTTTTCTATTTTTCATGATTTTTGAAACTTTTTGCGGTTCGGGATTTTTTAAAATTTTTTCAGAAGGATTTCTTGCCCTAAACTTGGTACACATGATCCTTGTATTTTTTTTGGCATGCACAAAAAAATTCAGCTAAAAACTCGAAGTGTACAAGATTTTGTGACCATTTGAAAAAGTGTCCCCATTTTAGACACTTTAATGGCTACTGGCAGCAAATCGGTAAAATCTAAAATGCTCTTTAAGGGGGTGTGAGTTCTCGAGGTTTGATGAGGGATAGGGGGCCAATATAAGGGCCAAGTACCAGCACCCATCATACATCATGTGCACACACCCCCCCCGGCCCCCCCGATCGTGGGAATCCCAATGCCGCCGGCCAAGTTCTCCGACGATGCTCCGGCAATGGTGCCTCGATAAAGAAAAATACGGCACCAACACATGCCCGAGCCCAGCATGTGCTGCTGCAACCCTCGGTCCGGTCCGATCTTAGATTGGGACTGAACTCTGTATGCCTAAGTCAACCCACGAAACGAGCGTGCGGGTGCTCAGTCGGCCAAAAGGGCGGGATGCACAAGCCGGGGATCGGTCGGGTCCCCCTCTGCATGCTGTGGCAACCCTCAGTCCGATCTGATCTTAGACTGGGAATGAACTCCGTATGCCTAAGCCAATCGACGAAACGAGCGGGCGGGCGGGCACTACACTGACCAGAGAGACGGGATGCGCAAGCTGTGGATCGATGGGGTGGTAGGTGGGTTTAGGCACATATTCATATTTATGGATGCCAATGCCATTTTTATGGCTTGTAAATTCATACAATGGTCCCTTAAGCCTTCCCGTGAAGTTTAATGGCAAGACAACTCGTTTTCTATATTTCACGATTTTTAAACTTTTTGTGGTTAGGTATTTTTTTAAAATTTTTTGGGAAGGAGTTTTGCCCCAAACCTGGTAGACGTGATCCTTGTACTTTTTTTAGCATGCACAAAAAAATTCAGCTAAAAAATCGAAGTGTACAAGATTTTGTGACCATTTGAAAAAAGTGTCCCCATTTCAGACACTTTAATGGCTACTGGCAGCAAACCTGTAAAATCTCAAATGCTCTTTAAGGGGGGGTGAGTTCTGGAGGTATGATGAGGGATAGGGGGCCAATATAAGGGCCAAGTACCAGCATCAATGGAACATCATGTGTGCACACCCCCCAGGCCCCCCGATTGCCGGAACCCCAATGTCATCGGTCAGGTTCTCGACGATGCTCCGGCAATGGTGCTCCGATGAAGAAAAATGTGGCACCAGCACATGCCCGAGCCCAGCAAGTGCTACCGTAACCCTCGGTCTGGTCCGATCTTAGACTGGGAATGAACTCCGTATGCTTAGACTGGGAATGAACTCCGTATGCCTAAGTCAACCCACGAAACGAGTGTACAAGCGCTCGGCCGACCAGAGGGGCGGGATGTGCAAGACAGGGATCGGTGGGGGCCTCTTCTATGTGCTGCCGATCCTTCTGCTGCAACCCTTGGTCTGGTCCAATCTTAGACTGGGAATGAACTTGTATGCCTAAGCCAACCGACGAAACGAGCGGGCGGGGTGGCACTATGCTGGCCAGAGAGACGGGATGCAGAAGCAGTGGATCGATAGGGTGGTAGGTGGGTTTAGGCACATCTTCATATTTCTGCGTGCCAATGCCATTTTTATGACTTGTAAATTCATACAATGGTCCCTTAGACCTTCACGTGAAGTTTCATGGCAAGACGACTCGTTTTCTATTTTTCACGATTTTTAAAACTTTTTAGGGTTCGAGATTTTTTAAAATTTTTTCGGAAGTAGTTTTGACCCCAAACATGGTAGACATGATCCTTGTATTTTTGTTGGCATGCAAAAAAAATTCAGCCAAAAACTCAAAGTGTACAAGATTTTGTGACCATTTGAAAAAAGTGTCCCCATTTTAGACACTTTAATGGCTAATGGCAGCAAACCTGTAAAATCTCAAATGCTCTTTAAGGCGGTGTGAGTTCTCGAGGTTTGATGAGGGATAGGGGGCCAATATAAGGGCCAAGTACCAGCACCCATCGCACATCATGTGCGCACACCCCTCGGCCCCCCCGATCGCCGGAACCGCAATGCCGTCGGTCAGGTTCTCCGACGATGCTCCGGTGATGGTCACCAGCGAAGAAAAATGCAGCACCAACACATGCCCGAGCCCAGCATGTGCTGTCGCAACCCTCTGTGCGGTCTGATCTTAGACTAGGAATGAACTCCGTATGCTTAGACTGTGAATGAACTCCGTATGCCTAAGTCAACCCACGAAACGAGCGTGCAGGTGCTCAACCAGCCAGAAGGGCAGGATGCGAAAGTTAGGGATCGGCCAGGTCCCCCTCTGCTTGCTGCCAATCTTGCTGCCATAACCCTCGGTCTGGTCCTATCTTAGACTGGGAATGAACTCCGTATGCCTAAGCCAACCGACGAAATGAGCGGGTGGGCGGGTGGGCGAGCACTACGCTGGCCAGAGAGACAGGATGCGCAAGCCGTGGCTCGATAGGGTGGTAGATGGGTTTAGGCACATCTTCATATTTCTGCATGCCAATGCCATTTTTATGGCTTGTAAATTCATACAATGGTACCTTAAGCCATAACCTGAAGTTTCATGGCAAGACGACTCGTTTTCTATTTTTCACGATTTTCAAAACTTTTTACGGTTCGGGATTTTTTAATATTTTTTCGAAAGGATTTTTGGCCCCAAACTTGGTAGACGTGATCCTTGTATTTTTTTTGGCATTCAAAAAAAAATTCAGCTAAAAACTCGAAGTGTAAAAGATTTTGTGACCATTTGAAAAAAGTGTCCCCATTTCAGACACTTTAATGGCTACTGGCAGCAAACCTGTAAAATCTCAAATGCTCTTTAAGGGGGGGGTGAGTTCTGGAGGTATGATGAGGGATAGGGGGCCAATATAAGGGCCAAGTACCAGCATCAATGGAACATCATGTGTGCACACCCCCCAGCCCCCCCGATTGCCGGAACCACAACGTCATCGGTCAGGTTCTCCGACGATGCTCCGGCAATGGTGCTCCGACGAAGAAAAATGCGGCACCAGCACATGGCCGAGCCCAGGAAGTGCTACCGTAACCCTCGGTCTGGTCCGATCTTAGACTGGGAATGAACTCCGTATGCCTAAGCCAACTGACGAAATGAGCGGGTGGGCGGGTGGGCGAGCACTACGCTGGCCAGAGAGACGGGATGCGCAAGCCGTGGCTCGATAGGGTGGTAGATGGGTTTAGGCACATCTTCATATTTCTGCATGCCAATGCCATTTTTATGGCTTGTAAATTCATACAATGGTACCTTAAGCCATAACCTGAAGTTTCATGGCAAGACGACTCGTTTTCTATTTTTCACGATTTTTCAAAACTTTTTACGGTTCGGGATTTTTTAATATTTTTTCGAAAGGATTTTTGGCCCCAAACTTGGTAGACGTGATCCTTGTATTTTTTTTGGCATTCAAAAAAAAATTCAGCTAAAAACTCGAAGTGTACAAGATTTTGTGACCATTTGAAAAAAGTGTCCCCATTTCAGACACTTTAATGGCTATTGGCAGCAAACCTGTAAAATCTCAAATGCTCTTTAAGGGGGTGAGAGTTCTCGAGGTTTGATGAGGGATAGGGGGCCAATATAAGGGCCAAGTACCAGCACCCATCGTACATCATGTGCGTACTCCCCCCGACCCCTCCGTTCGCCGGAACCCCAATGTCGCCGGTCAGGTTCTCCGGTGATGCTCCGGCGATGGTGCCCCGACAAAGAAAAATGCGGCACTAGCACATGCCCGAGCCCAGCATGTGCTGCCGCAACCCTCGGTCCGGTCCGATCTTCGATTGGAATGAACTCCATATGCTTAGATTGGGAATGAACTCCGTATGCCAAGTCAACGCACGAAACGAGCGTGTGGGCGCTCAGCCGACCGGAGGGGCGGGATGTGCAAGATGGGGATCGGTCGGGGCCTCCTCTACTTGCTTCTGATCCTTCTGCCTCAACCTTTGGTCCGGTCTGATCTTAGACTGGGAATGAACTCCGTATGCCTAAGCCAACCGATGAAATAAGCAGGCGGGCGAGCGGGCACTAGTCGGCCAGAGAGACGGGATGCGCAAGCCGTGGATCGATCGGGTGGTAGGTGGGTTTACGCACATCTTCATATTTCTACATGCCAATGATATTTTTAGCGCTTGTAAATTCATACAATGGTCCCTTAAGCCTTCACGCGAAGTTTCATGGCAAGACGACTTGTTTTTTATTTTTTATGATTTTTGAAACTTTTTGCGGTTAGAGATTTTTTAAAATTTTTTTGAAAAACGTTTTGGCCCCAAACTTGGTAGACATGATCCTTGTATTTTTGTTGGCATGCACAAAAAAATTCAGCTAAAAACTCGAAGTGTACAAGATTTTGTGACCATTTGAAAAAAGTGTCCCCATTTCGGACACTTTAATGGCTACTGGCAGCAAACCTGTAACATCTCAAATTCTCTTTAAGGGGGTGTGAGTTCTCGAGGTTTGATGAGGAATAGGGGGCTAACAAAAGGGCCAAGTACCAGCACCCATCGCACATGATGTGCGCACACCCCCCCTGGCACCTCCGATCACCGAAGCCCTAATCCTGCCGGTCAGGTTCTCCGACGATGCTCTGGCGATGGTGCCCCAGCGAAGAAAAATATGGCACCAGCACATGCCCGAGCCCAACATGTGCTACCAAAAACCATCGATCTGATCCGATCTTAGACTGGGAATGAACTCCGTATGCTTAGACTGGGAATGAACTTCGTATGCCTAAGTCAACCCACGAAAAGAGCATGCGGGCACCCAGCCGGCCAGAGGGGCGGGATGCGCAAGTCGGGGATCAGTTGGGTCCCCCTCCGTGTGCTGCCAATCCGCCTGGCACAACCCTCAGTCCGGTCTGATCTTAGACTGGGAATGAACTCCGTATGCCTATGCCAACCGACGAAACAAGGGGCAGGCGGGCGGGAGGGCACTACGCCGGCCAGAAAGACGGGATGCGCAAGCCGTGGATCGATAGGGTGGTACGCGGGTTTAGGCACATCTTCATATTTCTATGTGCCAATGCCTTTTTATGGCTTGTAAATTCATACAATGGTCCTTTAAGCCTTCACGTGAAGTTTCATGGCAAGACGACTCGTTTTTTATTTTTCATGATTTTTGAAACTTTTTGCATTTCGGGATTTTTTAAAATTTTTTCGGAAGGAGCTTTGGCAGCAAACTTGGTAGACGTGATCCTTGTATTTTTGTTGGCATGCACAAAAAAATTCAGCTAAAAACTCGAAGTGTACAAGATTTTGTGACCATTTGAAAAAAGTGTCCCCATTTCAGACACTTTAATGGCTACTGGCAGCAAACCTGTAAAATCTCAAATGCTCTTTAAGGGGGTGTGAGTTCTCGATGTTTGATCAGGGAAAGGGGGCCAATATAAGGGCCAAGTACCAGCACCCATCGCACATCATGTGCGCACACCCCCCTGGCCCCTCCGATCGTCGGAACCCCAGTGCCACCGATCAGGTTCTCCGACGATGCTCCGACGATGGTGCCCCGACGAAGAAAAATATGGCACCAACACATGCCCGAGCCTAGCATGTGCTGCTGCAACCCTCGGTCCAGTCCGATCTGAGACTGGGAATGAACTCCGTATGCTTAGACTGGGAATGAACTTCGTATGCCTAAGTCAACCCATAAAACGAACGTGCGGGTGCTCAACTGGCCAGAGGGGCAGTATGCGCAAGTTGGGGATCAGCCAGGTCCCTCTCTGCATGCTGTCAATCCTGTTGCCCGAACCCTCGGTTCAGTCTGATCCTAGACTGGGAATGAACTCCGTATGCCTAAGCCAACCAACGAAACGAGCAGGCAGGCGGGCGGCCGAGCACTACGTCGGCCAGAGAGACGGGATGCGCAAGCCGTGGATCGATAGGGCGGTAGGTGGGTTTAGGTACATCTTCATATTTCTACGTGCCAATGCCATTTTTATGGCTTGTAAATTCATACAATGGTCTCTTAAGCCTTCACGTGAAGTTTCATGGCAAGACGACTCGTTTTCTATTTTTCACGATTTTTGAAACTTTTTGCGGGTCAGGATTTTTTAAAATTTTTGCGGAAGGAGTTTTGGCCCCAAACTTGGTAGATGTGATCCTTGTATTTTTTTTGGCATGCACAAAACAACTCAGCTAAACACTCGAAGTGTACAAGATTTTGTGACCATTTGAAAAAAGTGTCCCCATTTCAGACACTTTAATTGCTACTGGCAGCAAACCTGTAAAATCTCAAATGCTCTTTAAGGGGGTGTGAGTTCTCGAGGTTTGATGAGGGATAGGGGGCCAATATAAGGGCCAAGTACCAACACCCATCGCACATCATGTGCGCACACCCCCCGGCCCCCCCGATCCCTAGAACCCCAATGCCACTGGTCAAGTTCTCCGACGATGCTTCGACGATGGTGCCCTGGCGAAGAAAAATGCGACACCAACACATGCCTGAGCCCAGCGTGTGCTGCCGCAATCCTCGGTCTGGTCCGATCTTAGACTGGGAATGAACTCCATATGCTTGATTGGGAATGAACTCCGTATGCCTAAGTCAACCCACCAAACGAGCGTTTGGGTGCTCAGCCGGCCAGAGGGGCAGGATGCGTAAGCCAGGGATCGGCCGGGTCCCCCTCTGCGTGCTGCCGATCCTGCTTTCACAACATTCAGTCCGGTCTGATCTTAGACTGGGAACAAACTCCGTATGCCTAAGCCAAACGACGAAACGAACCGGCGGGCGGGGGGCGGCCACTACGTCGGCCAGAGAGACGGGATGCGCAAGCCGTGGATCGATAGGGTGGTAGGTGGGTTTAGGCACATCTTCATATTTCTGCTTGCCAATGCCATTTTTATGGCTTGTAAATTCATGCAATAGTCCCTTAAGCATTCACGTGATGTTTCATGGCAAGACGACTCGTTTTTTATTTTTCACGATTTTTGAAACTTTTTATGGTTCGGGATTTTTTAAAATTTTTTCGGAAGGAGTTTTGGCCCCAAACATGGTAGACACGATCCTTGTATTTTTGTTGGCATGCACAAAAAAATTCAGCTAAAAACCCAAAGTGTACAAGATTTTGTAACCATTCGACAAAAGTGTCCCCATTTCAGACACTTTAATGGCTACTGGCAGCAAACCTATAAAATCTCAAATGCTCTTTAAGGGGGTGTGAGTTCTCGATGTTTGATGAGGGATAGGGGGCTAATATAAGGGCCAAGTACCAGCACACATCACACATTATGTGCGCACACCCCCCGGCCCCCCCGATCATCGGAACCCCAATGCCGTCAGTCAGGTTCTCTGGTGATGGTGCCCCGATGAAGAAAAATACGAAACCAATACATGCTCGAGCCCAGCATGTGCTACCGCAACCCTCGATCCGATCCGATCTTAGACTGGGAATGAACTTCGTATGCTTAGATTAGGAATGAACTTCGTATGCCTAAGTCAACCCACGAAACGAACGTGCGGGTGCTCAGTCGGCCAGAGGGGTGGGATGCGTAAGCCGGGGATCGGCCGGGCCCCCCTCTGCGTGCTGCCAATCCTGCTGCTGCAACCCTCGGTCCGGTCTGATCTTAGACTGGGAATGAACTCCATATAGCTAAGCCAACCGACGAAACGAGTGGGCGGGCGGGTACTACGCTGGCCAGAGAGACGGGATGCACAAGCCGTGGATCGATAGGGTGGTAGGCGGGTTTAGGTACATCTTCAGATTTCAGCGTGCCAATGCCATTTTTATGGCATCTAAATTCATACAATGGTCCTTTAAGCCTTCACGTGAAGTTTCATGGCAAGACGACTCATTTTCTATTTTTCATGATTTTCAAAACTTTTTGCGGTTCGAGATTTTTTAAAATTTTTTTGGAAAGAGTTTTGGCCCCAAACTTTGTAGACGTGATCCTTGTATTTTTGTTGGCATTCACAAAAAAATTCAGCTAAAAACTCGAAGAGAACAAGATTTTGTGACCATTTGAAAAAAGTGTCCTCATTTTTGACACTTTAATGGCTACTGGCAGCAAACCTGTAAAATCTCAAATGCTCTTTAAGGGGGTGTGAGTTCTCGAGGTTTGATGAGGCATAGGGGGCCAATATAAGGGCCAAGTACCAGCACCCATCGCACATCATGTGCGCGCACCCCCCGGCCCCCCGATCGCCGGAACCCCAATGCCACCGGTCAGGTTCTCCGGCGATGCCCCGGCGATGGTGCCCCGGTGGAGAAAAATGCGGCACCAACAAATGCCCGAGCCTAGCATGTGCTGTCGTAACCCTCGGTCCTGTTCGATTTTAGACTGGGAATGAACTCCGTACGCTTAGACTGGGAATGAACTCCGTATGCCTAAGTCAACCCCCAAAACGAGCGTGCGGGTGCTCAGTCGACTAAAGGGGCGGGATGTGCAAGCCGGGGATCGACCAGGTCCCCCTCTGCGTGCTGCCGATCCTGCTGCCGCAACCCTCAATCTAGTCTAATCTTAGACTGGGAATGAACTCTGTATGCCTAAGCCAACCGACGAAACGAGCAGGCGGGCGGGCACTACGCCGGGCAGAGAGACGGGATGCGCAAGCCGTGGATCGATAGGGTGGTAGGTGGGTTTAGGCACATCTTCAAATTTCTACGTGCCAACGCCATTTTTATGGCTTGTAAATTCATACAACGGTCCCTTAAGCCTTCACGTGCAGTTTCATGGCAAGACGACTCATTTTCTATTTTTCACGATTTTTGAAACTTTTTGCGGTTCGGGATTTTTTCAAAATTTTTTCAGAAGGAGTTTTGGCAACAAACTTGCTAGATGTGATCCTTGTATTTTTGTTGGCATGCACAAAAAAATTCAGCTAAAAACTCAAAGTGTACAAGATTTTGTGACCATTTAAAAAAAGTGTCCCCATTTCAGACACTTTAATGGCTATTGGCAGCAAACCTGTAAAATCTCAAATGCTCTTTAAGGGGGTGTGAGTTCTTGAGGTTTGATGAGGGATAGGAGGCCAATATAAGGGCCAAGTACCAGCACCCATCGCACATCATGTGCGCACACCCCCCGACCCCCCTGATCGCCGGAACCCCAATGCCGCCGGTCAGGTTCCCCGACGATGGTGCCCCGACGAAGAAAAATATGGCACCAACACATGCCTGAGCCCAGCATGTGCTGCCGCAACCCTCGATCTGGTCCAATCTTAGACTGGGAATGAACTCCGTATGCCTAAGTCAACCCACGAAATGAGTGCGCGGGTTCTCAGTCGACCAGAGGGGCGGGATGCGCAAGCCGGGGATCGACTGGGTCCCCCTCTGCGTGCTGCCCATCCTACTGCCGCAACCCTTGGTCCAGTCCAATCTTAGACTGGGAATGAACTCCATACACCTAAGCCAACCGACGAAACGAGCGGGCGGGCAGGCGGGCAGGCACTACGCCGGCCAGAGAGACGGGATGCGCAAGCCGTGGATCGATAGGGTGGTAGGTGGGTTTAGGCACATCTTCATATTTCTGCATGCCAATGCCATTTTTATGGCTTGTAAATTCATACAATGGTCCCTTAAGCCTTCACGTGAAGTTTCATGGCAAGACGACTCGTTTTCTATTTTTCACGATTTTTGAAACTTTTTACGGTTCAAGATTTTTTAAAATTTTTTCTTAAGGAGTTTTGGCCCCAAACTTGGTAGACGTGATCCTTGTATTTTAGTTGGCATGCACAAAACATTCAGCTAAAAACTCGAAGTGTACAAGATTTTGTGACCATTTGAAAAAAGTGTCCCATTTCAGACACTTTAATGGTTACTGGCAGCAAACCTGTAAAATCTCAAATGCTCTTTAATGGGGTGTGAGTTCTTGAGGTTTGATGAGGGATAGGGGGCCAATATAAGGGCCCAGTACCAGCACACACCGCAAATCATCTGCGTACACCCCCTCGGCCCCCCGATCATCGGAACCCCAATGCCGTCGGTCAGGTTCTCCGGGGATGCTCCGACGATGGTGCCCCGATGAAGAAAAATGCGGCACCAACACATGCCTGAGCCCAGCATGTGCTACCGCAACCCTCGGTCCGGTCCGATCTTAGACTGGGAATGAACTCCGTATGCTTAGACTAGGAATGAACTCTGTATGCCTATGTCAACCCATGAAACGAGCGTGCGGGTGCTCAGTCGGCCAGGGGGCAGGATGCGAAAGTCGGGGATCGGTCGGTCCCCCTCTACGTGCTGCTGATCCTGCTACCATAACCCTCGGTCCGGTTTGATCTTAGACTGGGAATGAACTTTGTATGCCTAAGCCAACCGACGAAACGAGCTGATGGGCGGGAGGGCTCTACGCCGGCCAGAGAGACGGGATACGCAAGCCGTGGATCAATAGGGTGGTAGGTAGGTTTAGGCACATCTTCATATTTCTATGTGCAATGCCATTTTTATGGCTTGTAAATTCATACAATGGCCCTTAAGCCTTCACGTGAAGTTTTATGGCAAGATGACTCATTTTTTATTTTTCACAATTTTCAAAACTTTTTACAGTTCGAGATTTTTTAAAATTTTTTCGGAAAGAGTTTAGGCCCCAAACTTGGTAGACGTGATCCTTGTACTTTTTTTGAAACGCACAAAAAATTTTTGCTAAAAACTCGAAGTGTACAAGATTTTGTGACCATTTGAAAAGAGTGTCCCCATTTCAGACACTTTAATGGCTACTGGCAACAAACCTGTAAAATCTCAAATGCTTTTTAAGGGGGTTTGAGAAGGGATAGGGGGCCAATATAAGGGCCAAGTACCAGCACCTATCGCACATCATGTGTGCAGACTGCCCCCGGCCCCCCCGATCGCCAGAACATAATGTCGTCGGTCAGGTTCTCTGGCAATGCTCCAACGATGTTGCCCCGACGAAGAAAAATGCGACACCAGCACATGCTCGAGCCCAACATGTGCTGCTGCAACCCTCGGTCTGATCTGATCTTAGACTGGGAATGAACTTCGTATGCTTAGACTGGGAATGAACTCTGTATGCCTAAGTCAACCCATGAAATGAGCGTGCGAGCACTCAGTCAGCCAGAGGGGCGGGATGCACAAGCCAGGGATCGGCCAAGTCCCCATTTGTGTGCTACCGATCCTATTGCCGTAACCCTCAGTCCGGTTTGATCTTAGACTGGGAATGAACTCCGTATGCCTAAGCCAATTGACGAAACGAGCGGGTGGACGGGCGGGCGGGCACTACGCCTGCTAGAGAGACGGGATGCGCAAGCCATGGATCGATAGGGTGGTAGGTGGATTTAGGCACATCTTCATATTTCTGCTTGCCAATGCCAGTTTTATGGCCTGTAAATTCATACAATGGTCCCTTAAGCCTTCACGTGAAGTTTCATGGCAAGACGACTAGTTTTTTATTTTTCACGATTTTTGAAACTTTTTGCCATTCGGGATTTTTTAAAATTTTTTCAGAAGGATTTTTGGCCCCAAACTTGGTAGACGTGATCCTTGTATTTTTGTTGGCATGCATAAAAAATTCACCTAAAAGCTCGAACTGTACAAGATTTTGTGACCATTTGAAAAAAGTGTCCCCATTTCTGACACTTTAATGGCTACTGGCAGCAAACCGGTAAAATCTCAAATGCTCTTTAAGGGGGTGTGAGTTCTTGAGGTTTGATGAGGGATAGGGGGCCAATATAAAGGCCAAGTACCATCACCCATCGCACATCATGTGTGCAGACCCCACTGCCCTCCTGATCGCCAGAACCCCATTGTCGCCTGTCAGGTTCTCCGGTGATGCTCCGACGATGGTGCCCCGGCAAAGAAAAATGTGGCACCAGCACATGCCCGAGCCTAGCATGTGCTCTCGTAACCCTCGGTCCGGTCTGATCTTAGGCTGGGAATGAATTCCGTATGCTTAGACTGGGAATGAACTCCGTATGCCTAAGTCAACCCACAAAACGAGCGTGCTTGTGCTCAGCCGGCCAGAGGGGCAGGATGCGTAAGCCGAGGATCGACTGGGTCCCACTCTACGTGTTAACGATCCTGCTGCCGCAACCCTTGGTCCAGTCTGATCATAGACTGGGAATGAACTCTGTATGCCTAAGCCAACCGACGAAACGAGCAGGTTGGCGGGCGGGCGGGCGGCACTATACCGGCTAGAGAGACGGGATGCGCAAGCTGTTGATCGATAGGGTGGTGGGTGGGTTTAGGTGCATCTTCATATTTTTGCATGCCAATGCCATTTTTATGGCTTGTAAATTCATACAATTGTCCCTTAAGCCTTCACGTGAAGTTTCATGGCAAGACGACTCGTTTTCTATTTTTCACGATTTTTGAAAATTTTTACGGTTCGAGAATTTTCACAATTTTTTCAGAAGGAGTTTTGGCCCCAAACTTGGTAGACCTGATCCTTGTATTTTTGTTGGCATGCATAAAAAAATTCAGCCAAAAACTCGAAGTGTACAAAATTTTGTGACCATTTGGAAAAAGTGTCCCCATTTCAGACACTTTAATGGCTACTGGCAGCAAACCTGTAAAATCTCAAATGCTATTTAAGGGGGTGTGAGTTCTTGAGGTTTGATGAGAGATAGGGGGCCAATATAAGGGCCAAGTACCAGCACCCATCGCACATCATGTGTGCACACCCACCCCCGGCCCCCCTAATCACCGGAACCCCAAATTCCACCGGTCAGGTTCTCCGGTGATGCTCCTACGATGGCGCCCCGACGAAGAAAAATGTGGCACCATCACATGCTCGAGCCCAGCATGTGCTGCTGCAACTCTCGGTCCGGTCCGATATTAGACTGGGAATGAACTCCGTATGCTTAGACTGGGAATGAACTCCGTATGCCTAAGTCAACCCAAGAAACGAGCGTGCGGGCGCTCAGCCTGCCAGAGGGGCGGGATGCGCAAGCCGGGGATCGATCGGGTCCCCCTCTGCGTGCTACCAATCTTGCTACCGTAACCCTCAGTCTGATCTGATCTTAGACTGGGAATAAAGTCCATATGCCTAAGCCAACCGACGAAACGAGCGAGCGGGCAGGCACTACGTCGGCCAGAGAGATGGGATGCGCAAGCCATGGATCGATAGGGTGGTAGGTAGGTTTAGGCACATCTTCATATTTCTGCTTTCCAATGCCATTTTTTTGGCTTGTAAATTCATACAGTGGTCCTTTAAGCCTTCACGTGAAGTTTCATGGCAAGACGACTCATTTTCTATTTTTCATGATTTTTGAAACTTTTTACGGTTTAGGATTTTTTAAAATTTTTCCAGAAGGATTTTTGGCCCCAAACTTGGTAGAAATGATCCTTGTATTTTTGTTGGCATGTACAAAAAAATTCAGCTAAAAACTCCTAGTGTACAAGATTTTGTGACCATTTGAAAAAAGTGTCCCCATTTCAGACACTTTAATGGCTACTGGCAGCAAACCTGTAAAATCTCAAATGCTCTTTAAGGGGGTATGAGTTCTTGAGGTATGATGAGGGATAGGGGCCCAATATAAGGGCCAAGTACCAGCACCCATCGCACTTCATGTGCAGCCAACCCCCCAGCCCCCTTGATCGCCGGAACCCCAATGCCTCCGGTCAACTTCTTCAGCGATGCTCTGATGATGGTGCCCTGGCGAAGAAAAATGTGGCACCAGCACATGCCCGAGCCGAGCATGTGCTGCTGCAACCCTCGGTCTGGTCTGATCTTAGACTGGGAATGAATATGCTTAGACTGGGAATGAACTCCGTATGCCTAAGTCAACCAACGGAATGAGCGTGCGGGCGCTCAGCCGGCCAGTGGGGTGGGATGCGCAAGCCGGGGATCGGCCGGGTCCCCCTCTGCGTGCTGTCGATCCTGCTATCGCAACCCTCGGTTTGGTCCGATCTTAGACTGGGAATCAACTCTGTATGCCTAAGCCAACCGATGAAACGAGCGGGCGGGTGGGCGTGAGGGCACTACGTCGGCCAGAGAGACGGGATGTGCAAGTTGTGGATCGATAGGGTGGTAGGTGGGTTTAGGCACATCTTCATATATCTACGTGCCAATGCCATTTTTATGGCTTGTAAATTTATACAATGGTCCCTTAAGCCTTCACGTGAAGTTTCAGGGCAAGACGACTCGTTTTCTATTTTTCACGATTTTCAAAACTTTTTGCGGTTCGGGATTTTTTAAAATTTTTTCGGAAGGAGTTTTGGCCCAAACTTGGTAGACGTGATCCTTGTATTTTTGTAGGGATGCAAAAAAAAATTCAGCTAAAAACTCGAAGTGTACAAGATTTTGTGACCATTTGAAAAAAGTGTCCCCATTTCAAACACTTTAATGGCTACTGGTAGCAAACCTGTAAAATCTCAAATGCTCTTTAAGGGGGTATGAGGGCCAAGTACCAGCACCCATCATACATCATGTGCGCACACCCCCCGATGCCCCCGATCGTCGGAACCCCAATGCCATCGGTCAGGTTCTCTAGCGATGCTCCGGCGATGGTGCCCCAGTGAAGAAAAATGCGACACCAGCACATGCCCGAGCCTAGCATGTGCTGCAAACAACCCTCGGTCTGGTCGATCTTAGATTGGGAATGAACTCCGTATGCTTAGACTGGGAATGAACTCCATTTCCCTAAGTCAACCCACGAAACGAGCGTGCGGGTGCTCAGCCGACCAGAGGGGCGGGATGCACAAGCCGGGGATCAGCTGGGTCCCCCTCTGCGTGCTACCAATCTTGCTGCCGCAACCCTCGGTCGGGTCCAATCTTAGACTGGGAATGAACTTCGTATGCCTAAGCCAACCGACGAAACGAGCGGACGGGCACTACACCAGCCAGAGATACGGGATGCGCAACCATGGATCGATAGGGTGGTAGGTGGGTTTAGGCACATCTTCATATTTCTACATACCAATGCCATTTTTATGGCTTGTAAATTCATACAATGGTCCCTTAAGCCTTCACATGAAGTTTCATGGCCAGACGACTCATTTTATATTTTTCACAATTTTCAAAACTTTTTGTGGTTCGGGATTTTTTAAAATTTTTTCGGAAGGAGTTTTAGCCCCAAACATGGTACACATGATCCTTGTATTTTTTTTGGCATGCACAAAAAAATTCAGCTAAAAACTCGAAGTGTACAAGATTTTGTGACCATTTGAAAAAAGTGTCCCCATTTCAGACACTTTAATGGCTACTGGCAGCAAACCTGTAAAATCTCAAATGCTCTTTAAGGGGGTGTGAGTTCTCGAGGTTTGATGAGGGATAGGGGGGAAATATAAGGGCCAAGTACCACCACCCATCGCACATCATGTGCGCACAACCCCCCCAGCCCCCCCGATCACCGAAACCCCAACGCCGCCGGTCAGGTTCTCCGACGATGGTGCCCTGACGAAGAAAAATACGGCACCAGCACATGCCCGAGCCCAGCATGTGCTACCGTAACCATCGGTCCGATCCGATCTTAGACTAGCAATGAACTCTGTATGCTTAGACTGGGAATGAAATCCGTATGCCTAAGTCTACCAATGAAACAAGCCTGCAGGCGCTCAGCCGGCCAGAGGGGCGGGATGCCCAAGCCGGGGATCGGTCGGGTCCCCCTCCGCGTACTGCCGCAGCCCTAAGTCCAGTCCAATCTTAGACTGGGAATGAACTTCGTATGCCTAAGCCAACCGATGAAACGGGCGGGCGGGCATTACGCCGGCCAGAGAGACGGGATGCGTGAGCTGTGGATCGATAGGGTGGTAGGTGGGTTTAGGCACATCTTCATATTTCTGCATGACAATGCCATTTTTATGGCTTGTAAATTCATACAATGGTCCTTTAAGCCTTCACATGAAGTTTCATGGCAAGACGACTCGTTTTCTATTTTTCATGATTTTTGAAACTTTTTGAGTTTCAAGATTTTTTAAAATTTTTTTGAAAGGATTTTTGGCCCCAAACTTGGTAGATGTGATCCTTGTATTTTTGTTGGCATGCACAAAAAAATTCAGCTAAAAACTTGAAGTGTACAAGATTTTGTGACCATTTGAAAAAAGTGTCCCCATTTCAGACACTTTAATGGCTATTGGCAGCAAACCTGTAAAATCTCAAATGCTCTTTAAGGGGGTGTGAGTTCTCAAGGTTTGATGAGGGATAGGGGGCCAATATAAGGGCCAAGTACCAGCACCCATCGCACATCATATGCGCACACCCCCCCGGTCGCCGGAACCCCAATGACGTCGGTCAGGTTCTCCAGTGATGCTCCGGCGATGGTGCCCCGACGAAGAAAAATGCGGCACCAGCACATGCCCGAGCCCAGCATGTGCTGCCGCAACCCTCGGTCCGGTCCGATCTTAGACTAGGAATGAACTCCATAAGCTTAGACTGGGAATGAACTCCGTATGCCTAAGTCAACCCATGACTCGTTTTCTATTTTTTATGATTTTCAAAACTTTTTATGGTTCGGGATTTTTTTAAATTTTTTCGGAAGGAGTTTTGGCCCCAAACTTGGTAGACGTGATCCTTGTATTTTTGTTGGCATGCACAAAACGATTCAGCTAAAAACTCGAAGTGTACAAGATTTTGTGACCATTTGAAAAAAGTGTCCCCATTTCAAACACTTTAATGGCTACTGGCAGCAAACCTGTAAAATCTCAAATCCTCTTTAAGGGGGTGGTAGGTGGGTGTAGGCACATCTTAATATTTCTGCATGCCAATGCCACTTTTATGGCTTGTAAATTCATACAATGGTCCCCTAAGCCTTCATGTGAAGTTTCATGGCAAGACGACTCATTTTCTATTTTTCACGTGCGCACATCATGTGTACAAGATTTTGTGATCATTTGAAAAAAGTATCCCCATTTCAGACACTTTAATGGCTACTGGCAGCAAACCTGTAAAATTTCAAATGCTCTTTAAGGGGGTATGAGTTTTCGAGGTTTGATGAGGGATAGGGGGCCAATATAAGGGCCAAGTACCAGCACCCATCGCACATCATGTGCGCACACCACCCCCAGCCCCCGATTGCCGGAACCACAATGTCGTTCGTCAGGTTCTCCGACAATGCTCCGGTGATGGTGCCCCGGTGAAGAAAAATACGACACCAGCACATGCCCGAGCCCAACATGTGCTGCCCTAACCCTCGGTCCAGTCTGATCTTAGACTGGGAATGAACTCCACATGCCTAAGTCAACCCACGAAACGAGCGTGCGGGCGCTCAACCGGCTAAAGGGGTGGGATGTACAAGCCGGGGATCGATCGGGTCCCCCTCTGTGTGCTGTCGATCCTGCTGCCACAACCTGCGGTCCAGTCTGATCTTAGACTGGGAATGAACTCCGTATGCCTAAGTCAACCCATGACTCGTTTTCTATTTTTTATGATTTTCAAAACTTTTTATGGTTCGAGATTTTTTAAAATATTTTCGGAAGGAGTTTTGGCCCCAAACTTGGTAGACGTGATCCTTTTATTTTTGTTGGCATGCACAAAATGATTCAGCTAAAAACTCGAAGTGTACAAGATTTTGTGACCATTTGAAAAAAGTGTCCCCATTTCAAACACTTTAATGGCTACTGGCAACAAACTTGTAAAATCTCAAATGCTCTTTAAGGGGGTGGTAGGTGGGTTTAGGCACATCTTCATATTTCTGCATGCCAATGCCACTTTTATGGCTTGTAAATTCATACAATGGTCCCCTAAGCCTTCGTGTGAAGTTTCATGGCAAGACGACTCATTTTCTATTTTTCACGTGCGCACATCATGTGTACAAGATTTTGTGATCATTTGAAAAAAGTATCCCCATTTCAGACACTTTAATGGCTACTGGCAGCAAACCTGTAAAATCTCAAATGCTCTTTAATGGGGTATGAGTTCTCGAGGTTTGATGAGGGATAGGGGGCCAATATAAGGGCCAAGTACCAGCACCCATCGCACATCATGTGCGCACACCACCCCCAACCCTCGATTGCCGGAACCCCAATGTCGCTGGTCAGGTTCTCCGGCAATGCTCCGGTGATGGTACCCCGGTGAAGAAAAATACGACACCAGTACATGCCCGAGCCCAGCATGTGCTGCCCCAACCCTCGGTCCAGTCTGATCTTAGACTGGGAATGAACTCCGTATGCCTAAGTCAACCCACGAAACGAGCGTGCGGGCGCTCAACCGGCTAAAGGGGTGGGATGCGCAAGCCGGGGATCGACCGGGTCCCCCTCTGTGTGCTGTCGATCTTGCTGCCACAACCCGCGGTCCGGTCTGATCTTAGACTGGGAATGAACTCCGTATGCCTAAGCCAACCGACGAAATTAGCGGACGGGCGGGCGGGCACTACGCCGGCTAGAGAGACGGGATGCGCAAGCCATAGATCGATAGGGTGGTAGGTTGGTTTAGGCCCATCTTCATATTTCTGTGTGCCAATACCATTTTTATGGCTTGTAAATTCATACAATGCTCCCTTAAGCCTTCACGTGAAGTTTCATGGCAAGACGACTCATTTTCTATTTTTCATGATTTTTGACACTTTTTACAGTTTGGGATTTTTTAAAATTTTTTCGGAAGGATTTTTGGCCCCAAACTTGGTAGACGTGATCCTTGTATTTTTGTTGGCATGCACAAAAAAATTCAGCTAAAAACTCGAAGTGTACAAGATTTTCTGACCATTTGAAAAAAGTGTCCCCATTTCAGACACTTTAATGGCTCCTGTAGCAAACCTGTAAAATGTCAAATGCTCTTTAAGGGTGTGTAAGTTCTTGAGGTTTGATGAGGGATAAGGGGGCCCATATAAGGGCCAAGCACCAGCACCCATCACACATCATGTGCGCACACCCCCCCGGCGCCTCATATTGTGACAATTTGAAAAAAGTGTCCCCATTTCAGACACTTTAATGGCTACTGGCAGCAACCTGTAAAATCTAAAATGCTATTTAAGGGGGTTTGAGTTCTCAAGGTTTGATAAGGGATAGGGGGCCAATATAAGGGCCAAGTACCAGCACCCATCGCATATCATGTGCTCACACCCCACCGCCCCCCGATCATCGGAACCCCAATGCCATCGGTTAGGTTCTCTGGTAATGCTTCGACGATGGTGCCCCGACAAAGAAAAATACGGCACCAGTACATGCCCGAGCCCAGCATGTGCTGCTGCAACCCTCGGTCTGATCCGATCTTAGACTGGGAATGAACTCCGTATGCTTAGACTGGGAATGAACTCTGTATGCCTAAGTCAACCCACGAAATGAGCGTGCGGGCGCTCAGTCGGCCAGAGGGGCGGGATGCGCAAGCCGGGGTTCGACCAGGTCCCCCTCTGCGTGCTGTCAATCTTGCTGCCGCAACCCTCGATCCGATCTGATCTTAGACTGGGAATGAACTCCATTAGCCTAAGCCAACCGACGAAACGAGCGGGCGAGTGGGCACTACGTCGGCCAGAGAGGCAGGATGCGCAAGCCGTGGATCGATAGGGTGGTAGGTGGGTTTAGGCACATCTTCATATTTCTGCATGCCAATGCCATTTTTATGGTTTGTAAATTCATACAATGGTACCTTAAGCCTTCACGTGAAGTTTCTTGGCAAGATGACTCGTTTTCTATTTTTCACAATTTTTTAAATTTTTTGTGGTTCGAGATTTTTTAAAATTTTTTCAGAAGGAGTTTTGGCCCCAAACATGGTAGACGTGATCCTTGTATTTTTCTTCGCATGCACAAAAAAATTCCGCTAAAAACTCGAAGTGTACAAGATTTTGTGACCATTTGAAAAAAGTGTGCCCATGTTAGACACTTTAATGGCTACTGGCAGCAAACCTGTAAAATCTCAAATGCTCTTTAAGGGGGTGTGAGTTCTCGAGGTTTGATGAGGGATAGGGGGCCAATATAAGGGCCAAGTACCAGCACCCATCGCACATCATGTGCGCACATGCCCTCGGCCCCCCGATCGTCAGAACCCCAATGCCACCGGTTAGGTTCTCCGACGATGCTCCAGCGAAGAAAAATGTGGCACCAGCACATGCCCGAGCCCAGCATGTGCTGCCACAACCCTCGGTCTGGTCCAATCTTAGATTGGGAATGAACTCCGTATGCTTAGACTGGGAATGAACTCCGTATGCCTAAGTCAACCCACGAAACGAGCGTGCAGGCGCTCAATTGGCCAGAGGGGCGGGATGTGCAAGCCGGGGATCAGCCGAGTCCCCTTTACGTGCTGCCGATCCTGCTGCCGCAACCCTCAGTCCGGTCTGATCTTAGACCGGGAATGAACTCCGTATGCCAAAGCCAACCGACGAAACGAGCGGGCAGGCGGGTGGGAGGGCACTACGTCAGCCGGAGAGACGGGATACGCAAGCCGTGGATCGATAGGGTGGTAGGTGGGTTTAGGCACATCTTCATATTTCTGCATGCGAATGCCATTTTTATGGCTTGTAAATTCATACAATGGTACCTTAAGCCTCCACGTGAAGTTTCATGGCAAGACGACTCGTTTTTTATTTTTCCAGATTTTTGAAACTTTTTGTGGTTCGAGTTTTTTTAAAATTTTTTTGGAAGGAGTTTTGGTCCCAAACTTGGTAGACATGATCCTTGTATTTTTGTTGGTGTACAAGATTTTGTGACCATTTGAAAAAAGTGTCCCCATTTGAGACACTTTAATGGCTACTGGCAGCAAACCTGTAATATCTCAAATGCTCTTTAAGAGGGTATGAGTTCTTGAGGTTTGATGAGGGTTATGGGCCAAATATCGGGGCCAAGTACCAGCACCTATTGCACATCATGTGCGCACACCCCCCCGGCCCCCCCGATCATCGGAACCCCAATGCCGCTGGTCAGGTTCCCCGGTGATGCTCCGACGATGGTGCCCCGGTGAAGAAAAATACGGCACCAGCACATGCCAGAGCCCAGCATGTGCTGCCGCAACCCTCGGTCTGGTCTGATCTTAGACTGGGAATGAACTCCGTATAGTTAGACTGGGAATGAACTCTGTATGCCTAAGTCAACCCACGAAAACGAGTGTGCGAGCGCTCAGTCGGCCTGAGGGGTGGGATGCGCAAGCTGGGGATCGGTCGGGTCCTCCCTCTGCGTGCTGTCGATCCTGCCGCCGCAACCCTCGATCCGACCGATCTTAGACTGGGAATGAACTCCGTATGCCTAAGCCAACCGACAAAATGAGCGGACGGGCGGGCGGGCACTACGCCGGCCAGAAAGACGAGATGCGCAAGCCGTGGATCGATAGGACGGTAGGTGGGTTTAGGCACATCTTCATATTTCTACGTGCCAATGCCATTTTTATGGCTTGTAAATTCATACAATGGTCCCTTAAGCCTTCACGTGAAGTTTCATGGCAAGACGACTCTTTTCTATTTTTCATGATTTTTGAAACTTTTTGCGGTTTGAGATTTTTTAAAATTTTTTCGGAAGGAGTTTTGGCCCCAAACTTGGTAGACGTGATCCTTGTATTTTTGTTGGCATGCACAAAAAAATTCAGGAAAAACTCGAAGTGTACAAGATTTTGTGACCATTTGAAAAAAGTGTCCCCATTTCAGACACTTTTTAATGGCTATTGGCAGCAAACCTGTAAAATCTCGAATGCTTTTTAAGGGGGTGTGAGTTCTCAAGGTTTGATCGGGGATAGGGGGCCAATACAAGGACCAAGTACCAGCACCCATCGCACATCATGTGTGCACACCCCCCGACCCCCCCGATCATCGAAACCCTAATACCGTCGATCAGTTTCTCCGACGATGCTCCAGCGATGGTGCCCCGACGAAGAAAAATGGGGCACCAGCACATGCCTGAGCCCAGCATGTGCTGTCGCAACCATCGGTCTGGTCCGATCTTAGACTGGGAATGAACTCTATATGCTTAGATTGGGAATGAACTTCGTATGCCTAAGTCAACCCACAAAACGAGCGTGCGGGCGCTCAGCCGACCAGAGGGCGGGATGCGCAAGTCGGGGATCGGCCGGGTCACCCTCTGCATGCTACCGATCCTACTACCACAACCCTCAATCTGGTCTGATCTTAGACTGGGAATGAACTCCGTATGCCTTAGCCAACCGACGAAACAAGACGGCGAGCGGGCGGGCACTACGCCAGCTAGAGAAACGGGATGCGCAAGCCATGGATCGATAGGGTGGTAGGTGGGTTTAGGCACATCTTCATATTTTTGTGTGCCAATGCCATTTTTATGGCTTGTAAATTCATACAATGGTCCCTTAAGCCTTCACGTGAAGTTTCATGGCAAGACGACTCGTTCTCTATTTTTCATGATTTTTGAAATGTTTTGCGGTTCCGGATTTTTTACAATTTTTTCGGATGGAGTTTTGGCCCCAAACTTGGTAGACGTGATCCTTCTATTTTTGTTGGCATGCACAAAAAAATTCAGCTAAAAACTCGAAGTGTACAAGATTTTGTGACCATTTAAAAAAAGTGTCCCCATTTCAGACACTTTAATGGCTACTGGCAGCAAACCTGTAAAATCTCAAATGCTCTTTAAGGGGGTGTGAGTTCTCAAGGTTTGATGAGGGATAGGGGGCCAATATAAGGGCCAAGTACCAGCACCCATCACACATCAAGTGTGCACACCCCCCCGACCCCACCGATCGCCGGAACCCCAATGCCGTCGATCAGGTTCTCCGACGATGCTCCGACGATGGTGCACCGACGAAGAAAAATGCGGCAACAGCACATGCCCGAGCCTAGCATGTGCTGCCGCAACCCTCGGTTCGATCCGATCTTAGACTGGGAGTGAACTCCGTATGCTTAGACTGGGAATGAACTCCGTATGCCTAAGTCAACCCATGAAACGAGGGTACGGGCGCTCAGCCGGCTAGAGGGGCGGATTGCGTAAGTCGGGGATCGATCGAGTCCCCCTATGTGTTCTGCCAATCTTGCTTCCAAAACCCTCGATATGGTCCAATCTTAGACTGGGAATGTACTCTGTATGCCTAAGCCAACTGATGAAATGAGCGGGCGAGCGGGCAGGCGAGCACTACGTCGGCCAGAGAGACGAGATGCGCAAGCCGTGGATCGATAGAGTGGTAGGTGGGTTTAGGCACATCTTCATAATAGAGTGGTAGGTGGGTTTAGGCACATCTTCATATTTCTATGTGCGAATGCCATTTTTATGGCTTGTAAATTAATACAATGGTCCCTTAAGCCTTCACGTGAAGTTTCATAGCAAGACGACTCGTTTTCTATTTTTCACGATTTTTGAAACTTTTTGTGGTTCGGGATTTTTTAAATTTTTTCTGGAAGGAGTTTCGGCCCCAAACTTGGTGGACGTGATCCTTGTATTTTTGTTGGCATGCACAAAAAAATTCAGCTACAAACTCGAAGTTTACAAGATTTTGTGACCATTTGAAAAAAGTGTGCCCATTCCAGACACCCTTTTAAAGAGCATTTGAGATTTTACAGGTTTGCTGCCAGTAGCCATTAAAGTGTTTGAAATGAGGACACTTTTTTCAAATGGTCACAAAATCTTGTACACTTCGAGTTTGTAGCTGAATTTTTTTGTGTATGCCAACAAAAATACAAGGATCACGTCTACCAAGTTTGGGGCCAAAACTCCTTCCGAAAAAATTTTAAAAAATCCCGAACCACAAAAAGTTTCAAAAATCGTGAAAAATAGAAAACGAGTCGTCTTGCCATGAAACTTGACGTGAAGGCTTAAGGGACCATTTTATGAATTTACAAGCCATAAAAATGGCATTGGCATGCAGAAATATGAAGATGTGCCTAAACCCACCTACCAACCTATCGATCCACGACTTGCGCATCACGTCTCTCTGGCTGGCGTAGTGCCTGCCTGCCCGCCCGTCCGCTCGTTTCGTCGGTTGGCTTAGGCATACGGAGTTCATTCCCAATATAAGATCAGACCAAATCGAGGGTTGCGTTAGCAGGATCGACAGCACGTGGAGGGCGACCGGTCGATCCCCGGCTTGTGCATCCCACCCCTCTAGTCGGTTGAGCGCCCGTACACTCGTTTCGTGGGTTGACTTAGGCATACGGAGCTCATTCCTAGTCTAAGCATACGGAGTTCATTCCCAATCTAAGATCGGACCGGACTGAGGGTTACGGCAGCACATGCTGGGCTCAGGCATGTGCTGGTGCCGCATTTTTCTTCGTCGGGGCACCATCGTCGGAGCATCACCGAAGAACCTAACCGGCGGCATTGGGGTTCCGGCGATCGGGGGGGGTGTGTGCATATGATGTGCGATGGGTGCTGGTACTTGGCCCTTATACTGGGCCCCTATCCCTCATCAAACCTCGAGAACTCACACCCCCTTAAAGAGCATTTGAGATTTTACAGGTTTGCTGCCAGTAGCCAGTAAAGTGTCTAAAATGGGGACAATTTTTTCAAATGGTCACAAAATCTTGTGCACTTCGAATTTTTAGCTGAATTGTTTTTTGCATGCCAACAGAAATACAAGGATCACATTTACCAAGTTTTGGGTCAAAAATCCTTCCGAAAAAATTTAAAAAAATCCCGAACCATAAAAAGTTTCAAAAATCAAGAAAAATAGAAAATGAGTCGTCTTGCCATGAAACTTCAAGTGAAGGCTCAAGGGACCATTGTATGAATTTACAAGCCATAAAAATGGCATTGGCATGCAGAAATATGAAGATGTGCCTAAACCCACCTACCACCCTATCGATCCATGCTTGCGCTTCCCGTCTCTCTAGCCGACGTAGTGCCCTCCGCCCACCCGCCCGTTCATTTTATCGGTTGGCTTATGCATACGGAGTTCATTCCCAGTCTAAGATCGGACCAAACCGAGGGTTGCAGTAGCAGGATCGACAGCACGTAGAGGGGGACCCGGTCGATCCTCGGCTTGCGCATCCCGCCACTCTAGCCGGCTGAGCACCCGCACGCTCGTTTCATGGGTTGACTTAGGCATACGAAGTTCATTCCCAGTCTAAGATCGGATCGGACCGAGGGTTGCGACAACACATGCTAGGCTCGGGCATGTGTTGGTGCCACTTTTTTCTTTGTCGGGGCACTGTCGCCGGAGCATTATCGGAGAACTTGACCGGCGGCATTGGGGTTCCGGCGATCGGGGGGCCGGGGGGTGTGCGCACATGATGTGCGATGGGTGCCAGTACTTGTCCCTTATATTGGCCCCTATCCCTCATCAAACATCGAGAACTCACACCCGCTTAAAGAGCAATTGAGATTTTACAGGTTTGCTGCCAGTAGCCATTAAAGTGTCTGAAATGGGGACACTTTTTTCAAATGGTCACAAAATCTTGTACACTTCGAGTTTTTAGCTAAATTGTTTTGTGCATGCCAACAAAAATACAAGGATCACGTCTACCAAGTTTGGGGCCAAAAATCCTTCCGAAAAAATGTTAAAAAATCTAGAACCGTAAAAAGTTTCAAAAATCATGAAAAATAGAAAACGAGTCGTCTTGCCATGAAACTTCACGTGAAGGCTTAAGGGACCATTGTTTGAATTTACAAGCCATAAAATGGCATTGGCAATTAGAAATATGAAGATGTGCCTAAACCCACCTACCACCCTATCATTTCATCGGTTGGCTTAGGCATACGATGTTCATTCCCAGTCTAATATGGGACCGGACCGAGGGTTGCGACAGCAGGATCGACAGCACGCAAAGGGTGACCCGACCGATCCCCGGCTTGGGCATCCCGCCCATCTGGCTGGCTGAGCACCTGCATGCTCGTTTCGTGGGTTTACTTGGCATACGAAGTTCATTCCCAGTCTAAGCATACGGAGTTCATTCCCAATCTAAGATCGAACCGGACCGAGGGTTGTGACAGCACATGCTGGGCTCGAGCATCTGTTGGTGCTGTATTTTTCTTCGTTGGGGCACCATCGCCGGAGCATCACCGGAGAACCTGTCCGACGGCATTGGGGTTCCAGTGATCGGGCGGCTGGGAGGGGTGTGCGCGCATGATGTGCGATGGGAGCTGGTGCTTGGCCCTTATATTGGCCCCCTATCCCTCATCAAACCTCGGGAACTCACACCCCCTTAAAGAGCATTTGAGATTTTATAGGTTTGCTGCCAGTAGCCATTAAAGTGTCTGAAATGGGGACACTTTTTTCAAATGGTCATAAAATCTTGTACACTTGGAGTTTTTAGCTGAATTTTTTTGTGCACGCCAAAAAAATACAAGGATCATGTCTAACAAGTTTGGGGCCAAAACTCCTTCCGAGAAAATTTTAACAAATCTCGAACCACAAAAAGTTTCAAAAATCATGAAAAATAGAAAACGAGTCGTCTTGCCATGAAACTTCACGTGAAGGCTTAGGGGACCATTGTATGAATTTACAAGCCATAAAAATGGCATTCGCATGCAGAAATATGAAGATGTTCCTAAACCCACCTACCACCTTATCGATCCATGGCTTGCGCATCCCGTCTCTCTGGTCGGCGTAGTGCCCGCCCGCCCGCCTGCTCTTTTCATCGGTTGGCTTAGGCATACGGAGTTCATTCCCAGTCTAAGATCGAACCAGACCGAGGCTTGCGATAGCACATGCTGGGCTCGGGCATGTGTTGGTGCCGTGTTTTTCTTCGTCGAGGCACAATCGTCGGAGCATCGCCGGAGAACCTGACCGGCGAAATTGAGGTTCCGACGATCGGGTGGGCTGAGGGGGTGTGCACATATGATGTGCGATCGGTGCTGGTACTTGGCCCCTATATTGGCCCCCTATCCTTCATCAAACCTCGAGAACTCACACCCCCTTAAAGAGCATTTGAGATTTTACAAGTTTGCTGCCAGTAGCCATTAAAGTGTTTGAAATGGGGATACTTTTTTCAAATGGCCACAAAATCTTATACACTTTGAGTTTTTAGCTGAATTTTTTTGTGCAGGCCAACAAAAATACAAGGATCACGTCTACCAAGCCTGGGGCCAAAACTCCTTCCAAAAAAATTTTTAAAAATCCTGAACCACAAAAAGTTTCAAAAATCATGAAAAATAAAAAATGAGTCGTCTTGCCATTAAACTTCACGTGAAGTCTTAAGGGACCATTGTATAAAAAATGGCATTGGCACATAGAAATATGAAGATGTGCCTAAACCCACTACCACCCTATCGATCCACGGCTTGCGCATCCCGTCTCTCTGGTCGGCATAGCGCCCTCCCGCCCGCCTGCCCGCCCGCTCGTTTCGTCGGTTGGCTTAGGCATACGGAGTTCATTCCCAGTTTAAGATCAAATCAGACCGAGGGTTGCGGCAGCATATGCTGGGCTCGGGCCTGTGCTGGTGCCGTATTTTTCTTCACCGGTGCACCATCGTCGGAGCATCGCCGGAGAACCTGACCGACGGCATTGGGGTTCTGGTGATCGGTGGGGTCTGGGGGTTATGCGCACATGATGTGCGATGGGTGCTGGTACTTGCCCTTATATTGGCCCCCTATCCCTTATCAAACCTCGAGAACTCATACCCCCTTAAAGAGCATTTGAGATTTTACAGGTTTGCTGGCAGTAGCCATTAAAGTGTCTGAAATGGGGATACTTTTTTCAAATGGTCACAAAATCTTGTACACTTCGACTTTATAGCTGAATTTTTTTGTGCATGCCAAAAAAAATACTAGGATCACGTATACCATGTTTGGGGCCAAAACTCCCTCCGAAAAAATTTTAAAAAATCTTGAACCACAAAAAGTTTCCAAAATCGTGACAAATAAAAAACGAGTCGTCTTGCCATGAAACTTCACGTGAAGGCTTAAGGGAAAATTGTATGAATTTACAAGCCATAAAAATGGCATTGGCATGCAGAAATATGAAGATGTGCCTAAACTCACCTACCACCTTATCGATCCACGGCTTGCGCATCCCGTCTCTCTGGCCGGCGTAGTGCCCCCCCGCCCGCCCGCTCGTTTCGTCTCTTGGCTTAGGCATACGGAGTTCATTCCAAGTCTAAGATTGGACTGGACCGAGGGTTACGACAGCAGGATCGACAGTACACAGAAGGGGACCCGACCAATCCCCAACTTTCGTATCCCGCCCCTCTGGCTGGCTGAGCGCCCGCACGCTCGTTTCGTGGGTTGACTTGGACATACAGAGTTCATTCCCAGTCTAAGCATACGGAGTTCATTCCCAGTCTAAGATCGGACAGGACCGAGGGTCTCGGTAGCACATGCTGGGCTTGGGCATGTGCTGGTGCCGCATTTGTCTTCACCGAGGCACCATCGTCGGAGCATCGCCGGAGAACCTGACCGGCGGCATTGGGGTTCCGGCGATCGGGGGGGCTCGGGGGGGTGTGCGCACATGATGTGTGATGGGTGCTGGTACTTAGCCCTTATATTGGCCCCCTATCCCTCATCAAACCTCTAGAACTCACACCCCCTTAAAGACCATTTGAGATTTTATAGGTTTTCTGCCAGTAGCCATTAAAGTGTCTAAAATGGGACACTTTTTTCAAATGGTCACAAAATCTTGTACACTTCGAGTTTTTGGCTGAATTTTTTTGTGCATGCCAAAAAAAATACAAGGATCACGTCTACCAAGTTTGGGGCCAAAACTCCTTTTGAAAAAATTTTAAAAAATCCCGAACCGCTAAAAGTTTCAAAAATCATGAAAAATAAAAAACGAGCCGTCTTGCCATTAAACTTCAAGTGAAGTCTTAAGGGACCATTGTATGAATTTACAAGCCATAAAAATGGCATTGGCATGCAGAAAATATGAAGATGTGCCTAAACCCACCTACCACCCTATCGATCCACGGCTTGCGCATCCCGTCTCTCTGGCCGGCATAGTGCCCACCCATCCTCCCGCCCGCTCGTTTCGTCGGTTGGTTTAGGCATACGGAGTTCATTCCCAGTCTAAGACCAGACCGGACCGAGGGTTACGGCAGCATATGCTGGGCTCGGGCAAGTGCTGGTACCACATTTTTCTTCACCGGTGCACCATCGTCGGAGCATCATCGGAGAACCTGACCGACGGCATTGGGGTTTCAGTGATCGATGGGGTCGGGGGGGTTGTGCACACATGATGTGCGATGGGTGCTGGTACTTGGCCCTTATATTGGCCCCCTATCCCTCATGAAACCTCGAGAACTCACACCCCTTAAAGAGCATTTGAGATTTTACAAGTTTGCTGCTAGTAGCCATTAAAGTGTCTGAAATGGGGACACTTTTTTCAAATGGTCACAAAATCTTGTATACTTCGAGTTTTTAGCTGAAATTTTTTGTGCATGCCAAAAGAAATACAAGGATCACGTCTACCAAGTTTGGGGCCAAAAATCCTTCCAAAAAAATTTTAAAAAATCCTGAACCGCAAAAAGTTTTGAAAATTGTGAAAAATAGAAAACGAGTCATCTTGCCATGAAACTTCACGTGAAGGCTTAAGGGACCATTGTATGAATTTACAAGCAATAAAAATGGCATTGGAATGCAGAAATATGAAGATGTGCCTAAACCCACCTACCACCCTATTGATCCACAACTTGCGCATCCTGTCTCTTTGGCCGGCGTAGTGCCCGCCTGCCCGCCCGCTCGTTTCCTCGGTTTGCTTAGGCATACAGAGTTCATTCCTAGTCTAAGGTTAGACCGGACTGAGGGTTGCGATAGTAGGATCGGTAGCACGCAGAGGGGACCCGACCGATCCTCGACTTGCGCATCCCGCCCCTCTGGCCGGCTGAGCGCCCGCACGCCCATTTCATGGGTTGACTTAGGCATACGGGGTTCATTCCCAATCTAAGTGTACAGAGTTCATTCCCAGTCTAAGATCGGACCAGACCAAGGGTTGCAGCAGCACATGCTAGGCTCGGGCATGTGCTGATGCCGCATTTTTCTTCACCGAGGCACCATCACCGGAGCATCGCCGAAGAACCTGATCGGCGGCATTAGGGTTTTCGACGATCGGGGGGCCGGGGGGGTGTGTGCACATGATGTACTATGGGTGCTGGTACATGGCCCTTATATTAGCCCCCTATCCCTCATCAAACCTTGAGAACTCACTCCCCCCTAAAGAGCATTTAAGATTTTACAGGTTTGCTGCCAGTAGCCGTTAAAGTGTCTGAAATGGGGACACTTTTTTCAAATGGTCACAAAATCTTGTACACTTCGAGTTTTTAGCTGAATTTTTTTTTCCATGCCAAAAAAAATAAAAGGATCACATCTACCAAGTTTGGGGCCAAAACTCCTTTCGAAAAAATTAAAAAAATCCCGAACTGTAAAAAGTTTTGAAAATTGTGAAAAATAGAAAACGAGTCGTCTTGCCATGAAACTTCATGTGAAGGCTTAAGGGACCATTGTATGAATTTACAAGCCATAAAAATAGCATTGGAACGCAGAAATATGAAGATGTGCCTAAACCCACCTACCACCCTATCGATCCACGGCTTGCGCATCCCGTCTCTTTGGCTGACGTAGTGCCCGCCCGCCCGCCCGCTCGCTTGTTTCGTCGGTTGGCTAAGCCATACGGAGTTCATTCCAAGTGTAAGATCGAACCAAACCGAGGGTTGCGGTAGCAGGATCGCCAGCACGTAGAGAGGGACACGGTTGATCCCCGGCTTGCGCATCCCGCCCCTCTGGCCGGTTGAATGCCCGCACGCTCATTTCGTGGGTTGACTTAGGGTTACGGAGTTCTTTCCCAGTCTAAGCATATGAAGTTCATTCCCAGTCTAAGATCAGACCAGACCGAGGTTTGTGGCAACACATGCTGGGCTCGGGCATGTGCTGGTGCCGCATTTTTCTTCGTCGGGGCACCATCGTCGGAGCATCGCCGGAGAACCTGACCGGTGGCATTGGGGTTCCGACGATCGGGGGGGCCGAGGGGGGTGTGCGCACATGATGTGCGATGCGTGCTGGTACTTGTCCCTTATATTGGCCCCCTATCCCTCATCAAACCTCGAGAACTCACACCCCTTAAAGAGCATTTGAGATTTTACAGGTTTGCTGCCAGTAGCAATTAAAATGTCTAAAATAGGGACACTTTTTTCAAATGGTCACAAAATCTTGTACACTTCGAGTTTTTAGCTGAATTTTTTTCTGCAAGCCAAAAAAATAAAAGGATCACGTCTACCAAGTTTGGGGCCAAAACTCCATTCGAAAAAATTTTAAAAAATCCCGAACCGTAAAAAGTTTCAAAAATCATGAAAAATAGAAAACGAGTTGTCTTGCCGTGAAACTTCACGTGGAGGCTTAAGGGACCATTGTATGAATTTACAAGCCATAAAAATAGCATCGGCACACAAAAATATGAAGATATGCCTAAACCCACCTACCACCATATCGATCCACGGCTTGCGCATCCCGTCTCTCTAGCCGGCGTAGTGCCTGCCCGCCTGCCCTCCCGCTCGTTTCGTTGGTTCCCTTAGGCATACGGAGTTCATTCGTAGTCTAAGATCAGTCCAGACCGAGGGTTGTGGCAGCAAGATCGGCAACACATAGAGGGAGACCCGACAGATCTCAGGCTTGCGCATCCCACCCCTATGGCCGGCTGAGCACCCGCACGCTCGTTTCGTGGGTTGACTTAGGCATACAGAGTTCATTCCCAGTCTAAGCATACGAAGTTCATTCCCAGTCTATGATCAGACCAGACCGAGGGTTATGGTAGCACATGCTGGGCTCAGGCATGTGCTGGTGTTGCATTTTTCTTCGTTAGGACACCATCGCCGGAGCACCGCCGGAGAACCTGACCGGCGGCATTGTGGTTCCGACGATCGGAGGGGCCGGGGGGTGTACGCACATGATGTGCAATGGGTGCTGGTAGTTGGCCCTTATATTGGCCCCCTTTCCCTCATCAAACCTCGAGAACTCAGACCCCCTTAAAGAGCATTTGAGATTTTACAGGTTAGCTGCTAGTAGCCATTAAAGTGTTCGAAATGGGGACACTTTTTTCAAATGGTCACAAAATCTTGTACACTTCGAGTTTTTGGCTGAATTTTTTTGTGCATGCCAATAAAAATACAAGGATCCCTTCTACCAATTTTAGGGCCAAAACTCCTTCTGAAAAAAATTTTAAAAAATCCCGCAACGCAAAAAATTTCAAAAATCATGAAAAATAGAAAACGAGTCGTCTTGCCATGAAACTTCACGTGAAGGCTTAAGGGACCATTGTATGAATTTACAAGCCATAAAAATGGCATTGGCATGCAGAAAAATGAAGATGTGCCTAAACCCACCTACCACCCTATCGATCCACGGCTTGCGCATCCCGTCTCTCTGTACGGCTAAGTGCCCGCCTACCCGCCCGCTCGTTTCGCCGGTTGGCTTAGGCATACAGAGTTCATTCCCAGTCTAAGATTGGACCAGACTGAGGGTTGCGGTAGCAGGATCGATAGCACATAGAGGGGGACCCGACCGAACCATGGCTTGCGCATCCCACCCCTCTGGCCGACTGAGCGCCTGCACGCTCATTTCGTGGGTTGACTTAGGCATACAGAGTTCATTCACAGTCTAAGATCGAACCGAACTGAGGGTTGCGACAGCACATGCTGGGCTCGGGCATATGCTGGTGCCGCATTTTTCTTCATCGGGGCACCATCATTGGAGCATCGTCGGAGAACCTTACCGGCGGCATTGGGGTTCTGATGATCGGGGGGGCCGAAGGGGGTGTGCGCACATGATGTGCGATGGGAGCTGGTACTTGGCCCTTATATTCACCGCCAAACCCTCATCAAACCTCGAGAACTCACACCCCCTTACAGAGCATTTGAGATTTTACAGGTTTCCTGCCAGTAGCCATTAAAGTGTCTGAAATGGGGACACTTTTTTCAAATGGTTACAAAATCTTGTACACTTTGAGGTTTTAGCTGAATTTTTTTGTGCATGCCAAAAAAATTACAAGGATCACATCTCCATGTTTGGGGCCAAAACTCCTTCCGAAAAAATTATAAAAAATCCCAAACCACAAAAAGTTTCCAAAATCGTGAAAAATAGAAAATGAGTCGTCTTGCCATGAAACTTCACGTGAAGGCTTAAGGGACCATTGTATGAATTTTCAGGCCATAAAAATGGCATTGGCATGTAGAAATATAAAGATGTGCCTAAACCCACGTACCACCCCAGCGATCCACGGCTTGCGCATCCCGTCTCTCTGGCCGACGTAGTGACCGTCCGCCCGCCCGCCCGCTCGTTTCGTCGGTTGATTCGGGCATACGAAGTTCACTCCCAGTCTAAGATCAGACCAGACCGAAGGTTGCGGTAGTAGGATTGGTAGCATGTAGATGGGGACTCGACCGATCCTCAGCTTGCCCATCCCGCCCCTCTGGCCGGCTGAGCGCCCGCACGCTCGTTTAGTGGGTTGACTTAGGCATACGGAGTTCATTCCCAGTCTAAGCATACGGAGTTCATTCCCAGTCTAAGATCAGACCGGACCGAGGGTTGCGGCAGCACATGCTGGGCTCGGGCATGTGCTGGTGCCACATTTTTCTTCACCGGGGCACCCTCACCAGAGCATCGTCGGAGAACCTGACCGGTTGCATTGGGGTTCCGATGATCGGGGGGGCCGGGAGGTGTGCGCACATGATGTGCGATGGGTGCTGGTACTTGGCCCTTATATTGGCCCCCTATCCCTCATCAAACCTTGAGAACTCGCACCCCTTTAAAGAGCATTTGAGATTTTACAGGTTTGCTGCCAGTAGCCATTAAAAAGTCTAAAATGGGGTCACTTTTTTCAAATGGTCCCAAAATCTTGTACACTTTGAGTTTTTAGCTGAATTTTTTTGCACATGCCAAAAAAAATACAAGGATCATGTCTAATGAGTTTGGGGCCAAAACTCCTTCCGAAAAAAATTTAAAAAAATCCCGAGCCGCAAAAGGTTTCAAAAATCCTGAAAAATAGAAAATGAGTCGTCTTGCCATGAAACTTCACGTGAAGGCTTAAGGGACCATTGTATGAATTTACAAGTCATAAAAATGGCATTGGCATGCAGAAATATGAAGATGTGCCTAAACCCACCTACCATCCTATGGATCCACGACTTGCACATCCCGTCTCTTTGGTTGGCATAGTGCCCGCTTGCCCGTGCACATGCTCGTTTCATCGGTTGGCTTAGGCATACAGAGTTCATTCTCAGTCTAAGATCAGACTGGATCGGGGGTTACGGCAACAGGATCGGCAGCACGCAGAGGGGGACCCGGCCGATCCCTGGCTTGCGCATCCCACCCTTCTGGCCGGCTGAGCGTCCGCACGTTCGTTTCGTGGGTTGACTTAGGCATACAGAGTTCATTTTTAGTCTAAGCATACGGAGTTTATTCCCAGTCTAAGATCGGACCAGACCGAGGGTTGCGGCAGCATATGCTGGGCTCGGGCATGTGCTGGTGCCGCATTTTTCTTCGTCGGGGCACCCTCGCCAGAGCTTCGTCGGGGCACCCTCGCCAGAGCATCGTCGGAGAACCTGACCGGCGGCATTGGGGTTCGGACGATGGGGGGGCCGGGGGGTGTGCGCACATGATGTGCGATGGGTGCTGGCACTTGCCCTTATATTGGCCCCTATGCCTCATCAAACCTCAAGAACTCACACCCCCTTAAAGAGCATTTGAGATTTTACAGGTTTGCTGCCAGTAGCCATTAAAGTATCTAAAATGGGGACACTTTTTTCAAATGGTCACAAAATCTTGTACACTTCGAGTTTTTAGCTGAAAGTTTTTATGCATGCCAACAGAAATACAAGGATCACATCAACCAGGTTTGGGGCCAAAACTCCTTTCGAGAAAATTTTAAAAAATCCCGAACCGCAAAAACTTTCAAAAATCATGAAAAATAGAAAATGAGTCGTCTTGCCATGAAACTTCACATGAAGGCTTAAGGGACCATTGTATGAATTTACAAACCATACAAATGGCATTGGCACACAGAAATATGAAGATGTGCCTGAACCCACCTACAACCCTATCGATCCACGGCTTCCGCATCCCGTCTCTCTGGCCGGCGTAGCGCCGCCCGTCCGCCCGCCCTCTCGTTTCGTCGGTTGGCTTAGGCATACGGAGTTCATTCCCAGTCTAAGATCCGACTGGACCGAGGGTTGCGGTAGCAGGATCGATAGCACGCAGAGGGGGACCCGATCGATCCCCGGCTTGCGCATCCTGCCCCTCTGAACGCTCGTTTTGTGTGTTGACTTAGGCATACGGAGTTCATTCCCAGTCTAAGATCGGATCGGATCGAGGATTGCGGCAGCACATGCTAGGCTCGGCCATGTGCTGGTGCCGCATTTTTCTTCGTCGGGGCGCCATCGCCGGAGCATCGCCGGAGAACCTAACCGACGGTATTAGGGTTCCAGCGATAGGGGGGGCCGGGGGGTGTGCACACATGATGTGCGATGGGTGCTGGTACTTGGCCCTTATATTGGCCCCTATCCCTCATCAAACCTTGAGAACTCACACCCCCTTAAAGAGCATTTGAGATTTTACAGGTTTGCTGCCAATAACCATTAAAGTGTCTGAAATGGGGACACTTTTTTCAAAATGGTCACCAAATCTTGTACACTTCGAGTTTTTGGCTGAATTTTTTTGTGCATGCCAAAAAAAATACAAGGATCACGTCTACCAAGTTTGGGACCAAAAATCCTTCCAAAAAAATTTTAAAAGATCCCAAACCGCAAAAAGTTTCAAAAATCGTGAAAAATAGAAAATGAGTCATCTTCCCATGAAACTTCACGTGAAGGCTTAAGGGACCATTGTATGAATTTACAAGCCATAAAAATTTCATTGGCACACAGAAATATGATGATGTGCCTAAACCCACCTACCACCCTATCGATCCATGGCTTGCGCATCCCATCTCTCTGGTCAGCGTAGTGATCGCCCGCCTGCCCGCCTGCTCATTTCATCGGTTGGCTTAGGCATACGGAGTTCATTCCCAGTCTAAGATCAGACCAGATTGAGGGTTACGGTAGTAGAATTGGTAGCACGTAGAGGGGTACCTGACCAATCCCCAACTTGCGCATCCCACCCCTTTGGCCGGCTGAGCGCCCGCGCGCTCATTTCATGGGTTGATTTAGGCATACGGAGTTCATTCTCAGTCTAAGCATACGAAGTTCATTCCCACTCTAAGATCGGATCGGTCAGAGGGTTGCGACAGCACATGCTGGGCTCAGGCATGTGCTGGTGCCTAATTTTTCTTCCTTGGGGCACCATCACCGGAGAACCTGACCAGGGGATGTGCACTCATGATGTGCGATGGGTGCTGGTACTTGGCCCTTATATTGGCCCCCTATCCCTCATCAAACCTCCAGAACTCACACCCCCTTAAAGAGCATATGAGATTTTACATGTTTGCTGCCAGTAGCCATTAAAGTGTCTGAAATGGGGACACTTTTTTCAAATGGTCACAAAATCTTTTACAGTTTGAGTTTTTAGCTGAATTTTTTTGTGCATGACAAAAAAAATTCAAGGATCACATCTACCAAGGTTGGGGCCAAAACTCCTTCTGAAAAAATTTTAAAAAAATCTTGAAACACAAAAAGTTTCGAGAATCGTGAAAAATAGAAAACGAGTCGTCTTGCCATGAAACTTTACGTGAAGGCTTAAGGGAATATTGTATGAATTTACAAGCCATAAAACTGGTATTGGCACGCAAAAATATGAAGATGAGCCTAAATTCACCTACCACCCTATCGATCCACAGCTTGTGCATCCTACCTCTCTAGCCGATGTAGTGCCCGCCCGCCCGTCCGCCCACTGATTTCATCGATTGGCTTAGGCATACGAAGTTCATTCCTAGACTCAGATCAGACCAGACTGAGGGTTGCAACCGCAAGATCGGTGGCATGCAGAGGGGGACTCGATCGATCCCCGGCTTGCACATTCCGCCCTTCTGGCCGGCTGAGAACCCGCACGCTCATTTTGTGGGTTGACTTAGGCATACGGAGTTCATTCCTAGTCTAAGATCAGATCGGACCGAGGGTTGCAGCAGCACATGCTGGGCTCAGGCATGTGCTGGTGCCGTATTTTTCTTCGCTGCAGAACCTGACTGGCAGTATTGGGGTTCTGGCAATAAAGGGGGCCGAGGGGGGTGTGCGCACATGATGTCCGATGGTTGCTGGTAGTTGGCCCTTATATTGGCCCCCTATCCCTCATCAAACCTCGAGAACTCACACCCCCTTAAAGAGCATTTGAGATTTAACAGGTTTGCTGCCAGTAGCCATTAAAGTGTCTGAAATGGGGACATATTTTTCAAATGGTCACAAAATCTTGTAGACTTCAAGTTTTTAGCTGAATTTTTTTGTGCATGCCAAGAAAAATACAAGGATCACGTCTACCAAGTTTGGGGCCAAAACTCCTTCCAAAAAAATTATAAAAAATCTTGAACCACAAAAAGTTTTGAAAATCGTGAAAAATAGAAAACGAGTCATCTTGCCATTAAACTTCACGTGAAGGATTAAGGGACCGTTGTATGAATTTACAAGCCATAAAAATGGTATTGGCATGCAGAAATATGAAGATGTGCCAAAACCCACCTACCACTCTATTGATTCACGGCTTGCGCATCCCGTCTCTTTGGTCGGCGTAGTGCCTGCCCGCCCGTTCGGCCACTCGTTTTGTCGGTTTTCTTAGGCATACGAGGTTCATTCAAAAAAGATTGCATCAAACTGAGGGTTGCAGCAGCAGGATCGGTAGCACGTAGAGGGGAACCCGACTGATCCCTTGGCTTGCACATCCCGCCCCTCTGGCCGGTTGAGTGCCTGCACGCTTGTTTCGCGGGTTGACTTAGGCATACGGAGTCATTCCCAGTCTAAGCATGCGGAGTTCATTCCTAGTCTAAGATCAGATCCGACCAAGGGTTACGACAGCACATGCCGGGCTCGGGCATGTGCTGGTGTCATCTTTTTCTTTGTCGGGGCAGTATCGCTGGAGCATCACCGGAGAACCTGACCGGCAGCATTGGGGTTCCGACGATCGGGGAGGCCGGGGGGGTGTGCGCACATGAAGTGCGATGGGTGCTGGTACTTGGCCCTTATATTGGCCCCCTATTCCTCATCAAACCTCGAGAACTCACACCCCCTTAAAGAGCATTTGATATTTTACAGGTTTGCTGCTAGTAGCCATTAAAGTGTTTGAAATGGGGATACTTTTTTCAAATGGTCACAAAATCTTGTACACTTCGAGTTTTTAGCTGAATTGTTTTGTGCATGCCAACAAAAATACAAGGATCACATCTATCAAGTTTGGTGCCAAAACTCCATCCGAAAAAATTTTAAAAAATCCCGAACCGCAAAAAGGCTTGAAAATCGTAAAAAATAGAAAGCGAGTCGTCTTGCCATGAATCTTCACGTGAAGGCTTAAGGGACCTGTATATGAATTTACAAGCCATAAAAATGGCATTGGCACACAAAAATATGACGATGTACCTAAACCCACCAACCGCCCTATCGATCCATGGCTTAAGCATCCCGTCTCTCTGGCCGACATAGTGCCCACCCTCCCACCCGCCCGTTCGTTTCGTCGGTTGGCTTAGGCATACGGAATTCATTCCCAGTCTAAGATCGGACCAGACTGAGGGTTGCGACAGCAGGATCGGTAGCACGTAGAACGGGACCCGATCAATCCTCGGCTTGCGCATCCCGCCCCTCTAGCCGGCTGAGCGCTCGCATGCTCGTTTCGTGGGTTGACTTAGGCATACGGAGTTCATTCCCAGTCTAAGCATACGGAGTTCATTCCCAGTCTAAGATTGCACCAGACCAAAGGTTGCGGCAGCATACACTGGGCTCAGGCATGTGCTGGTGCCGTATTTTTCTTCACCGGGGCACCATCGCAGGAGGATCGTCGGAGAACCTGACTGGCGACATTGGGGTTCCGACGATCGGAGGGGTCGGGGGGGTGTGCGCACATGATGTGAGATGGGTACTGGTGCTTGGCCATTATATTGGCCCCTTATCCCTCATCAAACCTCAAGAACTCACACCCCCTTAAAGAGCATTTGAGATTTTACAGGTTTGCTGCCAGTAGCCATTAAAGTGTCTGCAATGGGGACACTTTTTTTAAATGGTCACAAAATCTTGTACACTTCGAGTTTTTAGCTGAATTTTTTTGTGTGTGCCAATAAAAATACAAGGATCACATCTACCAAGTTTGGGGCCAAAACTCCTTCTGAAAAATTTTTAAAATATCCCAGACCGCAAAAAGTTTCAAAAATCGTGAAAAATAGAAAACGAGTCATCTTGCCATGAAACTTCACGTGAAGGCTTAAGGGACCATTGTATGAATTTACAAGCCATAAAAATGGCATTGGAACGCAGAAATATGAAGATGTGCCTAAACCCACCTACCACCCTATCGAGCCACGGCTTGCGCATCCCATCTTTTTGGTCGGCATAGTGCCCGCCCGCCCGGTCGCTCGTTTCGTCGATTGGCTTAGGCATACGGAGTTCATTCCTAGTCTAAGATCAGATCGGACTGAGGGTTGTGGTAGTAGGATCGGTAGCATGCAAAAGGGGACCGGCCGATCCCTGGCTTGCGCATCCCGCCCCTCTGGCCGGCTGAGCGCCGTCGCTCGTTCGTGGGTTTGACTTAGTGCATACGGAGTTCATTCCAGTCTTAAGCATACAGAGTTCATTCCAGTCTAGATCAAACCAACTGAGGGTTGTGGTACCACAATGCTGGGCTCGGCAATGTGATGGTGCGCATTTTTCTTCGCCTGGGCACCATCGTCGAAGCATCACCGGAGAACCTGCAGGCGGCATTGGGGTTCCGACGATCGGGGGGGCCCGAGGGGGTTACGCACATGATATGTGATTGGTGCTGGTACTTGGCCCTTATATTGGCCTCTACCCTCATCAAACCTCGAGAACTCACACCCCCTTATAGTAGCATTTGAGATTTTACAGGTTTACTGCCAGGTAGCCATTAAGTTGTTTAAAATGGGGACATTTTTTTCAATTTGGTCACAAATCTTGGTAACTTCGAGTTTTAGCTTAATTTTTTTTGCATGCCAAAAAAATACAAGGATCACGTCTACCAAGTTTGGCTCCAAAAATCCTTTCAAAAAAATTTTAAAAAATCTCGAACCGTAAAAAATTTAGAAAATTGTGAAAAATAGAAAACGAGTCGTCTTGCGATGTAACTTCATGTGAAGGCTTAAGGGACCATTGTATGAATTTACAAGCCATAAAAATGGCATTGGCATGCAGAAATATGAAGCTACGCCTAAACCCACCTACCGCCCTATCGATCCATGGCTTGCGCATCTCGTCTCTCTGGCCAACGTAGTGCCCGCCTGCCCGCTCGTTTCGTCAGTTAGCTTAGGCATACGAAGTTCATTCCCAGTCTAAGATTGGACTGAACCGAGGGTTGCAGCAGCAGGATCGGTAGCACGCAGAGGTGGACCCAGTCGAATCCCAGCTTGCACATCCCGCCCCTCTGGCCAGTTGACCACCCGTACACTCGTTTCGTGGGTTGACTTAGGCATACGGAGTTCATTCCCAGTCTAAGCATACGGAGTTCATTCCCAGTCTAAGATCGGATCGGACCGAGGGTTGGGACAGCACATGCTGGGCTCGAGCATGTGCTGGTGCCGTGTTTTTCTTCGTCGGGGTACCATGTCGGAGTACCTAACCGACGGCATTGGGGTTCCGACGATCGGGGGGCCGGGGGGGTGTGCGCACATCATGTGCGATGGGTGCTGGTGCTTGGCCCTTATATTGGCCCCCTATCCCTCATCAAACCTCGAGAACTCACACCCCTTTAAAGAGCATTTGAGATTTTACAGGTTTGCTGCCAGTAGCCATTAAAGTGTCTAAAATGGGGACATTTTTTTCAAATGGTCCCAAAATCTTGTACACTTCGAGTTTTTAGCTGCATTTTTTGTCCATGCCAAAAAAATTACAAGGATCACGTCTACCAAGTTTGGGGCCAAAACTCCTTCCGAAAAAATTTTAAAAAATCCTGAATGACAAAAAGTTTTAAAAATCGTGAAAAATAGAAACGAGTCATCTTGCCATGAAACTTCACGTGAAGGCTTAAGGGACCATTGTATGAATTTACAAGCCATAAAAATGGCATTGGCATGCAGAAATATGAAGATGTGTCTATGCCCACCTCCCACCCTATCGATCCAAGGCTTGTGCATCCCGTCTCTCTGGCCGACGTAGTGCCCGCCTGCCCGCTTGTTTCGTCGGTTGGCTTAGGCATATGGAGTTCATTCCTAGTCTAAGATCAGACCGGATCGAGGGTTGCGACAGCAGGATTGGCAGCATGCAGAGGGGGACCCGATCGATCCCTGGCTTGCGCATCCCGCCCTTCTGGCTAGCTGAGCTCCCGTACGCTCGTTTAATGGGTTGACTTAAGCATACAGAGTTCATTCCCAGTCTAAGATCGGACCGGACCGAGGGTTGTGACAGCACATGCTGGGGTCGGGCATGTGCTGGTGCTACATTTTTTTTCGTCGGGGCACCACCACCGGAGAACCTGACCGACGGCATTGGGGTTCCGGTGACTGGCGGGTCGGGGGTGTGCGCACATATGTGCGATGGGTGCTGGTACTTGGCCCTTATATTGGCCCCCTATCCCTCATCAAACCTTGAGAACTCACACCCCCTTAAAGAGCATTTGAGATTTTACCGATTTGCTGCCAGTAGCCATTAAAGTGTCTAAAATGGGGACATTTTTTTTAAATGGTCACAAAAGCTTGTACACTTCGAGTTTTTAGCTGAATTTTTTTGTGCATGCCAACAAAAATACAAGGATCATGTCTACCAAGTTTGGGGCCAAAACTCCTTTCGAAAAAATTTTAAAAAATCTCGAACAGTAAAAATTTTCAAAAATCATGAAAAATAGAAAACAAGTCGTCTTGCCACGAAACTTCACGTAAAGGGACCACTGTATGAATTTACAAGCCACAAAAATGGCATTGGCATGTAGAAATATAAAGATGTACCTAAACCACCTACCACCCTATTGATCCATAGCTTGCGCATCCCATCTCTCTGGCCGGCGTAGTGCCTACCAGCACGCCCGCTCATTTTGTCGGTTGGCTTAGGCATATGGATTTCATTCCCAGTCTAAGATCGGATCGGATCGAGGGTTGTGGCAGCAGGATCGATAGCACGAAAGGGGGCCCCGACCGATCCCTGACTTGCGCATCCCGCCCCTCTGGCCGACTGAGCACCCGCACGCTCGTTTTGTGGGTTGAGTTAGGCATATGGAGTTCATTCCCAGTCTAAGATCAGACCGGACAGAGGGTTGCGGCAGCACATGCTGGGCTCGGGCATGTGTTGGTGCCGCATTTTTCTTCGTCAGGGCACCATCACCGGAGCATCGTCAGAGAACCTGACAGGCGGCATTGGGGTTTCGGCGATCAGGGGGCCGGGGGGTGTGCGATGGGTGCTGGTACTTGGCCCTTATATTGGCCCCCTATCCCTCATCAAACCTTGAGAACTCACAACCCCTTAAAAAGGATTTGAAATTTTACAGGTTTGCTGCCAGTAGCCATTAAAGTGTCTGAAATGGGGCACTTTTTTCAAATGATCACAAAATCTTTTACATATCGTGTTTTTAGCTGAATTTTTTTTTGCATGCCAACAAAAATACAAGGATCACGTCTACCATGTTTGGGGCAAAAACTCCTTCCAAAAAAATTTAAAAAAATCTTGAACCGTAAAATTTTTGAAAATCGTGAAAAATAGAAAACGAGTCGTCTTGCCATAAAACTTCACGTGAAGGCTTAAGGAACCATTGTATAAATTTAAAAGCCATAAAAAAGGCATTGGCATGCAGAAATATGAAAATGTGTCTAAGCTCACCTCCCACACTATCGATCCACGGCTTGCGTATCTCGTCTCTCTGGCTGGCGTACTGTCGGCCCGCCCGCCTGCCCGCTCGTTTCGTCGGTTGGCTTAGGCATACGAAGTTCATTCCCAGTCTAAGATCAGACCAGACCGAGGGTTGCGATAGTAGGATCGGCATCACGCAGAAGGGGACCCGGTCGATCCTCTGCTTGCGCATCCCGCCCCTCTGGCCGGCTGAGCGCCCGCACGCTCATTTCATGAGTTGAGTTAGGCATACGAAGTTCATTCCCAGTCTAAGATTGGACCGGAACAAGGGCTGCGGCAGCACATGCTGGGCTCGGGCATGTGCTGGTGCCGCACTTTTATTCGCCGGGGCACCATTGCCGGAGCATCGCCGGAGAACCTGACGGCGGCATTGTGGTTCCGGCGATCGGGGGGTCGGGGGGGTGTGCGATGGGTGCTGGTACTTGGCCTTTATATTGGCCCCCTATCCCTCATCGAACCTTGAGAACTCACACCCCCTTAAAGAGCGTTTGAGATTTTACAGGTTTGCTGCCAATAGCCATTAAAGTGTTTGAAATGGGGCACTTTTTTCGAACGGTCAAAAATCTTGTACATATCGAGTTTTTAGCTGCATTTTTTTGTGCATGCCAAAAAAAATACAAGGATCATGTCTACCAAGTTTGGGGCCAAAATTCCTTCCGAAAAAATTTTAAAAAATCCCAAACCGTAAAAAGTTTTGAAAATCGTGAAAAGTAGAAAACGAGTCGTCTTGCCACGAAACTTCACGTGAAGGCTTAAGGGACCATTGTATGAATTTACAAGCCATAAAAAAGGCATTGGCATGTAGAAATATGAAGATGTGTCTATGCCCACCTCCCACCCTATCAATTCACGGCTTGTGCATCCCGTCTCTCTGGCCGACGTAGTGCCCGCCTGCCCGCTTGTTTCGTCGGTTGGCTTAGGCACACGGAGTTCATTCCCAGTCTAAGATCAGATCGGATCAAGGGTTGCGACAGCAGGATCGGCAGCATGCAGAGGGGGACCCAGTCGATCCCCGACTTGCGCATCCCGCCCTTCTCGCCGGCTGAGCTCCCACACACTCGTTTAATGGGTTGACTTAAGCATACGAAGTTCATTCCCAGTCTAAGCATACGGAGTTCATTCCCAGTCTAAGATCGGACCGGACCGAGGGTTGTGATAGCACATGCTGGGCTCGGCCATGTGCTGGTGCCGTATTTTTCTTCATCGGGGCACCATCGTCGGAGCATCGTCGGAGAACCTGACCGGCGGCATTGGGGTTCCAACGATCGGGGGGGTCGAGCGGGGTGTGCGCACATGATGTATGATGGGTGCTGGTACTTGGCCCTTATATTGGCCCCCTATCACTCATCAAGCCTTGAAAACTCACACCCCCTTAAAGAGCATTTGAGATTTTACAGGTTTGCTGCCAGTAGCCATTAAATTGTCTGAAATAGGGACACTTTTTTCAAATGGTCACAAAATCTTGTACACTTCCAGTTTTTAGCTGAATTTTTTTATGCATGCCAATAAAAATACAAGGATCATGTCTACCAAGTTTGGGCCAAAACTCCTTCCGAAAAAATTTTCAAAAGTCTTGAATCGTAAAAACTTTTGAAAACGTGAAAAATAGATAATGAGTCGTCTTGCCATGAAACTTCACGTGAAGGCTTAAGGGACCATTGTATGAATTTACAAGCCATAAAAATGGCATTGGCATGCAGAAATATGAAGATGTGCCTAAACCCACCTACCACCCTATCGATCCACGGCTTGCGCATCCCGTCTCTCTGGCCGGCGTAGTGCCCGCCCGCCCGCCCGCCCACTCGTTTCGTTGATTGGCTGAGGCATACGGAGTTCATTCCTAGTCTAAGATCTTACCAGACCGAGGGTTGCAGAAGCAAGATCGACAGCACGCAGAGGAGGACCCGATCGATCCCCAGCTTCTGCATCCCGCCCCTCTAGCCAGCTGAGCGCCCGCACGCTCGTTTCGTGGCTTGACTTAGGCGTACGGAGTTCATTCCCAATCTAAGCATACGGAGTTCATTCCTAGTCTAAGATCGGACCAGACCGAGGGTTGTTACAGCACATGCTGGGCTCGGGCATGTGCTGGTGCTGCATTTTTCTTCGTCGGGGCACCATCGTCGGAGCATCGTCGGAGAACCTGACTGGCGGGATTGGGGTTCCGACGATCGGGGGGGCGGAGGGGTGCGCGCACATGATGTGAGATGGGTGCTGGTACTTGGCCCTTATATTGGCCCCCTATCCCTCATCAAACCTCGAGAACTCACACCCCCCTTAAAGAGCATTTGAGATTTTACAGGTTTACTGCCAGTAGCCATTGAAAGTGTCTGAAATGGGGACACTTTTTCAAATGGTCATAAAATCTTGTACACTTCGAGTTTTTAGCTGAATTTTTTGTGCATGCCAACAAAGTACAAGGATCACGTCTACGAGTTTGGGGCCAAAACTCGTTTCGAAAAAATTTTAAAAAATCCTGAACGCAAAAAGTTTAAAATCGTGAAAAATAGAAACGAGTCGTCTTGCCATGAAACTTCACGTGAAGGCTTAAGGGACCATTGTATGAATTTACAAGCCATGAAAATGGCATTGGCACACAGAAATATGAAGTGCCTAAACCACCAACCACCCCGATCGATCCACGGCTTGACGCATCCCGTCCTCTGGCCGGCGTAGTGCCCGCCCACCCGCCCACCCGCTCATTTCATCGGTTGGCTTAGGCATACGGAGTTCATTCCCAGTCTAAGATCGGACCAGACCGAGGGTTGCGGCAGTAGGATCTGTAGCACAGAGAGGGGGACCCGATCGATCCCCGGCTTGCGTATCTCGTCCCTCTGTCCGGCTAAGCACCCGTACGGTCGTTTCGTGGGTTGACTTAGGCATATGGAGTTCATTCCCAGTATAAGCATACGGAGTCCATTCCTAGTCTAAGATCAGACCGGACCGAGGGTTACAGCAGCACATGCTGGGCTCGGGCATGTGCTGGTGCCACATTTTTCTTCGTCGGGGCACCATCCGCCGGAGTATCGCCGGAGAACCTGACCGCGGCATTGGGGTTCTGGCGATCGGGGGGCCGGGGGTGGTGTTCGTACATGAATGTGCGATGGCTGCTGGTGCTTGGCCCTTATATTGGCCCCCTATCCCTAATCAAACCTCGAGAACTCACACCCCCTTAAGGAGCATTTGGGATTTTACAGGTTTGCTGCCAGTAGCCATTAAAGTGTCGGAAATGGGGACACTTTTTTCAAATGGTCACAAAATCTTGTACACTTCGAGTTTTTAGCTGAATTTTTTTGTGCATGACAACAAAAATAAAAGGATCACGTCTACCATGTTTGGGGCCAAAAATCCTTCTGAAAAAATTTTAAAAAATCCGAAACTATAAAAAGTTTCAAAAATCGTGAAAAATAGAAAACGAGTCGTCTTGCCATGAAACTTCACGTGAAGGCTTAAGGACCATTGTATGAATTTACAAGCCATAAAAATAACATTGGCATGCATAAATATGAAGATGTGCCTAAACCCACCTACCACCCTATCGATCCACAGCTTGTGCATTCAGTCTCTCTAGCCGACGTAGTGCCCGTCCGTCCACCCGCCTGTTCGTTTTGTCGATTGGCTTAGGCATACTTAGTTCGTTCCCAGCCTAAGATTGTACCAGACCGAGGGTTACGGTAGCATGCAAAGGGGGACCCAGCCGATCCCTGGCTTGGACATCCCGCCCCTCTGGCCGGCTGAGCGCCCGCACGCTCGTTTCGTGGGTTGACATAGGCATATGGAGTTCATTCCCAATCTAACATCGAACCGGACCGAGGGTTACGACAGCACATGCTGGGCTCGGGCATTTGCTGGTGTCGCATTTTTCTTCATTGGGGCACCATCTCCGGAGCATCGTCGGAGAACCTGACCGGCGGAATTGGGGTTCCGGCGATCGGGGGGGCCGGGGGCGTGTGCACACATGATGTGCGATGGGTGCTGGTACTTGGCCCTTATATTGGCCCCCTATCACTCATCAAACCTCAAGAACTCACACCCCCTTAAAGAGCATTTGAGATTTTACAGGTTTGCTGCCAGTAGCCATTAAAGTGTCTGAAATGGGGACACTTTTTTCAAATGATCACAAAATCTTGTACACTTTCAGTTCTTAGCTGAATTTTTTTGTGCATGCCAACAAAAATACAAGGATCACGTCTACCAAGTTTGGGGCCAAAACTCCTTCCGAAAAAACTTTAAAAAATCTCGAACCACAAAAAGTTTTGAAATCATGAAAAATAGAAAATGAGTCGTCTTGCCATGAAACTTCACGTGAAGGCTTAAGGGACCTTTGTATGAATTTACAAGCCATTAAAATGGCATTGGCATGCAGAAATATGAAGATGTGCCTAAACCCACCTACCACCCTATCGATCCACGGCTTTCGCATCCCGTCTCTATGGCCGGCGTAGTGCCCGCCCGCTCGCCCGCCCGCTCATTTCGTCTGTTGGCTTAGGCATATGGAGTTCATTCCCAGTCTAAGATCGGATTGGACCGAGGGTTGCGGTAGCAGAATCGGCAGCACGCAAAGTGGGCCTCGGTCGATCCCCGGCTTGTGCATCCCGCCCCTTTGGCCGGCTGAGCTCCCGCACGCTTGTTTCGTGGGTTGACTTAGGCATACGGAGTTCATTCCCAGTCTAAGATCCGACCAGACCGAGGGTTGTGGCAGCACATCCTGTGCTCGGGCATGTGCTGGTGTCGCATTTTTCTTCGTCGGAGCATCGTTGGAGAACCTGACCGGCAGCATTGGGGTTCCGGCGATCGGGGGGGCCAGGGGGTGTTCGCACATGATGTGCGGTGGGTGCTGGTACTTGGCCCTTATATTGGCCCCTTATCCCTCTTCAAACCTCGAGAACTCACACCCCCTTAAAGAGCATTTGAGATTTTACAGGTTTGCTGCCAGTAGCCATTAAAGTGTCTGAAATGGGGACACTTTTTTCAAATAGTCACAAAATCTTGTACACTTCGAGTTTTTAGCTGAATTTTTTTGTGAATGCCAACAAAAATACAAGGATCACATCTACAAGTTTGGGGCCGAAACTCCTTCCGAAAAAGCTTTAAAAAATCCCAAACCATAAAAAGTTTTGAAAATCGTGAAAAATAGAAAACGAGTCGTCTTGCCATGAAACTTTACGTGAAGGCTTAAGGGACCATTATATGAATTTAGAAGCCATAAAAATGGCATTGGTACGCAGAAATATAAACATGTGCATAAACCCAGCTACCACCCTATTGATACACGGCTTACGCATCCCGTCTCTCTGGCCAGCGTAGAGCCCGGCCGCCCACCTGCTCGTTTCGTCAGTTGGCTTAGGCATACGGAGTTCATTCCCAGTCTACGATCAGACCAGACTGAGGGTTGCGACAGTAGGATCGGTAGCACGTAGAGGGGCACCCGACTGATCCTCGGCTTGCTCATCCCACCCCTTTGTCCGGCTGAGCGCCCGCACGCTCGTTTTGTGGGTTGACTTAGGCATACGGAGTTCATTCCCAGTCTAAGCATACGGAGTTCATTCCCAGTCTAAGATCGGACTGGACCGAGGGTTTCGACAGCACATGCTGGGCTCGGGCATGTGCTGGTACCGTATTTTTCTTCGTCGGGGCACCATCGCCGGACCATCGCCGGAGAACCTGACCGACGTCATTGGGGTTCCGATGATCAAGGGGGCGGGGGGTGTGCGCACATGATGTGAGATGGGTGCCCTCATCAAACCTCAAGAACTCACACCCGTTTAAAGAGCATTTGAGATTTTATAGGTTTGCTGCCAGTAGCCATTAAAATGTTTGAAATGTGGACACTTTTTTCAAATGGTCACAAAATCTTGTACACTTCAGGTTTTTAGCTGAATTTTTTTGTGCATGCCAACCAAAATACAACGATCACGTCTACCAAGTTTGGGGCAAAAAATCCTTCCGAAAAAACATTTAAAAAATCCTGAATCGCAAAAATTTTTGAAAATCATGAAAAATAGAAAACTAATCGTCTTGCCTTGAAACTTCATGTGAAAGCTTAAGGGACCATTGTATGAATTTACAATCCATAAAAATGGCATTGGCATGCAGAAATATGAAGATGTGCCTACACCCACCTACCACCCTATCGATCCGTGACTTGCGCATCCTGTCTCTTTGGCCGGCCTAGTGCCCGCCTGCCCGCCCGCCCGCCCGCTTGTTTCATCGATTGGCTTAGGCATACGGAGTTCATTCCCAGTCTAAGATTGGATCGGCATGCTAACAAAAATACAAGGATCACATCTACCAAGTTTGGGGCCAAAAGTCATTCCGAAAAAATTTAAAAAAATCCCGAACCACAAAAAGTTTTAAAAATCGTGAAAAATAGAAAACGAGTCGTCCGGCCATGAAACTTCACGTGAAGGCTAAGGGACCATTGTATGAATTTACAAGCCATAAAAATGGCATTGGCATGCAGAAATATGAAGATGTCCCTAAACCCACCTACCACCTATCGATCCTCGACTTGGCATCCTGTCTCTCTGGCCGACATAGTGCACGCCGCCCGCTCGCTCATTTCGTCGGTTGGCTTAGGCATACGGAGTTCATTCCCAATCTAAGATTGGACGACCGAGGGTTGCAGTAGCAGGATCGATAGCACGTAGAGAGGGACTCGGTCGATCCCTGACTTGCGCATCCCGCCTCTCTGGCGGGCTGAGCGCCCGCACGTTCATTTCGTGGGTTGACTTAGGCATACAGAGTTCATTCCCAGTCTAAGCATAGGAGTTCATTCCCAGTCTAATATTGGATCGGACCGAGGGTTCCAACAGCACATGCTGGGCTCGGGCATTTTCTGGTGTCGCATTTTTCTTCGCCAGGTCACCATCGCTAGGCATTTTCGGTTGGCTTAGGCATACGGAGTTCATTCCTAGTCTAAGATCAGATCGGACTGAGGGTTGAGGTAGCAGGATCGACAGCACACAGAGGGGGACTTGGCCGATCCCTGGCTTGCGCATCTCGCCCCTTTGGCCGACTGAGCGCTTGCACGCTCGTTTCGTGGGTTGACTTAGGCATACGGAGTTCATTCCCAATCTAAGCATAAGGAGTTCATTCCCAGCCTAAGATCGGACTGGACCAAGGGTTGCGGCAACACATACTAGGCTCAGGCATGTGCTGGTGCCGTATTTTTCTTCGTCGGGGCACCATCGTCGGAGCATCGCTGGAGAACCTGATCGGCGGCTTTAGGGTTCCGGTGATCGGGGGGGCCGGGAGGTGTGCGCACATGATGTGCGATGGGTGCTGGTACTTGGCCCTTATATTGGCCCCCTATCCTCATCAAACCTTGAGAACTCACAACCCCTTAAAGAGCATTTGAGATTTTACAGTTTTGCTACCAGTAGCCGTTAAAGTGTCTGAAATGGGGACACTTTTTTCAAATGGTAACAAAATCTTGTACACTTCGAGTTTTTAGCTGAATTTTTTTGGGCATGCCAAAAAAAATACAAGGATCACCTCTACCAAGTTCGGGACCAAAAATCCTTACGAAAAAATTTTAAAAAATCCCGAACCACAAAAAGTTTCAAAAATTATGAAAACTAGAAAACAAGTCGTCTTGCTATGAATCTTCACGTGAAGGCTTAAGGGACCATTGTATGAATTTACAAGCCATAAAAATGGCATTGGCATGTAAAAATATGAAGATGTGCCTAAACCCACCTACCACCCTATCGATCCATGGCTTGCGCATTCCGTCTCTCTGGCCGACATAGTGCACGCCCACCCGCCCGCTCGTTTCGTCGGTTGGCTTAGGCATACGGAGTTCATTCCCAGTCTAAGATTGGACCAGACCGAGGGTTGCAGTAGCAGGATCGATAGCACGTAGAGGGGGACTCGGTCGATCCCCGACTTGCGCATCCCGCCCCTCTGGCGGGCTGAGCGCCCGCACGTTCATTTCGTGGGTTGACTTAGGCATACGGAGTTCATTCCCAGTCTAAGCATAGGAGTTCATTCCCAGTCTAATATCGGACCGGACCGAGGGTTCCAACAGCACATGCTGGGCTCGAGCATTTTCTGGTGTCGCATTTTTCTTCGCCAGGTCACCATCGCTGGAGCATCGCCGGAGAACGTCACCGCGGCATTGGGGTTCCGGCAATCGGGGGGGCCGGGGGGGTGTGCGCACATGATGTGTGATGGGTGCTGGTACTTGGCCCTTATATTGGCCCCCTATCCCTCATGAAACCTCGAGAACTCACACTCCCTTAAAGAGCATTTGAGATTTTACAGGTTTGCTGTCAGTAGCCATTAATGTGTCTGAAATGGTGACACTTTTTCAAATGGTCACAAAATCTTGTACACTTCGAGTTTTTAGCTGAATTTTTTTGTGAATGCCAAAAAAAATACAAGGATCATGTCTACCAAGTTTGGGGCCGAAAATCATTCCGAAAAAATTTTAAAAAATCTCGAACCGTAAAAAGTTTCAAAAATCATGAAAAATAAAAAACGAGTCGTCTTGCCATGAAACATCACGTGAAGGTTTAAGGGACCATTGTATGATTTTACAAGCCATAAAAATGGCATTGGCATACAAAAATATGAAAATGTACCTAAACCCACCTACCACCCTATCGATCCACAGCTTGCGCATCCCGTCTCTCTGGCTGACGTAGTGCCCGCCGCCGCGCTCGCTTCGTTTCGTCGGTTGGCTTAGGCATATGGAGTTCATTCCCAGTCTAAGATCAGACCAGATTGAGGGTTACAGCAGCAGGATCGGCAGCAGCAGAGGGGGACCTGGCCAATCCCCAAGTTACGCATCCGCCCCTCTGGCCGGCTGAGCACCCGCACGCTCATTTCGTGGGTTGACTTAGGCATACGGAGTTCATTCCCAGTCTAAGCATATGGAGTTCATTCCCAGTCTAAGCATATGGAGTTCATTCCCAGTCTAAGATTGGATCAGATCGAGAGTTGCGGTAGCACATGCTGGGCTCGGGCATGTGTTGGGGCCGCATTTTTCTTCACCGGGGCACCATTGCCGGAGCATCGTCGGAGAACCTGACGGCGGCATTGCGGTTTCGACGATCGGGGGGGCCGGGGGGTGTGCGCACATGATGTGCGATGGGTGCTGGTACTTGGCCCTTATATTGGCCCCCTATACCTCATCAAACCTCGAGAACTCACACCCCCTTAAATAGCATTTGAGATTTTACAGGTTTGCTGCCAGTAGCCATTAAAGTGTCTGAAATGGGGACACTTTTTTCAAATGGTCACAAAATCTTGTACACTTCGAGTTTTTAGCTGAATTTTTTTGTGCATGCCAAGGAAAATACAAGGATCACGTCTACCAAGTTTGGGGCCAAAACACCTTCCGAAAAAATTTTAAAAAATCTCGAACCGCTAAAAGTTTTGAAAATCATGAAAAATAGAAAACGAGTCGTCTTGCCCTGAAACTTCACGTCAAGGCTTAAGGGACCGTCGTATGAATTTACAAGCCATAAAAATGGCATTGGCATGCAGAAATATGAAGATGTGCCTAAACCCACCTACCACCCTATCGATCGACGGCTTGCGCATCCCGTCTCTCTGGTCGGCATAGTCCCCGCCCGTCCGTTCGCTCGTTTTATCGGTTGGCTTAGGCATACGGAGTTCATTCCCAGTCTAAGATCAGATCAGGCCAAGGGTGGTGGTAGCAGGATCGGTAGCACGTAGAGGGGCACTCGACCGATCCCCGGCATGCGCATCCCACCCCTCTGGTCGGCTGAGCACCCGCACGCTCGTTTCGTGGGTTGACTTAGGCATACGTAGTTCATTCGCAGTCTAAGCATACGGAGTTCATTCCCAGTCTCAAATCAGACCAAACCGAGGGTTATGGCAGCACATGCTAGGCTCGGGCACGTGTTGGTGCCGCATTTTTCTTCGTCGGGCACCATCGCTTGAGCATCGTCAGAGAACCTGACGGCGGCATTGCGGTTTCGGTGATCAGAAGGGCCGGGGGGTGTGCCCACATGATGTGTGATGGGTGCTGGTACTTGGCCCTTATATTGGCCCCTATCCCTCATCATGCCTTGAGAACTCACACCCCCTTAGAAAGCATTTGAGATTTTACAGGTTTGCTGCCAGTAGCCATTAAAGTGTTGAAATGGGGACACTTTTTTCAAATGGTCACAAAATCTTGTACACTTCGAGTTTTTAGCTGAATTTTTTTGTGCATGCCAAAAAAAATACAAGGATCACATCTAGCAAGTTTGGTGCCAAAAATCCTTTCGAAAAAAATTTTAAAAAAATCCCGAACCGTAAAAGTTTCAAAAATTGTTAAAAATAGAAAACGAGTCATCTTGCCTTGAAACTTCACGTGAAGGCTTAAGGGACCATTGTATGAATTTACAAGCCATAAAAATGGCATTGGCACATAGAAATATGAAGATGTGCCTAAACCCACCTACCACCCTATCGATCCGTGGCTTGCGCATCCCGTCTCTCTGGCCGACGTAGTGCCCACCCACCCGTCCGGCCGCTCGTTTCGTCGGCTGGCTTAGGCATACAAAGTTCATTGCTAGTCTAAGATTGGACCGGACTGAGGGTTACGGCAGCAAGATTGGCAGCATGTAGAGGGGGACCCGATCGATTCCCGGCTTGCGCATTCCTTCCCTCTGGCCGGCTGAGCACCCGCACGCACGTTTCGTGGGTTGACTTAGGCATACAGAGTTCATTCCCAGTCTAAGATCAGACCGGGCCGAGGGTTGCGGCAGCACATGCTGGGCTCGGGCTTGTGTTGGTGCCGCATTTTTTTCATTGGGGCACCATCGCGGAGCATCGCCAAAGAACCTGACCGGCGACATTGGGATTCCAATGATCGGATGGGCCGGGGGGGTGTGCGCACATGATGTGCGATAGGTGCTGGTAGTTGGACCTTATATTTTCCCCCTATCCCTCATCAAACCTCGAGAACTCACACCCCCTTAAAAAGCTTTTAAGATTTTACAGGTTTGCTTCCAGTAGCCATTAAAGTGTCTGAAATGGGACACTTTTTTGAAAAGGTCAAAAAATCTTATACACTTCGAGTTTTTGGCTTAATTTTTTTATGCATGCCAACAAAAATACAAAGATCACGTCTACCAAGTTTGGGGCCAAAACTCCTTCCAAAAAAATTTTAAAAAATCCCGAACCGTAAAAAGTTTCAAAAATCATGAAAAATAGAAAACGAGTCGTCTTGCCATGAAACTTCACGTGAAGGATTAAGGCACCATTGTATGAGTTTACAAGCCATAAAAATGGCATTGGCAGGCAAAAATATAGAGATGTGTCTAAACCCACCTACCACCCTATCGATCCACGGCTTGCGCATCACGTATCTCTGGCCAGTATAGTGCCCGCCCGCCCGCTCGTTTCGTCAGTTGGCTTAGGCATACAAAGTTCATTCTCTGTCTAAGATTGGATCGGACCGAGGGTTGCGGCAGCACCATCGATAGCACACAGAGGGGGACCTGGTCGATCCCCGGCTTGCGCATCCCGCCCCTCTGGCCAACCGAGCACCCGCACACTCGTTTCGTGGGTGACTTAGGCATACAGAGTCCATTCCCAGTCTAAGCATACGGAGTTCATTCCCAGTCTAAGACCAGACCGGACCAAGGTTTGTGGTAGCACATGCTGGGCTTGGGCATGTGTTGGTGCCGCATTTTTCTTCACCGGGGCACCATTGTCGGAGCGTCATCGGAGAACCTGACCGACGGCAATCGGGGGGCCTGGAGGGGTGTGCACACATGATGTGCGATGCATGCTGGTACTTGGCCCTTATATTGGCCCCCTATCCCTCATCAAACCTCGAGAACTCACACCCCCTTAAAGAGCATTTGAGATTTTACAGGTTTGCTGCCAGTAGCCATTAAAGTGTCTGAAATGGGGACACTTTTTTCAAATGGTCACAAAATCATGTACACTTCGAGTTTTTAGCTAAATTTTTTGTGCATGCCAACAAAAAATACAAGGATCACGTCTACCATGTTTGGGGCCAAAACTCCTTTCGAAAAAATTTAAAAAAATCTCGAACTGCAAGAATTTTCAAAAATCATGAAAAATAGAAAATGTGTCGTCTTGCCATGAAACTTCACATGAAGGCTTAAGGGAGCATTGTATGAATTTACAAGCCATAAAAATGGCATTGGCACACAGAAATATGAAGATGTGCCTAAACCCACCTACCACCCTATCGATCCATGGCTTGCGCATCCCATCTCTCTGGCCTGTGTAGTGCCCGCCGCCGCTCGTTCGCTCGTTTCGTCGGTTGGTTTAGGTATACAGAGTTCATTCCCAGTCTAAGATCAGACCAGACCAAGGGTTGTAGTAGCAGGATCGACAGCACGTAGAGGGGGACTCGGTCGATCCCCGGCTTGTGCATCATGCCCCTCTGGCCGGCTGAGCACCCGCACGCTCGTTTCGTGGGTTGACTTAGGCATACGGAGTTCATTCCCAGTCTAAGCATACAGAGTTCATTCGCAGTCTAAGATCGGGCCAGATCGAGGGTTACGGTAGCACATGCCGGGCTCGAGCATCGTCGGAGCACCATCGTCGGAGCATCGTCGGTGAACCTAACTGGCGGCATTAGGGTTCGGCGATCGGGGGGCGGGGGTGTACGCACATGATGTGTGATGGGTGCTATTACTTGGCCCTTATATTGGCCCCCTGTCCCTCATCAAACCTCGAGAAGTCACACCCCCTTAAGGAGCATTTGAGATTTTACAGGTTTGCTGCCAGTAACAATTAAAGTGTCTGAAATGAGGAAACTTTTTTCAAATGGTCACAAAATCTTGTACACTTTGAGTTTTAAGTTGACTTTTTTTGTGCATGCCAAAAAAAATACAAGGATCACGTCTACCAAGTTTGGCCAAAACTCCTTTCGAAAAAATTTTAAAAAATCCGAACAGCAAAAAGTTTCAAAAGTCATGAAAAATAAAAAACGAGTCGTCTTGCCATGAAACTTCACGTGAAGGCTTAAGGGACAATTGTATGAACTTACAAGCCAAAAAAATGGCATTGGCATGCAGAAATATGAAGATGTACCAAATCCCACCTACCACCCTATTGATCCACGGCTTGCGCATCCCGTCTTTCTGGTCGGCGTAGTGCCCGCCGCCCGCCTGCTCGTTTCGTTGGTTGGCTTAGGAATACGGAGTTTATTTCTAGTCTGAGATCGAACTGGACCGAGGGTTGCAGCAGCAGAATCGATAGCACACAGAGGGTGACTCGGTCGATCCCCAGCTTGTGCATCCCGCCCCTCTGGCAGACCGAGCACCCGCACGCTCGTTTCATGGGTTAACTTACGCATACAGAGTTCATTCCTAGTCTAAGCATACGGAGTTTATTCCCAGTCTAAGATCGGATAGGACGGAGGGTTGTGGCAGTACAGGCTGGGCTCGGGCATGTGTTGGTGCCGCATTTTTCTTCACCAGGGCACCATCGCCGGAGCATCACCGGAGAACCTGACCAGCGGCATTAGGGTTTCGACGATCGGGGGCCGAGGGGGGTGCGCACATGATGTGCGATGGGTGCTGGTACTTGGCCCTTATATTGGCCCCCTATCCCACATCAAACCTCGACAACTCACACCCCTTAAAGAGCATTTGAGATTTCACCGGTTTGCTGCCAGTAGCCATTAAAGTGTCTGAAATGGGGACACTTTTTCAAATGGTCACAAAATCTTGTACACTTCGAGTTTTTAGCTGAATTGTTTTGTGCATGCCAACAAAATAGAAGGATCACGTCTACCAAGTTTTGGGGCTAAAACTCCTTCTAAAAAAATTTTTAAAATCCCAAATCGTAAAAAGTTTCAAAAATCATGAAAAATAGAAAACGAGTCGTCTGGCCATGAAACTTCATGTGAAGGCTTAAGGGACCATTGTATGAATTTACAAGCCTTAAAAATGGCATTGGCCATGCAAAATATGAAGATGTGCCTAAACCCACCTACCACCCTATCGATCCACGGCTTACGCATCCGTCTCTCTGGCCGACGTAGTGCCTGCCCGCCCGCCCGCTCTCGTTTTGTCGGTTGCTTAGGCATACGGAGTTCATTCCCTGTCTAAGATCAGATTGGACCGAGGGTCGCGGTAACAGGATCGACAGCACGTAGAGTTTTTAGCTGAATTTTTTGTGCATGCGAACAAAAAATACAAGGATCACGTCTATCAAGTTTGGGGCCATAAATCCTTCTAAAATAATTTTAAAAAATCTCGAACCGAAAAAAGTTTTGAAAATCGTGAAAAATAGAAAACGAGTCGTCTTGCCATGAAACTTCACGTGAAGGCTTAATGGACCATTGTATGAATTAACAAGCCATAAAAATGGCATTGGCATGCAGAAATATGAAGATGGGCCTAAACCCACCTACCACCCTATCGATCCACAGCTTGCGCATCCCGTCTCTCTGGCCGACGTAGTGCCTGCCCGCCGCTCGTTTCGTTAATTGGCTTAGGCATATAGAGTTCATTCCCAGTCTAAGATCGGATCGGACTGAGGGTTGCGACAACAGGATCGGTTGCATGCAGAGGGGGACCCGATCGATCCCCGGCTTGTGCATTCCGCCCCTCTGGTCAGCTGAGCACCCGCACGCTCGTTTCGTGGGTTGACTTAGGCATACGAAATTCATTCCCAGTCTAAGCATATGGAGTTTATTCCCAGTCTAAGATCAGATCAGACCGAAGGTTGTGGCAGCACATGCTGGGCTCGGGCATGTGTTGGTGCCGTATTTTCTTCGTCGGGGCACCATCGTCGGAGCATCGCCAGAGAACCTGACCGGCGGCATTAGGGTTCGGCGATCGGGGGGCCGGAGGGTGTGGGCACATGATGTGCAATGGGTGCTGGTACTTGGCCCTTATATTGGTGCCCTATCCCTCAAACCTTGAGAACTCACACCCCTTAAAGAGCATTTGAGATTTTACAGGTTTGCTACTAGTAGCCATTAAAGCGTTTGAAATGGGGACACTTTTTTCAAATGGTCACAAAATCTTGTACACTTTGAGTTTTTAGCTGAATTGTTTTGTGCATGCCAACAAAAATACAAGGATCACTTCTACCAAGTTTGGGCCAAAACTCCTTTCGAAAAAATTTTTAAAAATCCCGAACCGCAGAAAGTTTCAAAAATCGTTAAAAATAGAAAACGAGTTGTCTTGCCATGAAACTTCACGTGAAGGCTTAAGGGACCATTGTATGAATTTACAAGCCATAAAAATGGCATTGGTAGGCAGAAATATGAAGATGTGCCTAAACCCACCTACCACCATATGATCCACGGCTTGCACATTTCGTCTCTGGCCGACGTAGTGCCCGCCCACCGCCCTTTCGTTTGCTAGTTGGCTAAGGTATACGAAGTTCATTCCCAGTCTAAGATCATACCAGACTGAGGGTTACAGCAGTAGGATCGGCAGCACGTAGAGGGGGACCCGGTCGATCCCCAGCTTACGCATCGCACCCCTCTGGCCGGCTGAGCACCCGCACGCTCGTTACGTGGGTTGACGTAGGTATAAGGAGTTCATTCCTAGTCTACGATCAGATGAACCGAGGGTTACAGCAGCACATGCTGGGCTCCGGCATGTGCTGGTGCCGTATTTTTCTTCGTCGGAGCATCACCGGAGAACCTGACCGACGGCATTGGGGTTGCGACAACAGGATCATAGCATGCAGAGGGGACCCAATCGATCCCCAGCTTGCGATTCTGCCCCTCTGGTCGGCTGAGCACCGTACGCTCGTTTCGTGGGTTGACTTAGGCATATGAAATTCATTCCCAGTCTAAGCATATAGAGTTTATTCCCAGTCGCTAAGATCAGACCGACCGAGGGTTGTGGCAGCACATGCTGGGCTCGGGCATGTGTTGGTGCCGTATTTTTCTTTGCCAGGGCACCATCGTCGAGCATCGTCAGAGCCAGACCGACGGCATTGGGGTT
>NW_019168048.1:11995050-12160965 GCF_002303985.1 Durio zibethinus
CTGCCCGCCCGCTCGTTTCGTCGGTTGGCTTAGGCATACGGAGTTCATTCCAGTTTAAGATCAAATCAGACCGAGGGTTGCGGCAGCATATGCTGGGCTCGGGCCTGTGCTGGTGCCGTATTTTCTTCACCGGTGCACCAGCGTCGGAGCATCGCCGGAGAACCTGACCGACGGCATTGGGGTTCTGGTGATCGGTGGGTCTGGGGTTATTGCGCACATGATGTGCGATGGGTGCTGGTACTTGCCCTTATAATTGGCCCCCTATCCCTTATCAAACCTCGAGAACTCATACCCCCTTAAAGAGCATTTGAGATTTTACAGGTTTGCTAGCAGTAGCCATTAAAGTGTCTGAAATGGGGATACTTTTTTCAAATGGTCACAAAATCTTGTACACTTCGACTTTATAGCTGAATTTTTTTGTGCATGCCAAAAAAAAATACTAGGATCACGTATACCATGTTTGGGGCCAAAACTCCCTCTGAAAAAATTTTAAAAAATCCTGAACCACAAAAAGTTTCCAAAATCGTGACAAATAAAAAATGAATCGTCTTGCCATGAAACTTCACGTGAAGGCTTAAGGGAAAATTGTATGAATTTACAAGCCATAAAAATGGCATTGCCATGCAGAAATATGAAGATGTGCCTAAACTCACCTACCACCTTATCGATCCACGGCTTGCGCATCCCGTCTCTCTGGCCGGCGTAGTGCCCCCCGCCCGCCCGCTCGTTTCGTCTCTTGGCTTAGGCATACGGAGTTCATTCCAAGTCTAAGATTGGACTGGACCGAGGGTTACGACAGCAGGATCGGCAGTACACAGAAGGGGACCCGACCAATCCCCAACTTTCGTATCCCGCCCCTCTGGCTGCGAGCAACCCGCACGCTCGTTTCGTGGGTTGACTGTAGACATTACAGAGTTCATTCCCAGTCTAAAGCATACGGGAGTCATTCTAAGTCTAAGTCAGACAGGGACCGAGGGTTTCGGTAGCACATGCTGGCTTGGGGCATGTGCTGGTGCCATTTGTCTTCACCGAGGCACCATCGTCGGAGCATCGCCGGAGAACCTGACCGGCGGCATTGGGGTTCCGGCGTCGGGGGGGTCGGGGGGTGTGCGCACATGATGTGTGAGGGTGCGGTACTAGCCCTTATATTGCCCCCTATCCGCTCATCAAATCTCTAGAAACTCACACCCCTTAAAGACCATTTGAGATTTTACAGGTTTTCTGCCAGTAGCCATTAAAGTGTCTAAAATGGGACACTTTTTCAAATGGTCACAAAATCTTGTACACTTCGAGTTTTTGGCTGAAATTTTTTTGTGCATGCAAAAAAATACAGGATCAACGTCTACCAAGTTTGGGGCCAAAACTCCTTTTGAAAAAATTTAAAAAATCCCGAACCGCTAAAAGTTTCAAAAATCATGAAAAATAAAAAACGAGCCGTCTTGCCATTAAACTTCAAGTGAAGTCTTAAGGGACCATTGTATGAATTTACAAGCCATAAAAATGGCATTGGCATGCAGAAAATATGAAGATGTGCCTAAACCCACCTACCACCCTATCGATCCACGGCTTGCGCATCCCGTCTCTCTGGCCGGCATAGTGCCCACCCATCCTCCCGCCCGCTCGTTTCGTCGATTGATTTAGGCATACGGAGTTCATTCCCAGTCTAAGACCAGACCGGACCGAGGGTTACGGTAGCATATGCTGGGCTCGGGCATGTGCTGGTACCACATTTTTCTTCACCGGTGCACCATCGTCGGAGCATCATTGGAGAACCTGACCGACGGCATTGGGGTTTCAGTGATCGATGGGTCGGGGGGTTGTGCACACATGATGTGCGATGGGTGCTGGTACTTGGCCCTTATATTGGCCCCCTATCCCTCATGAAACCTCGAGAACTCACACACCCTTAAAGAGCATTTGAGATTTTACAAGTTTGCTGCTAGTAGCCATTAAAGTGTCTGAAATGGGACACTTTTTCAAATGGTCACAAAATCTTGTATACTTCGAGTTTTTAGCTGAAATGTTTTGTGCATGCCAAAAGAAATACAAGGATCACGTCTACCAAGTTTGGGGCCAAAAATCCTTCCAAAAAAATTTTAAAAAATCCTGAACCGCAAAAAGTTTTGAAAATTGTGAAAAATAGAAAACGAGTCATCTTGCCATGAAACTTCACGTGAAGGCTTAAGGGACCATTGTATGAATTTACAAGCAATAAAAATGGCATTGGAATGCAGAAATATGAAGATGTGCCTAAACCCACCTACCACCCTATTGATCCACAACTTGCGCATCCTGTCTCTTTGGCCGGCGTAGTGCCCGCCTGCCCGCCCGCTCGTTTCCTCAGTTTGCTTAGGTATACAGAGTTCATTCCTAGTCTAAGGTTAGACCGGACTGAGGGTTGCGATAGTAGGATCGGTAGCACGCAGAGGGGACCCGACCGATCCTCGACTTGCGCATCCCACCCCTCTGGCCGGCTGAGCGCCCGCACGCCCATTTCATGGGTTGACTTAGGCATACGGGGTTCATTCCCAATCTAAGTATACGGAGTTCATTCCCAGTCTAAGATCGGACCAGACCAGGGGTTGCAGCAGCACATGCTAGGCTCGGGCATGTGCTGATGCCGCATTTCTCTTCACCGAGGCACCATCACCGGAGCATCGCCGAAGAACCTGATCGACGGCATTAGGGTTTTCGACGATCGGGGGGCCGGGGGGGTGTGCGCACATGATGTACTATGGGTGCTGGTACATGGCCCTTATATTAGCCCCCTATCCCTCATCAAACCTTGAGAACTCACTCCCCCCTAAAGAGCATTTGAGATTTTACAGGTTTGCTGCCAGTAGCCGTTAAAGTGTCTGAAATGGGGACACTTTTTTCAAATGGTCACAAAATCTTGTACACTTCGAGTTTTTAGCTGAATTTTTTGTCCATGCCAAAAAAAATAAAAGGATCACGTCTACCAAGTTTGGGGCCAAAACTCCTTTCGAAAAAATTTAAAAAAATCCCGAACCGTAAAAAGTTTTGAAAATTGTGAAAAATAGAAAACGAGTCGTCTTGCCATGAAACTTCACGTGAAGGCTTAAGGGACCATTGTATGAATTTACAAGCCATAAAAATAGCATTGGAACGCAGAAATATGAAGATGTGCCTAAACCCACCTACCACCCTATCGATCCACGGCTTGCGCATCCCGTCTCTTTGGCCGACGTAGTGCCCGCCCGCCCGCCCGCTCGCTTGTTTCGTCGGTTGGCTAAGCCATACGGAGTTCATTCCAAGTCTAAGATCGAACCAAACTGAGGGTTGCGGTAGCAGGATCGCCAGCACGTAGAGAGGGACACGGTCGATCCCCGGCTTGCGCATCCCGCCCCTCTGGCCGGTTGAGCGCCCGCACGCTCATTTCGTGGGTTGACTTAGGGTTACGGAGTTCTTTCCCAGTCTAAGCATATGAAGTTCATTCCCAGTCTAAGATCAGACCAGACCGAGGTTTGTGGCAACACATGCTGGGCTCGGGCATGTGCTGGTGCCGCATTTTTCTTCGTCGGGGCACCATCGTCGGAGCATCGCCGGAGAACCTGACCGGTGGCATTGGGGTTCCGACGATCGGGGGGGCCGAGGGGGGTGTGCGCACATGATGTGCGATGGGTGCTGGTACTTGTCCCTTATATTGGCCCCCTATCCCTCATCAAACCTCGAGAACTCACACCCCTTAAAGAGCATTTGAGATTTTACAGGTTTGCTGCCAGTAGCAATTAAAATGTCTAAAATAGGGACATTTTTTTCAAATGGTCACAAAATCTTGTACACTTCGAGTTTTTAGCTGAATTTTTTTCTGCAAGCCAACAAAAATAAAAGGATCACGTCTACCAAGTTTGGGGCCAAAACTCCATTCGAAAAAATTTTAAAAAATCCTGAACCGTAAAAAGTTTCAAAAATCATGAAAAATAGAAAACGAGTCGTCTTGCCGTGAAACTTCACGTGGAGGCTTAAGGGACCATTGTATGAATTTACAAGCCATAAAAATAGCATTGGCACACAAAAATATGAAGATATGCCTAAACCCACCTACCACCATATCGATCCACGGCTTGCGCATCCCGTCTCTCTAGCCGGCGTAGTGCCTGCCCGCCTGCCCTCTCGCTCGTTTCGTTGGTTCCCTTAGGCATACGGAGTTCATTCGTAGTCTAAGATCAGTCCAGACCGAGGGTTGTGGCAGCAAGATCGGCAACACATAGAGGGAGACCCGACAGATCTCAGGCTTGCGCATCCCAGCCCCTATGGCCGGCTGAGCACCCGCACGCTCGTTTCGTGGGTTGACTTAGGCATACAGAGTTCATTCCCAGTCTAAGCATACGAAGTTCATTCCCAGTCTATGATCAGACCAGACCGAGGGTTATGGTAGCACATGCTGGGCTCAGGCATGTGCTGGTGTTGCATTTTTCTTCGTTCAGGACACCATCGCCGGAGCACCGCCGGAGAACCTGACCGGCGGCATTGTGGTTCCGACGATCGGGGGGGCCGGGGGTGTGCGCACATGATGTGCGATGGGTGCTGGTAGTTGGCCCTTATATTGGCCCCCTTTCCCTCATCAAACCTCGAGAACTCAGACCCCCTTAAAGAGCATTTGAGATTTTACAGGTTAGCTGCCAGTAGCTATTAAAGTGTTCGAAATGGGGATACTTTTTTCAAATGGTCACAAAATCTTGTACATTTCGAGTTTTTGGCTGAATTTTTTTATGCATGCCAATAAAAATACAAGGATCCCTTCTACCAATTTTAGGGCCAAAACTTCTTCCGAAAAAAATTTTAAAAAATCCCGCAACGCAAAAAGTTTCAAAAATCATGAAAAATAGAAAACGAGTCGTCTTGCCATGAAACTTCACGTGAAGGCTTAAGGGACCATTGTATGAATTTACAAGCCATAAAAATGGCATTGGCATGCAGAAAAATGAAGATGTGCCTAAACCCACCTACCACCCTATCGATCCACGGCTTGCGCATCCCGTCTCTCTGTAAGGCTAAGTGCCCGCCTGCCCGCCCGCTCGTTTCGCCGGTTGGCTTAGGCATACAGAGTTCATTCCCAGTCTAAGATTGGACCAGACTGAGGGTTGCGGTAGCAGGATCGATAGCACATAGAGGGGGACCCGGCCGAACCATGGCTTGCGCATCCCACCCCTCTGGCCGGCTGAGCGCCTGCACGCTCATTTCGTGGGTTGACTTAGGCATACAGAGTTCATTCACAGTCTAAGATCGAACCGAACTGAGGGTTGCGACAGCACATGCTGGGCTCGGGCATGTGCTGGTGCCGCATTTTTCTTCATCGGGGCACCATCATTGGAGCATCGTCGGAGAACCTTACCGGCGGCATTGGGGTTCTGATGATCGGGGGGGCCGAGGGGGGTGTGCGCACATGATGTGCGATGGGAGCTGGTACTTGGCCCTTATATTCACCCCCAAACCCTCATCAAACCTCGAGAACTCACACCCCCTTACAGAGCATTTGAGATTTTACAGGTTTGCTGCCAGTAGCCATTAAAGTGTCTGAAATGGGGACACTTTTTTCAAATGGTTACAAAATCTTGTACACTTCGAGGTTTTAGCTGAATTTTTTTGTGCATGCCAAAAAATTACAAGGATCACGTCTCCATGTTTGGGGCCAAAACTCCTTCCGAAAAAATTATAAAAAATCCCAAACCACAAAAAGTTTCCAAAATCGTGAAAAATAGAAAATGAGTCGTCTTGCCATGAAACTTCACGTGAAGGCTTAAGGGACCATTGTATGAATTTTCAAGCCATAAAAATGGCATTGGCATGTAGAAATATAAAGATGTGCCTAAACCCACGTACCACCCCAGCGATCCACGGCTTGCGCATCCCGTCTCTCTGGCCGACGTAGTGACCGTCCGCCCGCCGCCCGCTCGTTTCGTCGGTTGATTCGGGCATACGAAGTTCACTCCCAGTCTAAGATCAGACCAGACCGAAGGTTGCGGTAGTAGGATTGGCAGCACGCAGATGGGGACTCGACCGATCCTCAGCTTGCCCATCCCGCCCCTCTGGCCGGCTGAGCGCCCGCACGCTCGTTTAGTGGGTTGACTTAGGCATACGGAGTTCATTCCCAGTCTAAGCATACGGAGTTCATTCCCAGTCTAAGATCAGACTGGACCGAGGGTTGCGGCAGCACATGCTGGGCTCGGGCATGTGCTGGTGCCACATTTTTCTTCGCCGGGGCACCCTCGCCAGAGCATCGTCGGAGAACCTGACCGGCTGCATTGGGGTTCCGATGATCGGGGGGGCCGGGAGGTGTGCGCACATGATGTGCGATGGGTGCTGGTACTTGGCCCTTATATTGGCCCCCTATCCCTCATCAAACCTTGAGAACTCGCACCCCTTTAAAGAGCATTTGAGATTTTACAGGTTTGCTGCCAGTAGCCATTAAAGTGTCTGAAATGGGGTCACTTTTTTCAAATGGTCCCAAAATCTTGTACACTTTGAGTTTTTAGCTGAATTTTTTTGCACATGCCAACAAAAATACAAGGATCATGTCTACCGAGTTTGGGGCCAAAACTCCTTCCGAAAAAAATTTAAAAAAATCTCGAGCCGCAAAAGGTTTCAAAAATCCTGAAAAATAGAAAATGAGTCATCTTGCCATGAAACTTCACGTGAAGGCTTAAGGGACCATTGTATGAATTTACAAGCCATAAAAATGGCATTGGCATGAAGAAAAATGAAGATGTGCCTAAACCCACCTACCACCCTATCGATCCACGGCTTGCGCATCCCGTCTCTCTGTACGGCTAAGTGCCCGCCTGCCCGCCCGCTCGTTTCGCCGGTTGGCTTAGGCATACAGAGTTCATTCCCAGTCTAAGATTGGACCAGACTGAGGGTTGCGGTAGCAGGATCGATAGCACATAGAGGGGGACCCGGCCGAACCATGGCTTGCGCATCCCACCCCTCTGGCTGGCTGAGCGCCTGTACGCTCATTTCGTGGGTTGACTTAGGCATACAGAGTTCATTCACAGTCTAAGATCGAACCGAACTGAGGGTTGCGACAGCACATGCTGGGCTCGGGCATGTGCTGGTGCCGTATTTTTCTTCATCGGGGCACCATCATTGGAGCATCATCGGAGAACCTTACTGGCGGCATTGGGGTTCTGATGATCGGGGGGGCCGAGGGGGGTGTGCGCACATGATGTGCGATGGGAGCTGGTACTTGGCCCTTATATTCACCCCCAAACCCTCATCAAACATCGAGAACTCACACCCCCTTACAGAGCATTTGAGATTTTACAGGTTTGCTGCCAGTAGCCATTAAAGTGTCTAAAATGGGGACACTTTTTTCAAATGGTCACAACATCTTGTACACTTCGAGTTTTTAGCTGAATTTTTTTGTGCATGCCAACAAAAATACAAGGATCACATCAACCAGGTTTGGGGCCAAAACTCCTTTCGAGAAAATTTTAAAAAATCCCGAACCGCAAAAACTTTCGAAAATCGTGAAAAATAGAAAATGAGTCGTCTTGCCATGAAACTTCACATGAAGGCTTAAGGGACCATTGTATGAATTTACAAGCCATACAAATGGCATTGGCACACAGAAATATGAAGATGTGCCTGAACCCACCTACAACCCTATCGATCCACGGCTTGCGCATCCCGTCTCTCTGGCCGACGTAGTGCCGCCCGTCCGCCCGCCCTCTCGTTTCGTCGGTTGGCTTAGGCATATGGAGTTCATTCCCAGTCTAAGATCTGACTGGACCGAGGGTTGCGGTAGCAGGATCGATAGCACGCAGAGGGGGACCCGATCGATCCCCGGCTTGCGCATCCTGCCCCTCTGAACGCTCGTTTCGTGTGTTGACTTAGGCATACGGAGTTCATTCCCAGTCTAAGCATACGGAGTTGATTCCCAGTCTAAGATCGGATCGGATCGAGGGTTGCGGCAGCACATGCTAGGCTCGGCCATGTGCTGGTGCCGCATTTTTCTTCGTCGGGGCGCCATCGCCGGAGCATCGCCGGAGAACCTAACCGACGGTATTAGGGTTCCAGCGATCGGGGGGCCGGGGGGTGTGCACACATGATGTGCGATGGGTGCTGGTACTTGGCCCTTATATTGGCCCCCTATCCCTCATCAAACCTTGAGAACTCACACCCCCTTAAAGAGCATTTGAGATTTTACAGGTTTGCTGCCAATAACCATTAAAGTGTCTGAAATGGGGACACTTTTTTCAAAATGGTCACCAAATCTTGTACACTTCGAGTTTTTGGCTGAATTTTTTTGTGCATGCCAAAAAAAATACAAGGATCACGTCTACCAAGTTTGGGACCAAAAATCCTTCCAAAAAGATTTTAAAAGATCCCAAACCGCAAAAAGTTTCAAAAATCGTGAAAAATAGAAAATGAGTCGTTCTTCCCATGGAAACTTCACGTGAAGCTTAGGGACCCATTGTAATGAATTTACCAAGCCATAAAAATTTATTGGCACACAAAAATATTGATGATGCCTGCCTAAACCCACCTTACCACCCTATCGATCCATGTGGCTTTGCGCATTCCCATTCTCTCTGGGTCAGCGTAGTGACCGCCCGCCCGCCCGCCTGGCGCGTTTCGTCGGTGGCTTTGGCATACCGGAGTTCATTCCCGAGGTCTAAGATTCAGACCAGATGAGGGTTACGGTAGTAGAATCTGGTAGCACGTAGAGGGGTACCTGACCAATCCCCGGCTTGCGCATCCCACCCCTTTGGCCGGTTGAGCGCCCGCGCGCTCATTTCACGGGTTGACTTAGGCATACGGAGTTCATTCTCAGTCTAAGCATACGAAGTTCATTCCCACTCTAAGATCGGATCGGTCAGAGGGTTGCGGCAGCACATGCTGGGCTCAGGCATGTGCTGGTGCCTAATTTTTCTTCCTTGGGGCACCATCACCGGAGCATCACCGGAGAACCTGACCAGGGGATGTGCACTCATGATGTGCGATGGGTGCTGGTACTTGGCCCTTATATTGGCCCCCTATCCCTCATCAAACCTCCAGAACTCACACCCCCTTAAAGAGCATATGAGATTTTACAGGTTTGCTGCCAGTAGCCATTAAAGTGTCTGAAATGGGGACACTTTTTTCAAATGGTCACAAAATCTTTTACACTTTGAGTTTTTAGCTGAATTTTTTTGTGCATGACAAAAAACATTCAAGGATCACATATACCAAGGTTGGGGCCAAAACTCCTTCTGAAAAAATTTTAAAAAAATCTTGAAACACAAAAAGTTTCGAGAATCGTGAAAAATAGAAAACGAGTCGTCTTGCCATGAAACTTTACGTGAAGGCTTAAGGGAATATTGTATGAATTTACAAGCCATAAAACTGGCATTGGCACGCAAAAATATGAAGATGAGCCTAAATTCACCTACCACCCTATCGATCCACGGCTTGTGCATCCTACCTCTCTGGCCGATGTAGTGCCCGCCCGCCCGTCCGCCCACTGATTTCATCGATTGGCTTAGGCATACGAAGTTCATTCCTAGACTCAGATCAGACCAGACCGAGGGTTGCAGCAGCAAGATCGGTGGCATGCAGAGGGGGACTCGATCGATCCCCGGCTTGCACATCCCGCCCTTCTGGCCGGCTGAGAACCCGCACTCTCATTTTGTGGGTTGACTTAGGCATACGGAGTTCATTCCTAGTCTAAGATCAGACCGGACCGAGGGTTGCAGCAGCACATGCTGGGCTCGGGCATGTGCTGGTGCCGCATTTTTCTTCGCTGGAGAACCTGACCGGCAGTATTGGGGTTCTGGCAACAAAGGGGGCCGAGGGGGGTGTGCGCACATGATGTCCGATGGTTGCTGGTAGTTGGCCCTTATATTGGCCCCCTATCCCTCATCAAACCTTGAGAACTCACACCCCCTTAAAGAGCATTTGAGATTTAACAGGTTTGCTGCCAGTAGCCATTAAAGTGTCTGAAATGGGGACATATTTTTCAAATGGTCACAAAATCTTGTAGACTTCGAGTTTTTAGCTGAATTTTTTAGTGCATGCCAAGAAAAATACAAGGATCACGTCTACCAAGTTTGGGGCCAAAACTCCTTCCAAAAAAATTATAAAAAATCTTGAACCACAAAAAGTTTTGAAAATCGTGAAAAATAGAAAACGAGTCATCTTGCCATGAAACTTCACGTGAAGGATTAAGGGACCATTGTATGAATTTACAAGCCGTAAAAATGGTATTGGCATGCAGAAATATGAAGATGTGCCAAAACCCACCTACCACCCTATTGATTCACGGCTTGCGCATCCCGTCTCTTTGGTCGGCATAGTGCCTGCCCGCCCGCTCGGCCACTCGTTTTGTCAGTTTTCTTAGGCATACGAGGTTCATTCAAAAAAGATTGCATCAAACTGAGGGTTGCAGCAGCAGGATCGGTAGCACACAGAGGGGAACCCGGCTGATCCCCTGGCTTGCACATCCCGCCCCTCTGGCCGGTTGAGTGCCTGCACGCTTGTTTCGTGGGTTGACTTAGGCATACGGAGTCATTCCCAGTCTAAGCATGCGGAGTTCATTCCTAGTTTAAGATCAGATCCGACCAAGGGTTACGACAGCACATGCCGGGCTCGGGCATGTGCTGGTGTCGTCTTTTTCTTTGTCGGGGTAGTATCGCTGGAGCATCACCGGAGAACCTGACCGGCGGCATTGGGGTTCCGGCGATCGGGGAGGCCGGGGGGGTGTGCGCAAATGAAGTGCGATGGGTGCTGGTACTTGGCCCTTATATTGGCCCCCTATTCCTCATCAAACCTCGAGAACTCACACCCCCTTAAAGAGCATTTGATATTTTACAGGTTTGCTGCTAGTAGCCATTAAAGTGTTTGAAATGGGGATACTTTTTTCAAATGGTCACAAAATCTTGTACACTTCGAGTTTTTAGCTGAATTGTTTTGTGCATGCCAACAAAAATACAAGGATCACATCTACCAAGTTTGGTGCCAAAACTCCATCTGAAAAAATTTTAAAAAATCCCGAACCGCAAAAAGGCTTGAAAATCGTAAAAAATAGAAAGCGAGTCGTCTTGCCATGAATCTTCACGTGAAGGCTTAAGGGACCTGTATATGAATTTACAAGCCATAAAAATGGCATTGGCACACAAAAATATGACGATGCAACTAAACCCACCAACCACCCTATCGATCCATGGCTTAAGCATCCCGTCTCTCTGGCCGACGTAGTGCCCGCCCTCCCACCCGCCCGTTCGTTTCGTCAGTTGGCTTAGGCATACGGAATTCATTCCCAGTCTAAGATCGGACCAGACTGAGGGTTGCGACAGCAGGATCAGCAGCACGTAGAACGGGACCCGATCAATCCTCGGCTTGCGCATCCCGCCCCTCTAGCCGGCTGAGCGCTCGCATGCTCGTTTCGTGGGTTGACTTAGGCATACGGAGTTCATTCCCAGTCTAAGCATACGGAGTTCATTCCCAGTCTAAGATTGCACCAGACCAAAGGTTGTGGCAGCACACACTGGGCTCAGGCATGTGCTGGTGCCGTATTTTTCTTCACCGGGGCACCATCGCAGGAGGATCGTCGGAGAACCTGACTGGCGACATTGGGGTTCCGACGATCGGAGGGGTCGGGGGGGTGTGCGCACATGATGTGAGATGGGTACTGGTGCTTGGCCATTATATTGGCCCCTTATCCCTCATCAAACCTCAAGAACTCACACCCCCTTAAAGAGCATTTGAGATTTTACAGGTTTGCTGCCAGTAGCCATTAAAGTGTCTGCAATGGGGACACTTTTTTTAAATGGTCACAAAATCTTGTACACTTCGAGTTTTTAGCTGAATTTTTTTGTGCGTACCAATAAAAATACAAGGATCACATCTACAAAGTTTGGGGCCAAAACTCCTTCTGAAAAATTTTTAAAATATCCCAGACCGCAAAAAGTTTCAAAAATCGTGAAAAATAGAAAACGAGTCATCTTGCCATGAAACTTCACGTGAAGGCTTAAGGGACCATTGTATGAATTTACAAGCCATAAAAATGGCATTGGAACGCAGAAATATGAAGATGTGCCTAAACCCACCTACCACCCTATCGAGCCACGGCTTGCGCATCCCATCTCTCTGGTCGGCATAGTGCCCGCCCGCCCGACCGCTCGTTTCGTCGATTGGCTTAGGCATACGGAGTTCATTCCTAGTCTAAGATCAGATCGGACTGAGGGTTGTGGTAGTAGGATCGGTAGCACGCAGAAGGGGACCTGGCCGATCCCCGGCTTGCGCATCCCGCCCCTCTGGCCGGCTGAGCGCCCGCACGCTCGTTTCGTGGGTTGACTTAGGCATACGGAGTTCATTCCCAGTCTAAGCATACAGAGTTCATTCCCAGTCTAAGATCAGACCAGACTGAGGGTTGTGGTAGCACATGCTGGGCTCGGGCATGTGATGGTGCCGCATTTTTCTTCGCCTGGGCACCATCGTCGGAGCATCACCGGAGAACCTGACCGGCGGCATTGGGGTTCCGACGATCGGGGGGGCCGAGGGGGGTGTACGCACATGATATGTGATTGGTGCTGGTACTTGGCCCTTATATTGGCCTCCTATCCCTCATCAGACCTCGAGAACTCACACCCCCTTATAGAGCATTTGAGATTTTACAGGTTTACTGCCAGTAGCCATTAAAGTGTTTAAAATGGGGACACTTTTTTCAAATGGTCACAAAATCTTGTAAACTTCGAGTTTTTAGCTTAATTTTTTTTTGCATGCCAAAAAAAATACAAGGATCACGTCTACCAAGTTTGGCTCCAAAAATCCTTTCGAAAAAATTTTAAAAAATCTCGAACCGTAAAAAATTTAGAAAATTGTGAAAAATAGAAAACGAGTCGTCTTGCGATGTAACTTCACGTGAAGGCTTAAGGGACCATTGTATGAATTTACAAGCCATAAAAATGGCATTGGCATGCAGAAATATGAAGCTACGCCTAAACCCACCTACCGCCCTATCGATCCATGGCTTGCGCATCTCGTCTCTCTGGCCAGCGTAGTGCCCGCCTGCCCGCTCGTTTCGTCAGTTGGCTTAGGCATACGAAGTTCATTCCCAGTCTAAGATTGGACTGAACCGAGGGTTGCAGCAGCAGGATCGGTAGCACGCAGAGGTGGACCCAGTCGAATCCCAGCTTGTACATCCCGCCCCTCTGGCCAGTTGACCACCCGTACACTCGTTTCGTGGGTTGACTTAGGCATACGGAGTTCATTCCCAGTCTAAGCATACGGAGTTCATTCCCAGTCTAAGATCGGATCGGACCGAGGGTTGGGACAGCACATGCTGGGCTCGAGCATGTGCTGGTGCCGTGTTTTTCTTCGCCGGGGTACCATGTCGGAGTACCTAACCGACGGCATTGGGGTTCCGACGATCAGGGGGGCCGGGGGGGTGTGCGCACATCATGTGCGATGGGTGCTGGTGCTTGGCCCTTATATTGGCCCCCTATCCCTCATCAAACCTCGAGAACTCACACCCCTTTAAAGAGCATTTGAGATTTTACAGGTTTGCTGCCAGTAATCATTAAAGTGTCTAAAATGGGGACATTTTTTTCAAATGGTCCCAAAATCTTGTACACTTCGAGTTTTTAGCTGCATTTTTTGTCCATGCCAAAAAAATTACAAGGATCACGTCTACCAAGTTTGGGGCCAAAACTCCTTCCGAAAAAATTTTAAAAAATCCTGAACGACAAAAAGTTTTAAAAATCGTGAAAAATAGAAACGAGTCATCTTGCCATGAAACTTCACGTGAAGGCTTAAGGGACCATTGTATGATTTTACAAGCCATAAAAATGGCATTGGCATGCAGAAATATGAAGATGGGTCTATGCCCACCTCCCACCCTATCGATCCAAGGCTTGTGCATCCCGTCTCTCTGGCCGACGTAATGCCCGCCTGCCCGCTTGTTTCGTCGGTTGGCTTAGGCATATGGAGTTCATTCCCAGTCTAAGATCAGACCGGATCGAGGGTTGCGACAGTAGGATCGGCAGCATGCAGAGGGGGACCCGGTCGATCCCCGGCTTGCGCATCCCGCCCTTCTGGCCAGCTGAGCTCCCGTATGCTCGTTTAATGGGTTGACTTAAGCATACAGAGTTCATTCCCAGTCTAAGCATACGGAGTTCATTCCCAGTCTAAGATCGGACCGGACCGAGGGTTGTGACAGCACATGCTGGGGTCGGGCATGTGCTGTGCTACATTTTTTCGTCGGGGGCACCACCACCGGAGAACCTGACCGACGGCATTGGGGTTCCGATGACTGGTGGGTCGGGGGTGTGCGCACATATGTGCGATGGGTGCTGGTACTTGGCCCTTATATTGGCCCCCTATCCCTCATCAAACCTTGAGAACTCACACCCCCTTAAAGAGCATTTGAGATTTTACCGATTTGCTGCCAGTAGCCATTAAAGTGTCTAAAATGGGGACATTTTTTTTAAATGGTCACAAAAGCTTGTACACTTCGAGTTTTTAGCTGAATTTTTTTGTGCATGCCAACAAAAATACAAGGATCATGTCTACCAAGTTTGGGGCCAAAACTCCTTCCGAAAAAATTTTAAAAAATCTCGAACAGTAAAAATTTTCAAAAATCATGAAAAATAGAAAACAAGTCGTCTTGCCACGAAACTTCACGTAAAGGGACCACTGTATGAATTTACAAGCCACAAAAATGGCATTGGCATGTAGAAATATAAAGATGTACCTAAACCACCTACCACCCTATTGATCCATAGCTTGCGCATCCCATCTCTCTGGCCGGCGCAGTGCCTACCAGCACGCCCGCTCATTTTGTCGGTTGGCTTAGGCATATGGAGTTCATTCCCAGTCTAAGATCGGATCGGATCGAGGGTTGTGGCAGCAGGATCGATAGCATGAAAGGGGGCCCCGACCGATCCCTGACTTGCGCATCTCGCCCCTCTGGCCGGCTGAGCACCCGCACGCTCGTTTTGTGGGTTGAGTTAGGCATATGGAGTTCATTCCCAGTCTAAGATCGGATCGGACAGAGGGTTGCGGCAGCACATGCTGGGCTCGGGCATGTGTTGGTGCCGCATTTTTCTTCATCAGGGCACCATCACCGGAGCATCGTCGGAGAACCTGACAGGCGGCATTGGGGTTCCGGCGATCAGGGGGCCGGGGGGTGTGCGATGGGTGCTGGTACTTGGCCCTTATATTGGCCCCCTATCCCTCATCAAACCTTGAGAACTCACAACCCCTTAAAAAGGATTTGAAATTTTACAGGTTTGCTGCCAGTAGCCATTAAAGTGTCTGAAATGGGGCACTTTTTTTCAAATGATCACAAAATCTTTTACATATCGAGTTTTTAGCTGAATTTTTTTTTGCATGCCAACAAAAATACAAGGATCACGTCTACCATGTTTGGGGCAAAAACTCCTTCCAAAAAAATTTTAAAAAATCTTGAACCGTAAAATTTTTGAAAATCGTGAAAAATAGAAAACGAGTCGTCTTGCCATAAAACTTCACGTGAAGGCTTAAGGAACCATTGTATAAATTTAAAAGCCATAAAAAAGGCATTGGCATGCAGAAATATGAAAATGTGTCTAAGCTCACCTCCCACACTATTGATCCACGGCTTGCGTATCCCGTCTCTCTGGCTGGCGTACTGCCCGCCTGCCCGCCTGCCCGCTCGTTTCGTCGGTTGGCTTAGGCATACGGAGTTCATTCCCAGTCTAAGATTAGATCGGATCAAGGGTTGCGACAGCAAGATCGGCAGCATGCAGAGGGGGACCCAGTCCATCCCCGGCTTGCGCATCCCGCCCTTCTCGCCGGCTGAGCTCCCACACACTCGTTTAATGGGTTGACTTAAGCATACGAAGTTCATTCCCAGTCTAAGCATATGGAGTTCATTCCCAGTCTAAGATCGGACCGGACCGAGGGTTGTGATAGCACATGCTGGGCTCGGCCATGTGCTGGTGCCGCATTTTTCTTCATCGGGGCCCATCGTCGGAGCATCGTCGGAGAACCTGACCGGCGGCATTGGGGTTTCAACGATCGGGGGGGTCGGGCGGGGTGTGCGCACATGATGTACGATGGGTGCTGGTACTTGGCCCTTATATTGGCCCCCTATCACTCATCAAGCCTTGAAAACTCACACCCCCTTAAAGAGCATTTGAGATTTTACAGGTTTGCTGCCAGTAGCCATTAAATTGTCTGAAATGGGGACACTTTTTTCAAATGGTCACAAAATCTTGTACACTTCCAGTTTTTAGCTGAATTTTTTTGTGCATGCCAATAAAAATACAAGGATCATGTCTACCAAGTTTGGGCCAAAACTCCTTCCGAAAAAATTTTCAAAAGTCCTGAATCGTAAAAACTTTTGAAAACGTGAAAAATAGATAATGAGTCGTCTTGCCATGAAACTTCACGTGAAGGCTTAAGGGACCATTGTATGAATTTACAAGCCATAAAAATGGCATTGGCATGCAGAAATATGAAGATGTGCCTAAACCCACCTACCACCCTATCGATCCACGGCTTGCGCATCCCGTCTCTCTGGCCGGCGTAGTGCCCGCCCGCCCGCCCGCCCGCCCGCTCGTTTCGTTGATTGGCTGAGGCATACGGAGTTCATTCCCAGTCTAAGATCTTACCGGACCGAGGGTTGCAGAAGCAAGATCGACAGCACGCAGAGGAGGACCCGATCGATCCCCGGCTTCCGCATCCCGCCCCTCTAGCCAGCTGAGCGCCCGCACGCTCGTTTCGTGGCTTGACTTAGGCATACGGAGTTCATTCCCAATCTAAGCATACGGAGTTCATTCCCAGTCTAAGATCGGACCGGACCGAGGGTTGTGACAGCACATGCTGGGCTCGGGCATGTGCTGGTGCTGCATTTTTCTTCGTCGGGGCACCATCGTCGGAGCATCGTCGGAGAACCTGACTGGCGGGATTGGGGTTCCGACGATCGGGGGGCGGGGGGTGCGCGCACATGATGTGAGATGGGTGCTGGTACTTGGCCCTTATATTGGCCCCCTATCCCTCATCAAACCTCGAGAACTCACACCCCCTTAAAGAGCATTTGAGATTTTACAGGTTTACTGCCAGTAGCCATTGAAGTGTCTGAAATGGGGACACTTTTTTCAAATGGTCATAAAATCTTGTACACTTCGAGTTTTTAGCTGAAATTTTTTTGTGCATGCCAACAAAAGTACAAGGATCACGTCTACGAAGTTTGGGGCTAAAACTCCTTTCGAAAAAATTTTAAAAAATCCTGAACCGCAAAAAGTTTCGAAAATCGTGAAAAATAGAAAACGAGTCGTCTTGGCATGAAACTTCACGTGAAGGCTTAAGGGACCATTGTATGAATTTACAAGCCATGAAAATGGCATTGGCACACAGAAATATGAAAATGTGCCTAAACCCACCAACCACCCGATCGATCCACGGCTTGCGCATCCCGTCTCTCTGGCCGGCGTAGTGCCCGCCCACCCGCCCACCCGCTCATTTCGTCGGTTGGCTTAGGCATACGGAGTTCATTCCCAGTCTAAGATCGGACCAGACCGAGGGTTGCGGCAGTAGGATCTGTAGCACAGAGAGGGGGACCCGATCGATCCCCGGTTTGCGTATCTCGTCCCTCTGTCCGGCTAAGCGCCCGTACGGTCGTTTCGTGGGTTGACTTAGGCATATGGAGTTCATTCCCAGTATAAGCATACGGAGTCCATTCCTAGTCTAAGATCAGACCGGACCGAGGGTTACAGCAGCACATGCTGGGCTCGGGCATGTGCTGGTGCCACATTTTTCTTCGTCGGGGCACCATCGCCGGAGTATCGCCGGAGAACCTGACCGGCGGCATTGGGGTTCCGGCGATCGGGGGGGCCGGGGGTGGTGTTCGTACATGATGTGCGATGGCTGCTGGTGCTTGGCCCTTATATTGGCCCCCTATCCCTAATCAAACCTCGAGAACTCACACCCCCTTAAGGAGCATTTGGGATTTTACAGGTTTGCTGCCAGTAGCCATTAAAGTGTCTGAAATGGGGACACTTTTTTCAAATGGTCACAAAATCTTGTACACTTCGAGTTTTTAGCTGAATTTTTTTGTGCATGACAACAAAAATAAAAGGATCATGTCTACCATGTTTGGGGCCAAAAATCCTTCTGAAAAAATTTTAAAAAATCCGAAACTGTAAAAAGTTTCAAAAATCATGAAAAATAGAAAACGAGTCGTCTTGCCATGAAACTTCACGTGAAGGCTTAAGGGACCATTGTATGAATTTACAAGCCATAAAAATAGCATTGGCATGCATAAATATGAAGATGTGCCTAAATCCACCTACCACCCTATCGATCCACAGCTTGTGCATTCCCTCTCTAGCCGACGTAGTGCCCGTCCGTCCACCCGCCCGTTCGTTTTGTCGATTGGCTTAGGCATACTTAGTTCGTTCCCAGCCTAAGATTGTACCAGACCGAGGGTTACGGTAGCATGCAAAGGGGGACCCAGTCGATCCCTGGCTTGGACATCCCGCCCCTCTGGCCGGCTGAGCGCCCGCACGCTCGTTTCGTGGGTTGACATAGGCAGATGGAGTTCATTCCCAATCTAACATCGAACTGGACCGAGGGTTACGACAGCACATGCTGGGCTCGGGCATTTGCTGGTGCCGCATTTTTCTTCATTGGGGCACCATCTCCGGAGCATCGTCGGAGAACTTGACCGGCGGCATTGGGGTTCCGGCGATCGGGGGGGCCGGGGGCGTGTGCACACATGATGTGCAATGGGTGCTGGTACTTGGCCCTTATATTGGCCCCCTATCACTCATTAAACCTCAAGAACTCACACCCCCTTAAAGAGCATTTGAGATTTTACAGGTTTGCTGCCAGTAGCCATTAAAGTGTCTGAAATGGGGACACTTTTTTCAAATGATCACAAAATCTTGTACACTTTCAGTTCTTAGCTGAATTTTTTTGTGCATGCCAACAAAAATACAAGGATCACGTCTACCAAGTTTGGGGCCAAAACTCCTTCCGAAAAAACTTTAAAAAATCTCGAACCACAAAAAGTTTTGAAAATCATGAAAAATAGAAAATGAGTCGTCTTGCCATGAAACTTCACGTGAAGGCTTAAGGGACCTTTGTATGAATTTACAAGCCATTAAAATGGCATTGGCATGCAGAAATATGAAGATGTGCCTAAACCCACCTACCACCCTATCGATCCACGGCTTTCGCATCCCGTCTCTCTGGCCGGCGTAGTGCCCGCCCGCTCGCCCGCCCGCTCGTTTCGTCTGTTGGCTTAGGCATATGGAGTTCATTCCCAGTCTAAGATCGGATTGGACCGAGGGTTGCGGTAGCAGAATCGGCAGCACGCAGAGTGGGCCTCGGTCGATCCCCGACTTGTGCATCCCGCCCCTTTGGCCGGCTGAGCTCCCGCACGCTTGTTTTGTGGGTTGACTTAGGCATACGGAGTTCATTCCCAGTCTAAGATCCGACCAGACCGAGGGTTGTGGCAGCACATCCTGTGCTCGGGTATGTGCTGGTGTCGCATTTTCTTCGTCGGAGCATCGTTGGAGAACCTGACCGACAGGCATTGGGGTTCCGGCGATCGGGGGGGCCAGGGGGTGTTCGCACATGATGTGCGGTGGGCTGCTGGTACTTGGCCCTTATATTGGCCCCTTATCCCTCTTTCAAACCTCGAGAACTCACACCCCCTTAAAGAGCATTGAGATTTTACAGGTTTGCTGCCAGTAGCCATTAAAGTGTCTGAAATGGGGACACTTTTTTCAAATAGTCACAAAATCTTGTACACTTCGAGTTTTTAGCTGAATTTTTTTGTGAATGCCAACCAAAAATACAAGGATCACATCTACAAGTTTGGGGCCGAAACTCCTTCCGAAAAAGCTTTAAAAAATCCCAAACCATAAAAAGTTTTGAAAATCGTGAAAAATAGAAAACGAGTCGTCTTGCCATGAAACTTTACGTGAAGGCTTAAGGGACCATTATATGAATTTAGAAGCCATAAAAATGGCATTGGTACGCAGAAATATAAACATGTGCATAAACCCAGCTACCACCCTATCGATACACGGCTTACGCATCCCGTCTCTCTGGCCAGCGTAGAGCCCGGCCGCCGACCTGCTCGTTTCATCAGTTGGCTTAGGCATATGGAGTTCATTCCCAGTCTACGATCAGACCGGACCGAGGGTTGCGGTAGCAGGATCGGTAGCACGTAGAGGGGCACCTGACTGATCCCCGGCTTGCTCATCCCGCCCCTTTGTCCTGCTGAGCGCCCGCACGCTCGTTTTGTGGGTTGACTTAGGCATACGGAGTTCATTCCCAGTCTAAGATCGGACTGGACCGAGGGTTTCGACAGCACATGCTGGGCTCGGGCATGTGCTGGTACCGTATTTTTCTTCGTCGGGGCACCATTGCCGGAGAACCTGACCGGCGTCATTGGGGTTCCGATGATCAAGGGGGCGGGGGGTGTGCGCACATGATGTGAGATGGGTGCCCTCATCAAACCTCCAGAACTCACACCCGCTTAAAGAGCATTTGAGATTTTATAGGTTTGCTGCCAGTAGCCATTAAAATGTTTGAAGTGTGGACACTTTTTTCAAATGGTCACAAAATCTTGTACACTTCAGGTTTTTAGCTGAATTTTTTTGTGCATACCAACCAAAATACAACGATCACGTCTACCAAGTTTGGGGCCAAAAATCCTTCCGAAAAAACATTTAAAAAATCCTGAATCGCAAAAATTTTTGAAAATCATGAAAAATAGAAAACTAGTCGTCTTGCCTTGAAACTTCATGTGAAAGCTTAAGGGACCATTGTATGAATTTACAATCCATAAAAATGGCATTGGCATGCAGAAATATGAAGATGTGCCTACACCCACCTACCACCCTATCGATCCGCGGCTTGCGCATCCTGTCTCTTTGGCCGGCGTAGTGCCCGCCTGCCCGCCCGCCCGTCCGCTCGTTTCATCGATTGGCTTAGGCATACGGAGTTCATTCCCAGTCTAAGATTGGATCGGCATGCTAACAAAAATACAAGGATCACATCTAACAAGTTTGGGGCCAAAACATTTTCTGAAAAAATTTTAAAAAATCCCGAACCGTAAAAAGTTTCAAAAATCATGAAAAATAGAAAACGATTGGTCTTGCCATGAAACTTCACGTGAAGGCTTAAGGGACCATTGTATGAATTTACAAGCCATAAAAATGGCATGGGCACACAGAAATATGAAGATGTGAATAAACCCACCTACCACCCTATCGATCCGCGACTTGTGCATCCCATCTCTCTGGCTGGTGTTGTGCCCGCCTGCCCGCCCGCCCACTCATTTTGTCGGTTGGCTTAGGCATACAGAATTCATTCCCAATCTAAGATCGGATCGGACCGAGGTTTGCGGTAGCAGGATAGCAACATGTAGAGGGGGACCTGGCCGATCCCCGGCTTGCGCATCCCGCCCCTCTGGTCGGTTGAGCGCCCGCACGCTCGTTTCGTGGGTTGACTTAAGCATACGGAGTTCATTCCCAGTCTAAGCATATGGAGTTCATTCCCAGTCTAAGATCGGATCGGACCGAGGGTTGCGACAGCACATGCTGGGCTCGGGCATGTGCTGGTGCTACATTTTTCTTCGTCGGGGCACCATCGCTGGAGCGTCGCAGGAGAACCTGACTGTCGGCATTGGGGTTCCGACGATCGGGGAGGCCGGGGGGGTGTGCGCACATGATCTGCGATGGGTGCTGGTACTTGGGCCTTATATTTGCCCCCTATCCCTCATCAAACCTTGAGAACTCACACCCGCTTAAAGAGCATTTGAGATTTTACAGTTTTGCTGCCAGTAGCCGTTAAAGTGTCTGAAATGGGGACACTTTTTCAAATGGTCACAAAATCTTGTACACTTCGAGTTTTTGGCTAAATTTTTTTGTGCATGCCAACAAAAATACAAGGATCACGTCTACCAAGTTTCGGACCAAAAATCCTTCCAAAAAATTTTTTAAAAAATCCCGAACAACAAAAAGTTTTAAAAATTATGAAAAATAGAAAACGAGTCGTCTTGCCATGAAACTTCACGTGAAGGCTTAAGGGACCATTGTATGAATTTACAAGCCATAAAAATGGCATTGGCATGCAGAAATATGAGGATGTGCCTAAACTCACCAACTGCCCTATCGATCCACGGCTTGCGCATCTAGTTTCTTTGGCTGATGTAGTGCCCGCCTGCCCGCCCGCCCGCTCATTTCGTCCGTTGGCTTAGGCAGTAGGATCGGTAGCACACAGAAGGGGACCCGACCGATCCTCGGCTTGTGCGTCCCACTCCTCTGGCCGGCTGAACACCCCCACGCTCGTTTCGTGGGTTGACTTAGGCATACAGAGTTCATTCCCAGTCTAAGCATATGGAGTTCATTCCCAGTCTAAGATCGGACAGGACCGAGGGTTGCGACAGCACATGCTGGGCTCGGGCATGTGCTGGTGCTGCATTTTTCTTCATCGGGGCACCATCGTCGGAGCGTCGTCGAAGAACCTGACCGGCGACATTGGGGTTCCGACATTCGGGGGGGCCGGGGGGGTGTGGCACATGATGTGCAATGGGTGCTGGCACTTGGCCTTTATATTGGCCCCCTATCCCTCATCAAACCTCTAGAACTCACACCCCCTTGATGACCATTTGAGATTTTACAGGTTTGTTGCCAGTAGCCATTAAAGTGTCTAAAATGGGGACACCTTTTTTGAATGGTCACAAAATCTTATACACTTTGAGTTTTTCACTGAATTTTTTTGTGCATGCCAACCAAAATACAAGGATCACATCTACCAAGTTTGGCGCCAAAAGTCGTTCCGAAAAAATTTTAAAAAATCCCGAACCACAAAAAGTTTTAAAAATCGTGAAAAATAGAAAATGAGTCGTCCGGCCATGAAACTTCACGTGAAGGCCTAAGGGACCATTGTATGAATTTACAAGCCATAAAAATGGCATTGGCATGCAGAAATATGAAGATGTGCCTAAACCCACCTACCACCCTATCGATCCTCGGCTTGGGCATCCTGTCTCTCTGGCCGACATAGTGCACGCCCGCCCGCCCGCTCATTTCGTCGGTTGGCTTAGGCATACGGAGTTCATTCCCAATCTAAGATTGGACCAGACCGAGGGTTGCAGTAGCAGGATCGATAGCACGTAGAGGGGGACTCGGTCGATCCCCGACTTGCGCATCCTGCCCCTCTGGCGGCTGAGCGCCCGCACGTTCATTTCGTGGGTTGACTTAGGCATACAGAGTTCATTTCCCAGTCTAAGCATAGGAGTTCATTCCCAGTCTAATATCGGACCGGACCGAGGGTTCCAAAGCACATGCTGGGCTCGGGCATTTTCTGGTGTCGCATTTTTCTTCGCCAGGTCACCATCGCTGGGCATTTTCGGTTGGCTTAGGCATACGGAGTTCATTCCTAGTCTAAGATCAGATCGGACCGAGGGTTGAGGTAGCAGGATCGACAGCACACAGAGGGGGACTTGGCCGATCCCTGGCTTGCGCATCTCGCCCCTTTGGCCGACTGAGCGCTTGCACGCTCGTTTCGTGGTTGACTTAGGCATACGGAGTTCATTCCCAATCTAAGCATAAGGAGTTCATTCCCAGCCTAAGATCGGACTGGACCAAGGGTTGCGGCAACACATGCTAGGCTCAGGCATGTGCTGGTGCCATATTTTTCTTCGTCGGGGTACCATCGTCGGAGCATCGCTGGAGAACCTGACCGGCGGCTTTGGGTTCCGGTGATCGGGGGGCCGGGAGGTGTGCGCACATGATGTGCGATGGGTGCTGGTACTTGGCCCTTATATTGGCCCCTATCCTCATCAAACCTTGAGAACTCACACCCCCTTAAAGAGCATTTGAGATTTTACAGTTTGCTACCAGTAGCCGGTTAAAGTGTCTGAAATGGGGACACTTTTTTCAAATGGTAACAAATCTTGTACACTTCGATTTTTTAGCTGAATTTTTTGGGCATGCCAAAAAAAATACAAGGATCACCTCTACCAAGTTTGGGACCAAAAATCCTTACGAAAAAATTTTAAAAAATCCCGAACCGCAAAAAGTTTCAAAAATTATGAAAACTAGAAAACAAGTCGTCTTGCTATGAATCTTTCACGTGAAGGCTTAAGGGACCATTGTATGAATTTACAAGCCATAAAAATGGCATTGCCATGTAGAAATATGAAGATGTGCCTAAACCCACCTACCACCCTATCGATCCATGGCTTGCGCATTCCATCTCTCTGGCTGGACATAGTGCACACCCGCCCGCCTGCTCGTTTCGTCGGTTGGCTTAGGCATACGGAGTTCATTCCCAGTCTAAGATGGACCAGACCGAGGGTTGCAGTAGCAGGATCGATAGCACGTAGAGGGGGACTCGGTCGATCCCCGACTTGCGCATCCCGCCCCCTCTGGCGGGCTGAGCGCCCGCACGTTCATTTCGTGGGTTGACTTAGGCATACAGAGTTCATTCCCAGTCTAAGCATAGGAGTTCATTCCCAGTCTAATATCGGACCGGACCGAGGGTTCCAACAGCACATGCTGGGCTCGGGCATTTTCTGGTGTCGCATTTTCTTCGCCAGGTCACCATCGCTGGAGCATCGCCGAGAGAACGTCACCGACGGCATTGGGGTTCGACAATCGGGGGGGCCGGGGGGGTGTGCGCACATGATGTGTGATGGGTGCTGGTACTTGGCCCTTATATTGGCCTCCTATCCCTCATGAAACCTCGAGAACTCACACTCCCTTAAAGAGCATTTGAGATTTTACAGGTTTGCTGTCAGTAGCCATTAATGTGTCTGAAATGGTGACACTTTTTTCAAATGGTCACAAAATCTTGTACACTTCGAGTTTTTAGCTGAATTTTTTTGTGAATGCCAACAAAAATACAAGGATCACGTCTACCAAGTTTGGGGCCGAAAATCATTCCGAAAAAATTTTAAAAAATCTCGAACCGTAAAAAGTTTCAAAAATCATGAAAAATAAAAAACGAGTCGTCTTGCCATGAAACATCACGTGAAGGTTTAAGGGACCATTGTATGATTTTACAAGCCATAAAAATGGCATTGGCATACAGAAATATGAAAATGTACCTAAACCCACCTACCACCCTATCGATCCACAGCTTGCGCATCCCGTCTCTCTGGCTGATGTAGTGCCCGCCCGCCCGCCTGCTCGCTCGTTTCGTCGGTTGGCTTAGGCATATGGAGTTCATTCCCAGTCTAAGATCAGACCAGATTGAGGGTTACAGCAGCAGGATCGGCAGCAGCAGAGGGGGACCTGGCCAATCCCCAGCTTACGCATCCGCCCCTCTGGCCGACTGAGCACCCGCACGCTCATTTCGTGGGTTGACTTAGGCATACGGAGTTCATTCCCAGTCTAAGCATATGGAGTTCATTCCCAGTCTAAGATTGGATCAGATCGAGACTTGCGGTAGCACATGCTGGGCTCGGGCATGTGTTGGGGCCGCATTTTTCTTCACCGGGGCACCATTGCCGGAGCATCGTCGGAGAACCTGACGGCGGCATTGCGGTTTCGACGATCGGGGGGGCCGGGGGGTGTGCGCACATGATGTGCGATGGGTGCTGGTACTTGGCCCTTATATTGGCCCCCTATACCTCATCAAACCTCGAGAACTCACACCCCCTTAAATAGCATTTGAGATTTTACAGGTTTGCTGCCAGTAGCCATTAAAGTGTCTGAAATGGGGACACTTTTTTCAAATGGTCACAAAATCTTGTACACTTGAGTTTTTAGCTGAATTTTTTTGTGCATGCCAAGGAAAATACAAGGATCACGTCTACCAAGTTTGGGGCCAAAACACCTTTCCGAAAAAATTTTAAAAAATCTCGAACCGCTAAAAGTTTTTGAAAATCATGAAAAATAGAAAACGAGTCGTCTTTGCCCTGAAACTTCACGTCAAGGCTTAAGGGACGTCGTATGAATTTACAAGCCATAAAAATGGCATTGGCATGCAGAAATATGAAGATGTGCCTAAACCCACCTACCACCCTATCGATCGACGGCTTGCGCATCCTGTCTCTCTGGTCGGCATAGTGCCCGCCCGTCCGTTCGCTCGTTTTATCGGTTGGCTTAGGCATACGGAGTTCATTGCCAGTCTAAGATCAGATCGGGCCAAGGGTGGTGGTAGCAAGATCGGTAGCACGTAGAGGGGCACTCGACCGATCCCCGGCATGCGCATCCCACCCCTCTGGTCGGCTGAGCACCCGCACGCTCGTTTCGTGGGTTGACTTAGGCATACGTAGTTCATTCGCAGTCTAAGCATACGGAGTTCATTCCCAGTCTAAGATCAGACCAAACCGAGGGTTACGACAGCACATGCTAGGCTCGGGCACGTGTTGGTGCCGCATTTTTCTTCGTCGGGGCACCATCGCTTGAGCATCGTCAGAGAACCTGACGGCGGCATTGCGGTTTCGGTGATCAGAAGGGCCGGGGGGTGTGCCCACATGATGTGTGATGGGTGCTGGTACTTGGCCCTTATATTGGCCCCCTATCCCTCATCATGCCTTGAGAACTCACACCCCCTTAGAAAGCATTTGAGATTTTACAGGTTTGCTGCCAGTAGCCATTAAAGTGTTTGAAATGGGGACACTTTTTTCAAATGGTCACAAAATCTTGTACACTTCGAGTTTTTAGCTGAATTTTTTTGTGCATGCCAAAAAAAATACAAGGATCACATCTAGCAAGTTTGGTGCCAAAAATCCTTTCGAAAAAAATTTTAAAAAAATCCCGAACCGTAAAAAGTTTCAAAAATTGTTAAAAATAGAAAACGAGTCATCTTGCCTTGAAACTTCACGTGAAGGCTTAAGGGACCATTGTATGAATTTACAAGCCATAAAAATGGCATTGGCACATAGAAATATGAAGATGTGCCTAAACCCACCTACCACCCTATCGATCCGTGGCTTGCGCATCCCGTCTCTCTGGCCGACGTAGTGCCCACCCACCCGTCCGGCCGCTCGTTTCGTCGGCTGGCTTAGGCATACAAAGTTCATTGCTAGTCTAAGATTGGACCGGACTGAGGGTTACGGCAGCAAGATTGGCAGCATGTAGAGGGGGACCCGATCGATTCCCGGCTTGCGCATTCCTTCCCTCTGGCCGGCTGAGCACCCGCACGCACGTTTCGTGGGTTGACTTAGGCATACAGAGTTCATTCCCAGTCTAAGATCAGACCGGGCCGAGGGTTGCGGCAGCACATGCTGGGCTCGGGCTTGTGTTGGTGCCGCATTTTTCTTCATTGGGGCACCATCGCCGGAGCATCGCCGGAAAACCTGACCGGCGACATTGGGATTCCAATGATCGGATGGGCCGGGGGGTGTGCGCACATGATGTGCGATAGGTGCTGGTAGTTGGACCTTATATTTTCCCCCTATCCCTCATCAAACCTCGAGAACTCACACCCCCTTAAAAAGCTTTTAAGATTTTACAGGTTTGCTTCCAGTAGCCATTAAAGTGTCTGAAATGGGACACTTTTTTGAAAAGGTCAAAAAATCTTATACACTTCGAGTTTTTGGCTTAATTTTTTTATGCATGCCAAAAAAAATACAAGGATCACGTCTACCAAGTTTGGGGCCAAAACTCCTTCCAAAAAAATTTTAAAAAATCCCGAACCGTAAAAAGTTTCAAAAATCATGAAAAATAGAAAACGAGTCGTCTTGCCATGAAACTTCACGTGAAGGCTTAAGGGACCATTGTATGAGTTTACAAGCCATAAAAATGGCATTGGCAGGCAAAAATATAGAGATGTGTCTAAACCCACCTACCACCCTATCGATCCACGGCTTGCGCATCACGTATCTCTGGCCAGTATAGTGCCCGCCCGCCCGCTCGTTTCGTCAGTTGGCTTAGGCATACAGAGTTCATTCTCAGTCTAAGATTGGATCGGACCGAGGGTTGCGGCAGCACCATCGATAGCACACAGAGGGGGACCTGGTCGATCCCCGGCTTGCGCATCCCGCCCCTCTGGCCGACCGAGCACCCGCACACTCGTTTCGTGGGTTGACTTAGGCATACAGAGTCCATTCCCAGTCTAAGCATACGGAGTTCATTCCCAGTCTAAGACCAGACCGGACCAAGGTTTGTGGTAGCACATGCTGGGCTTGGGCATGTGTTGGTGCCGCATTTTTCTTCACCGGGGCACCATTGTCGGAGCGTCATCGGAGAACCTGACCGACGGCAATCGGGGGCCCGGAGGGGTGTGCACACATGATGTGCGATGCATGCTGGTACTTGGCCCTTATATTGGCCCCCTATCCCTCATCAAACCTCGAGAACTCACACCCCCTTAAAGAGCATTTGAGATTTTACAGGTTTGCTGCCAGTAGCCATTAAAGTGTCTGAAATGGGGACACTTTTTTCAAATGGTCACAAAATCATGTACACTTCGAGTTTTTAGCTAAATTTTTTTGTGCATGCCAACAAAAATACAAGGATCACGTCTACCATGTTTGGGGCCAAAACTCCTTTCGAAAAAATTTAAAAAAATCTCGAACTGCAAGAATTTTCAAAAATCATGAAAAATAGAAAATGTGTCGTCTTGCCATGAAACTTCACATGAAGGCTTAAGGGAGCATTGTATGAATTTACAAGCCATAAAAATGGCATTGGCACACAGAAATATGAAGATGTGCCTAAACCCACCTACCACCCTATCGATCCATGGCTTGCGCATCCCATCTCTCTGGCCTGTGTAGTGCCCGGCCGCCCGCTCGTTCGCTCGTTTCGTCGGTTGGTTTAGGTATACAGAGTTCATTCCCAGTCTAAGATCAGACCAGACCAAGGGTTGCAGTAGCAGGATCGACAGCACGTAGAGGGGGACTCGGTCGATCCCCGGCTTGTGCATCCCGCCCCTCTGGCCGGCTGAGCACCCGCACGCTCGTTTCGTGGGTTGACTTAGGCATACGGAGTTCATTCCCAGTCTAAGCATACAGAGTTCATTCGCAGTCTAAGATTGGGCCAGACCGAGGGTTACGGTAGCACATGCCGGGCTCGAGCATGTGTTGGTGTCGTATTTTTCTTCACCGGGGCACCATCGTCGGAGCATCGTCGGTGAACCTAACTGGCGGCATTAGGGTTCCGGCGATCGGGGGGGCCGGGGGGTGTACGCACATGATGTGTGATGGGTGCTATTACTTGGCCCTTATATTGGCCCCCTGTCCCTCATCAAACCTCGAGAAGTCACACCCCCTTAAGGAGCATTTGAGATTTTACAGGTTTGCTGCCAGTAACAATTAAAGTGTCTGAAATGAGGAAACTTTTTTCAAATGGTCACAAAATCTTGTACACTTTGAGTTTTAAGTTGACTTTTTTTGTGCATGCCAAAAAAAATACAAGGATCACGTCTACCAAGTTTGGGGCCAAAACTCCTTTCGAAAAAATTTTAAAAAATCCCGAACAGCAAAAAGTTTCAAAAGTCATGAAAAATAAAAAACGAGTCGTCTTGCCATGAAACTTCACGTGAAGGCTTAAGGGACAATTGTATGAACTTACAAGCCAAAAAAATGGCATTGGCATGCAGAAATATGAAGATGTGCCAAATCCCACCTACCACCCTATTGATCCACGGCTTGCGCATCCCGTCTTTCTGGTCGGCGTAGTGCCCGCCCGCCCGCCTGCTCGTTTCGTTGGTTGGCTTAGGAATACGGAGTTTATTTCTAGTCTGAGATCGAACTGGACCGAGGGTTGCAGCAGCAGAATCGATAGCACATAGAGGGTGACTCGGTCGATCCCCAGCTTGTGCATCCCGCCCCTCTGGCAGACCGAGCACCCGCACGCTCGTTTCGTGGGTTAACTTACGCATACGGAGTTCATTCCTAGTCTAAGCATACGGAGTTTATTCCCAGTCTACGATCGGATCGGACGGAGGGTTGTGGTAGTACAGGCTGGGCTCGGGCATGTGTTGGTGCCGCATTTCTCTTCACCAGGGCACCATCGCCGGAGCATCACCGGAGAACCTGACCAGCGGCATTAGGGTTTCGACGATCGGGGGCCGAGGGGGGTGCGCACATGATGTGCGATGGGTGCTGGTACTTGGCCCTTATATTGGCCCCCTATCCCACATCAAACCTCGACAACTCACACCCCCTTAAAGAGCATTTGAGATTTCACCGGTTTGCTGCCAGTAGCCATTAAAGTGTCTGAAATGGGGACACTTTTTCAAATGGTCACAAAATCTTGTACACTTCGAGTTTTTAGCTGAATTGTTTTGTGCATGCCAACAAAAATAGAAGGATCACGTCTACCAAGTTTGGGGCTAAAACTCCTTCTAAAAAAATTTTTAAAATCCCAAATCGTAAAAAGTTTCAAAAATCATGAAAAATAGAAAACGAGTCGTCTGGCCATGAAACTTCATGTGAAGGCTTAAGGGACCATTGTATGAATTTACAAGCCTTAAAAATGGCATTGGCATGCAAAAATATGAAGATGTGCCTAAACCCACCTACCACCCTATCGATCCACGGCTTACGCATCCCGTCTCTCTGGCCGACGTAGTGCCTGCCCGCCCGCCCGCTCGCTCGTTTTGTCGGTTGGCTTAGGCATACGGAGTTCATTCCCTGTCTAAGATCAGATTGGACCGAGGGTCGCGGTCAACAGGATCGACAGCACGTAGAGTTTTTAGCTGAATTTTTTTGTGCATGCGAACAAAAATACAAGGATCACGTCTATCAAGTTTGGGGCCATAAATCCTTCTAAAATAATTTTAAAAAATCTCGAACCGAAAAAAGTTTTGAAAATCGTGAAAAATAGAAAACGAGTCGTCTTGCCATGAAACTTCACGTGAAGGCTTAATGGACCATTGTATGAATTAACAAGCCATAAAAATGGCATTGGCATGCAGAAATATGAAGATGGGCCTAAACCCACCTACCACCCTATCGATCCACAGCTTGCGCATCCCGTCTCTCTGGCCGACGTAGTGCCTGCCCGCCCGCTCGTTTCGTTAATTGGCTTAGGCATATAGAGTTCATTCCCAGTCTAAGATCGGATCGGACTGAGGGTTGCGACAACAGGATCGGTTGCATGCAGAGGGGGACCCGATCGATCCCCGGCTTGTGCATTCCGCCCCTCTGGTCAGCTGAGCACCCGCACGCTCGTTTCGTGGGTTGACTTAGGCATACGAAATTCATTCCCAGTCTAAGCATATGGAGTTTATTCCCAGTCTAAGATCAGATCAGACCGAAGGTTGTGGCAGCACATGCTGGGCTCGGGCATGTGTTGGTGCCGTATTTTCTTCGTCGGGGCACCATCGTCGGAGCATCGCCAGAGAACCTGACCGGCGGCATTAGGGTTCCGGCGATCGGGGGGCCGGGAGGGGTGTGGGCACATGATGTGCAATGGGTGCTGGTACTTGGCCCTTATATTGGTGCCCTATCCCTCATCAAACCTTGAGAACTCACACCCCCTTAAAGAGCATTTGAGATTTTACAGGTTTGCTACTAGTAGCCATTAAAGCGTTTGAAATGGGGACACTTTTTTCAAATGGTCACAAAATCTTGTACACTTTGAGTTTTTAGCTGAATTGTTTTGTGCATGCCAACAAAAATACAAGGATCACTTCTACCAAGTTTGGGGCCAAAACTCCTTTCGAAAAAATTTTTAAAAATCCCGAACCGCAGAAAGTTTCAAAAATCGTTAAAAATAGAAAACGAGTTGTCTTGCCATGAAACTTCACGTGAAGGCTTAAGGGACCATTGTATGAATTTACAAGCCATAAAAATGGCATTGGTAGGCAGAAATATGAAGATGTGCCTAAACCCACCTACCACCATATCGATCCACGGCTTGCACATTTCGTCTCACTGGCCGACGTAGTGCCCGCCCACCCCCCCGGTCGTTTTGCTAGTTGGCTAAGGTATACGAAGTTCATTCCCAGTCTAAGATCATACCAGACTGAGGGTTACAGCAGTAGGATCGGCAGCACGTAGAGGGGGACCCGGTCGATCCCCAGCTTACGCATCGCACCCCTCTGGCCGGCTGAGCACCCGCACGCTCGTTACGTGGGTTGACGTAGGTATACGGAGTTCATTCCTAGTCTACGATCAGACTGAACCGAGGGTTACAGCAGCACATGCTGGGCTCCGGCATGTGCTGGTGCCGTATTTTTCTTCGTCGGGGCACCATCGTCGGAGCATCACCGGAGAACCTGACCGGCGGCGTTGGGGTTGCGACAACAGGATCGATAGCATGCAGAGGGGGACCCAATCGATCCCCAGCTTGCGATTCTGCCCCTCTGGTCGGCTGAGCACCCGTACGCTCGTTTCGTGGGTTGACTTAGGCATATGAAATTCATTCCCAGTCTAAGCATATAGAGTTTATTCCCAGTCGAAGATCAGACCGGACCGAGGGTTGTGGCAGCACATGCTGGGCTCGGGCATGTGTTGGTGCCGTATTTTTCTTTGCCAGGGCACCATCGTCGGAGCATCGTCAGAGAACCAGACCGACGGCATTGGGGTTCCGGCGATCGGGGGTGCCGGGGGGGTGTGCGCACATGATGTGCGATGGGTGCTGGTACTTGGCCCTTATATTGGCCCCCTATCCCTCATCAAACCTCGAGAACTCACACCCCTTTAAAGAGCTTTTAAGATTTTACAGATTTGCTGCAGTAGCCATTAAAGTGTCTGAAATGGGGACACTTTTTCAAATGGTCACAAAATCTTGTACACTTCGAGTTTTTAGCTGAATTTTTTGGGCATGCCAACAAAAATACAAGGATCACGTCTACATGTTTGGGGCCTAGACTCCTTCCGAAAAAATTTTAAAAAATCCCGAACCGTAAAAAGTTTCAAAAATTGTAAAAAATAGAAAATGAGTCATCTTGCCATGAAACTTCACGTGAAGGCTTAATGGACCATTGTATGAATTTATAAGACATAAAAATGGCATTGGCATGCAATAATATGAAGATGTGCCTAAACCCAGCTACCACCCTATCGATCCATGGCTTGTGCATCTCGTCTCTCTGGTCGCGTGTAAGCACGCCGCCCGTCTATCCGCCCGCTGTGTTTTGTCCGAATTGGGTTAGGATACGGAGTCATTCCCAGTTTAAGACTCAGACCAGGATTGAGGGTTGTGACAACAGGATCAGCAGCAAAGCAGAGTGGGGACCTGATCAATCCTTGTCTTGCACATCCCGCCCCCTCTGGGCCGGCGGAGCGCCTGCCACGCTCCTTTCGTGGGTGACTTAGGCATACAGAGTTCTAATTCTCAGTCTAGCATACGGAGTTCAATTCGTAGTCTAAGATCAGACTAGACGAGGGTTATGGTAGCACATGCTGGGCTCGGGCATGTGCTGGTGCCGCATTTTTCTTCGCTGGGGCACCATCACCGGAGCATCACCGGAGAACCTAATCGACGGCATTGGGGTTCCGGTGATCGGGGGGGGGTGTTCGCACATGATGTGCGATGGGTGCTGGTACTTGGCCCTTATATTGGCCTCCTATCCCTCATCAAACCTCGAGAACTCACACCCCCTTAAAGAGCATTTGAGATTTTACAGGTTTGCTGCCAGCAGCCATTAAAGTGTCTGAAATCGGGACACTTTTTTCAAATGGTCACAAAATCTTGTACACTTCGAGTTTTTGGCTGAATTTTTTTGTGCATGCCAAAAAAATACAAGGATCATGTCTACCAAGTTTGGGGCCAAAAATGCTTCTGAAAAAATTTTAAGAAATCTCGAACCGCAAAAAGTTTCAAAAATCGTGAAAAATAGAAAACGAGTCGTCTTGCCATGAAACTTCACATGAAGGCTTACGGGACCATTGTATGAATTTACAAGCCATAAAAATGGCATTGGCATGCAGAAATATGAAGATAAGCCTAAACCCACCTACCACCCTATCGATACACGGCTTGCGCATCCCGTCTCTCTGGCTGGTGTAGTGCCCCCCGGCCGTTCGTTTCGTTGGTTGGCTTAGGCATACGGAGTTCATTCCCAGTCAAAGATCAAACCAAACTGACGATGCAGCTGCAGGATCGACAGCACGCAGAAGGGGACCCGGTGGATCCCCTGCTTGTGCATCTCGGCCCTCTGGTCGGCGGAACGACCGCACGCTCGTTTCATGGGTTGACTTAGCCATACGGAGTTCATTTCCCAGTCTAAGATCGGATCGGACCGAGGGCTACGGTAGCACATGCTGGCTCGGGCATGTGCTGGTGCAGCATTTTTCTTCTCCAAGGCACCATCACCGGAGAACTTGACCGGCGGCATTGGGGTTTTGACGATCGGGAGGGCCGGGGGGGTGTGCTCACATGATGTGCGATGGGTAATGGTACTTGGCCCTTATATTGGCCCCCTATCCTTTATCAATCCTCAAGAACTCACACCCCCTTAAAGAGCATTTGAGATTTTATAGGTTTGCTGCCAATAGCCATTAAAGTGTTTGAAATGGGGACACTTTTTTCAAATGGTCACAAAATCTTGTACACTTTGAGTTTTTAACTGAATTTGTTTGCGCATGCCAACAAAAATAAAAGGATCATGTCTACCAAGTTTGGGGCCAAAACTCCTGCCGAAAAAATTTTAAAAAATCTCGAACCGTAAAAAGTTTTAAAAATTGTGAAAAATAGAAAACGAGTCGTCTTGCCATGAAACTTCACGTGAAGGCTTAAGGGACCATTGTATGAATTTACAAGATATAAAAATGGCATTGGCATGCATAAATATGAAGATGTGGCTATACCCACCTACCACCCTATCGATCCACAGCTTGTGCATCCCGTCTCTCTGACCGGCGTAGTGCCCGCCCACCCGCTCGTTTCGTCGGTTGGCTTAGGCATACGGAGTTCATTCCCAGTCTAAGATTGGACAGGATCGAGGGTTGTGGTAGCAGGATCGGTAGCACACAGAGGGGGACCCGACCGATCCCTGGCTTACGCATCCTGCACCTCTGGCCGGCTGAATGCCCGCACACTTGTTTCGTGGGTTGACTAAGGCATACGGAGTTCATTCCTAGTCTAAGCATACGGAGTTCATTCCCAGCCTAAGATCGGACCGGACCAAGGGTTGCGGCAGCACATGCTGGGCTCGGGCATGTGCTGGTTCCGCATTTTTCTTCGTCGGGGCACCAGCATCGCCGGAGAAGCTGACCGACAGCATTGGGGTTCCGACGATCGGAGGGGCCGAGGGGGGTGTGCGCACATGATGTGTGATGGGTGCTGCTACTTGGCCCTTATATTGGCCCCCTATCCCTCATCAAACCTCGAGAACTCACACCCCTTTAAAGAGCATTTGACATTTTACAGGTTTGCTGTCAGTAGCCATTAAAGTGTCTGAAATCGGGACACTTTTTTCAAATGGTCACAAAATCTTGTACACTTCGAGTTTTTAGCTGAATTTTTTTGTGCATGCCAAGAAAAATACAAGGATCATGTCTACCAAGTTTGGGGCCAAAACTCCTTCCGAAAAAATTTAAAAAATCTCGAACCGAAAAAAGTTTCAAAAATCGTGAAAAATAGAAAACGAGTCGTCTTGCCATGAAACTTCACGTGAAGGCTTAAGGGACCATTGTATGAATTTATAAGCCAGAAAAGTGGCATTGGCATGCAGAAATATGAAGATGTGCCTAAACCCACCTACCACCCTATCGATCCACGGCTTGCGCATCCCGTCTCTCTGGCTGGCGTAGTGCCCGCCTGCCCGCCACCCGCTCGTTTCATCGGTTGGCTTAGGCATACGGAGTTCATTCCTGAACTAAGATCGAACCAGATAGAGGGTTGTGGAGTAGGATCGACAGCACGCAGAGGGGGACCCAACCGATCCCCGGCTTGTGCATCCTACCCCTCTAGCCGGTTGAGCGCCCGCACGCTCGTTTCGTGGGTTGACTTAGGCATACAGAGTTCATTCCCAATCTAAGCATACAGAGTTCATTCCCAGTCTAAGATCGGACCGGACCGAGGGTTACGATAGCAGATGCTGGGCTCGGGCATGTACTGGTGTCGCATTTTTCTTCGCCAGGGTACCATCACCGGAGAACCTGACCAGCTGCATTGGGGTTCGGGCGATTGGGGGCGTCGGGGGGGTGTGCGCACATGATGTGTGATGGGTGCTGGTACTTGGCCCTTATCTTGGCCCCCTATCCCTCATCAAACCTCGAGAAGTCACACCCCCTTAAAGAGCATTTGAGATTTTACAAGTTTGCTGCCAATAGCCTTTAAAGTGTCTGAAATGGGGACACTTTTTTCAAATGGTCACAAAATCTTGTACACTTCGAGTTTTTAGCTGAATTTTTTCATGCATGCCAAAAAAAATACAAGGATCATGTCTACCAAGTTTGGTCCCAAAACACCTTTCGAAAAAATTTTAAAAAATCCCGAACCGTAAAAAGTTTCAAAAATCATGAAAAATAGAAAACGAGTCGTCTTGCCATGAAACTTCACGTGAAGGCATAAGGGACCATTGTATGAATTTACAAGCCATAAAAATGGCATTGGCACATAGAAATATGAAGATGTACCTAAACCCACCTACCACCCTATCGATCTACGGCTTGCGCATCCCGTCTCTCTGGCCGACGTAGTGCCCGCCCGCCCGTCCGCCCGCTTGTTTCGTCGGTTGGCTTAGGCATACGGAGTTCATTCCCAATCTAAGATCGGACCAGACCGAGGGTTGTGGTAGCAAGATCGGCAGCACGTAGAGGGGGACCCGGTCGATCCTTGGGTTACACATCCAGCCCCTCTGGCCGGCTGAGCGCCCGCACGCTTGTTTCTTGGGTTGACTTAGACATACTGCGTTCATTCCCAGTCTAAGCATACGGAGTTCATTCCTAGTCTAAGATCAGACCGGACCGAGGTTTACGGTAGCACATACTAGGCTCGGGCATGTGATGGTGCCACATTTTTCTTCACCGGGGCACCATCGCCGTAGCATCGTCGGAGAAGCTGACTGGCGGCATTGGGGTTCCGATTATCGGAGGGGCCAAAGGAGGGGTGTGCGCACATGATGTGCGATGGGTGCTGGTACTTGGCCCTTATATTGGCCCCCTATCCGTCATCAAACCTCGAGAACTCACACCCCCTTAAAGAGCATTTGAGATTTTACAGGTTTGCTGCCAATAGCCTTTAAAGTGTCTGAAATGGGGACACTTTTTTCAAATGGTCACAAATTCTTGTACACTTCGAGTTTTTAGTTGAACTTTTTTGTGCATGCCAACAAAAATACAAGGATCGCGTCTACCAAGTTTGGGCCCAAAACTCCTTTCGAAAAAATTTTAAAAAATTTCGAACCGTAAAAAGTTTCAGAAATCGTGAAAAATAGAAAACGAGTCGTCTTGCCATGAAACTTCATGTGAAGGCTTAAGGGACCATTGTATGATATTGCAAGCCATAAAAATGGGATTGGCACATAGAAATATGAAGATGTGCCTAAACACACCTACCACCCTATCGATCCACGGCTTGCGCATCCCATCTCTCTAGCCGGCATAGTGCCTGCCCGCCCGCCCACTCATTTCGTTGGTTGGCTTAGGCATACGGAGTTCATTCTCAGTCTAAGATTGGATGGATCGAGGGTTGTAGCAGCAAGATCGGTAGCACGCAGAGGGGGACCCGGCCGATCCCCTGCTTGTGCATCTCGCCCCTCTAACCGGTTGAGCGCCCGCACGCTCATTTCGTGGGTTGACTTAGGCAGACGGAGTTCATTCACAGTCTAAGCATACGGAGTTCATTCCCAGTCTATGATCAGACCGAACTGAGGGTTGCGGCAGCACATGCTAGGCTCGGGCATGTGTTGGTGCCGCATTTTTCTTTGTCGTGGCACCATCGTCGGAGAACCTGTCCGACAGCATTAGGGTTTCGACGATCGGAGGGGCCGGGGGGGTGTACGCACATGATGGGTGATAGGTGCTGGTACTTGGCCCTTATATTGGCCCCCTATCCCTCATCAAACCTTGAGAACTTGCACCCCTTTAAAGAGCATTTGAGATTTTACAGGTTTGCTGCCAGTAGCCATTAAAGTGTCTGAAATGGGGTCACTTTTTTCAAATGGTCACAAAATCTTGTACACTTTGAGTTTTTAGCTGAATTTTTTTGTGCATGCCAATAAAAGTGCCTAACCCACCTACCACCCTATCGATCCACGGCTTGCACATCCCGTCTTTCTGGCCGGCGCAGTGCCCACCCGCCCGCCCGCTTGTTTCATCGGTTGGCTTAGGCATACGGAGTTCATTCCCAATCTAAGATCGGATCGGATTGAGGGTTGCAACAGCAGGATCGACAGCACGCAGAGGGGGACCCAGCCGATCCCCGGTTTGTGCATCCCGCCCCTCTGGCCGGCTGAGCACCTGCATGCTCGTTTCGTGGGTTGAATTAGGCATACAGAGTTCATTCACAGTCTAAGCATACGGAGTTCATTCCCAATCTAAGATCGCACTGGATCGAGGGTTCCGGCAGCACATGCTGGGCTCGAGCATGTGTTGGTGTCGTATTTTTCTTCGCTGGGGCACCATCGTCGGAGCATCGTCGGAGAACCTAACTGGCGGCCTTGGGGTTCCGACGATCGGAGGGGCCGGGGGGTGTTTGCACATGATGTGTGATGGGTGCTGGTACATGGCCCTTATATTGGCCCCCTATCCCTCATCAAAACTCGAGAACTCACATCCCCTTAAAGAGCATTTGAGATTTTACAGGTTTGCTACCAGTAGCCATTAAAGTGTCTGAAATGGGGATACTTTTTTCAAATGGTCATAAAATCTTGTACACCTTGAGTTTTTAGCTGAATTTTTTTGTGCATGCCAACAAAAATACAAGGATCACGTCTACCAAATTTGGCACTAAAACTCCTTCCCAAAAAATTTTAAAAAATCCCGAACAGCAAAAAGTTTCAAAAATCATGAAAAATAGAAAACGAGTCGTGTTGCCATGAAACTTCACGTGAAGGCTTAAGGGACCACTGTATGAATTTACAAGCCATAAAAATATCATTGGCACGTAGAAATATGAAGATGTACCTAAACCCACCTACGACCCTATCGATCCACGACTTGCGTATCCCGTCTCTCTGGCCGGCGTAGTTCCCGCCCACCCGCCCGCTCATTTCGTCGGTTGGCTTAGGCATACGGAGTTCATTCCCAATCTAAGATCAGACCAGACCGAGGGTTGGGGTAGTAGGATCGATAGCAAACAGAGGGGGACCCGGTCGATCCTCGGCTTACGCATCTCGCCCCTCTGGTCGGCTGAGTGCCTGTATGCTCATTTCATGGGTTGACTTAGGCATACAGAGTTCATTCCCACTCTAAGCATACGGAGTTCATTCCAGTATAAGATCGAACCAGACCGAGGGTTGCGGTAGCACATGCTGGGCTCGAGCATGTGCTGGTGCCGCATTTTTCTTCGTCGAGGCACCATCGCTGGAGCATCACCGGAGAACCTGACTGATGGCATTGGGGTTCCGACGATCGGGGGGCCGGGGGGGTGGTGTGCGCACATGATGTGCGATGGGTGCTGGTACTTGGCCTTATATTGGCCCCCTATCCCTCATCAAACCTTGAGAACTCACACCCCCTTAAAGAGCATTTAAGATTTTACAGGTTTGCTGCCAGCAGCCATTAAAGTGTTTGAAAGGGGGACACTTTTTTCAAATGGTCACAAAATCCTGTAAACTTTGAGTTTTTAGCTGAATTTTTTTGTGCATGCCAACAAAAATACAAGTATCACGTCTACCAAGTTTGGGGCCAAGTCTAAGATCGGATCAGACCGAGGGTTGTGGCAGTAGGATCGACAGCACGCAGAGGGGGACCCAGATGATCCCCGACTTACGCATCCCGCCCCTCTGGCCGGCTGAGCCCCCGCACACTCGTTTCGTGGGTTGACTTAGGCATACGAAGTTCATTCCCAGTTTAAGCATACGGTTCATTCCCAATCTAAGATCGGACCAGACCGAGGGTTACGACAGTACATGCTAGGCTCGGGCATGTGCTTGTGCCACATTTTTCTTCACCGGGGCACTATCACCGAGCATCGCCGGAGAACCTGACCGTGGGCATTGGGGTTCCGACGATCGGGGGGTCTGGGGGTGTGCACACATGATGTGCGATGGGTGCTGGAACCTAACCCTTATATTGGCCCCCTATCCCCTATCAAACCTTGAGAACTCACACCCCCTTATAGAGCATTTGAGATTTTACAGGTTTGCTGCCAGTAGCAATTAAAGTGTCTGAAATGGGGACACTTTTTCAAATGGTTCACAAATCTTGTACACTTCGAGTTTTTTGCTGAATTTTTTTGTGCATGCCAACAAGAATACAAGGATCACATCTACCAAGTTTGGGGCCAAAACTCCTTCTGAAAAAATTTTAAAAAATCCCAAACGTAAAAAGTTTTAAAAATCATGAAAAGTAGAAAACGAGTCATCTTGCCATGAAACTTAATGTGAAGGATTAAGGGATCATTGTATGAATTTACAAGCCATAAAAATGGCATTGGCACACAGAAATATGAAGATGTGGCTAAACCCACCTACCACCCTATCGATCCACGGCTTGCGAATCCCGTCTCTCTGACCGGCGTAGTGCCCGCCTGCCCGCTCATTTTGTCGATTGGCTTAGGCTTACGAAGTTCATTCCCAGTCTAAGATCAGATCAGACCGAGGGTTACGGTAGCGAGATCGGTAGCACGCAGAGGGGGACCCGACCGATCCCCATCTTGTGCATCCCGCCCCTTTGGCCGACTGAGCACCCGCACGCTCATATCATGGGTTGACTTAGGCATACGGAGTTCATTCCCAATCTAAGCATATGGAGTTCATTCCCGGTCAGGTTCTCTGGAGATGCTCCGGTGATGGTGCCCCAGCGAAGAAAAATGCGACACCAACACTTGCCTGAGCCCAGCATGTGCTGCCGCAACCCTTGATCCGGTTCGATCTTAGACTGGGAATGAACTTCGTATGCTTAGACTGGGAATGAACTTCGTATGCCTAAGTCAACCCACGAAACGAGCGAGCGGGCGCTCAGTCGGCCAGAGAGGCAGGATGCGCAAGCCTGAGATCGATCGGGTCCCCCTCTGTGTGTTACCGATCCTGCTACCGTAACCCTCGGTCTAGTCTGATCTTAGACTGGGAATGAACCTCGTAAGCCTATACGAATCAACGAAACGAGCGGACGGGCGGGCAGACGGGCACTACGTCGACCAGAGAGATGGGATGCGTAAGGTTTGAGTTTTCAAGGTTTGATGAGGGATAGGGGGCCAATATAAGGGCCAAGTACCAGCACCCATCGCACATCATGTGCGCAAACCCCCTCGGCCCCCTCGATCGTCGGAACCCCAATGCCGTCGGTCAGGTTCTCTAGCACTGCTTCGACGATGGCACCACGGCGAAGAAAAATACGGCACCTGTACATGCTCGAGCCCAGCATGTGCTGTCGTAACCCTCGGTCCGATCCGATCTTAGACTGGGAATGAACTCTGCATGCTTAGACTGGGAATGAACTCCGTACGCCTAAGTCAAGCCACAAAATGAGCGTGCGGGCACTCAGCCTGCCAGAGGGGCGGGATGCGCAAGCCGGGGATCAATCGGGTCCCTCTTTGTGTGCTGCCGATCCTGCTGTGGCAACCCTCGGTCTAGTCCCATCTTAGACTAGGAATGAACTCTGTATGCCTAAGCCAACCGACGAAACGAGCGGGCGGGTGGGCGGGCGGGCACTACGTCGACCAGAGAGACGAGATGCGCAAGCCGTGAATCGATAGGGTGGCAGTGGGTTTAGGCACATTTCATATTTCTATGTGCCAATGCCATTTTTATGGCTTGTAAATTCATACAATGGTCCCTTAAGCCTTCACATGAAGTTTCATGGCAAGACGACTCGTTTTCTATTTTTCACTATTTTCAAAACTTTTTGCGGTTCAAGATTTTTTAAAATTTTTTTGGAAGGATTTTTGGCCCCAAACTTGGTAGATGTGATCCTTGTATTTTTTTTGGTATGCATAAAAAATTCAGCTAAAAACTCAGAGTGTACAAGATTTCGGGCACTTTAATGGCTACTGGTAGCAAACCTGTAAAATCTCAAATGCTCTTTAAGGGGGTGTGAGTTCTCGAGGTTTGATGAGGGATAGGGGGCCAATATAACATCCAAGTACCAGCACCCATCGCACATCATGTGCGCACACCCCCCCGACCCCCCGATCGTCGAAACCCTAACGCTGCCGGTTAGGTTCTCCGGCGATGCTCTGGCGATGGTGCCCAGGCGAAGAAAAATACGGCACCAGCGCATGCCCAAGCCAAGCATGTGCTGTCGCAACCCTTGGTCCGATCCAAATGAACTCCATATGCTTAGACTGGGAATGAACTCCGTATGCTTAGACAGGGAATGAACTCCGTATGCCTAAGTCAACCCACGAAACGAGCGTGCGGGCGCTCAACCGGCCAGAGGGGCGGGATGCGTAAGCCGGGGATCGGCCGGGTCCCCCTCTGTGTCTTGCATATCCTGCTGCCGCAACCCTCAGCCTGGTCCAATCTTAGACTGGGAATGAACTCCGTACGCCTAAGCCAACCGACGAAACGAGCGGGCGGGTGGGCACTACGTCGGCCAGAGAGGCGAGATGCGCAAGCCGTGGATCGATGGTTGGTAGGTGGGTTTAGGTACATCTTCATATTTCTACGTGCAAATGCCACTTTTATGGCTTGTAAATTCATACAATGGTCCCTTAAGCCTTCACGTGAAGTTTCATGGGAAGACAACTCGGTTTTTATTTTTCACGATTTCTGAAACTTTTTACGGATCGAGATTTTTTAAAATTTTTTTGGAAGGAGTTTTAGCCCCAAACTTGGTAGAGGTGATCCTTGTATTTTTTTTGGCATGCACAAAACAATTGAGCTAAAAACTCAAGGTTTACAAGATTTTGTGACCATTTGAAAAAAGTGTGCCTATTTCCGACACTTTAATGGCTACTGGCAGCAAACCTATAAAATCTCAAATGCTCTTTAAGGGGGTGTGAGTTCTCAAGGTTTGATGAGGGATAGGGGCCAATATAAGGGCCAATTACCAGCACCCATCACACATCATGTGCGCACACCCCCCGCCCCCCGATTGTCAGAACCCAAATGCCGTCGGTCAGGTTCTCTGGCGATGCTCCGGCGATGGTGCCCCGATGAAGAAAAATGTGGCACCAGCACATGCTCGAGCCTAGCATTGCTGTTGAAGCCCTCGGTCTGGTGCGATCTTAGACTGGGAATGAACTCTATATGCTTAGACTGGGAATGAACTCCGTATGCCTAAGTCAACCCACGAAACGAGCGTGCGGACGCTCAGCTGGCCAGAGGGGCGGGATGCGCAAGCCGGGGATCGATCAGGTCCCCCTCTATGTGCTGCCGATCCTGCTACCGTAACCCTCAGTATGCCTAAGCCAATCGATGAAACGAGCGGGCGGGTGGGCGGGCGGGCACTACTCCAGCCAGAGAGACGGGATGCACAAGCCGTGAATCGATAAGGTGTTAGTGGGTTTAGGCACATTTTCATATTTCTATGTGCCAATGCCATTTTTATGGCTTGTAAATTCATACAATGGTCCCTTAAGCCATCACGTGAAGTTTCATGGCAAGATGACTCGTTTTCTATTTTTCACTATTTTTGAAACTTTTTACGGTTCGGGATTTTTTAAAATATTTTCGAAAGCAGTTTTTGCCCCAAACTTAGTAGACGTGATCCTTGTATTTTTTTTTGGCAGGCACAAAAAAATTCAGCTAAAAATTCGAAGTCTACAACATTTTGTGACCATTTGAAAAAAGTGTCCCCATTTCAGACACTTTAAAGGCTACTAGCAGCAAACTTGTAAAATCTCAAATGCTCTTTAAGGGGGTGTGAGTTCTCGAGGTTTGATGAGGGATAGGGGGCCAATATAAGGGCCAAGTACCAGCACCCATCTCACATCATGGGTGCACACCCCCTCGGCCCCCCCGATCGTCGGAACCCCAATGCCGCCGATCAGGTTTTTCGACGATACTCCGGTGATGGTGCAGCGGTGAAGAAAAATACGGACCAGCACATGCCCGAGCCCAGCATTTGCTGTCGCAACCCTCGGTCCAATTCGATCTTAGACTGGGAATGAACTCCGTATGCCTAAGTCAACCCACGAAACAAGCGTGCAGGCGCTCAGCTGGCTAGAGGGGCGGGATGCACAAGCCGAGGATCGGTCGGGTCCCCCTCTACGTGCTATCGATCCTACTACCACAACCCTCAGTCTGGTTTGATCTTAGACTAGGAATGAACTTCATATTCCTAAGCCAACCGACGAAACGAGCGGGCTGGCGAGCGGGTGGGCACTACGTCGGCCAAAGAGACGGGATACGCAAGCCGTGGATCGATAGGGTGGTAGGTTGGTTTAGGCAAATCTTCATATTTCTGCATGCCAATGCCATTTTTATGGCTTGTAAATTCATACATTGGCCACTTAAGCCTTTACGTGAAGTTTCATGGCAAGATGACTCATTTTTTATTTTTCATGATTTTTGAAACTTTTTGTAGTTCGGGATTTTTTAAATTTTTTCCGGTAGGAGTTTTGGCCCCAAACTTGGTAGACGTGATCCTTGTATTTTTTTTGGCATGCAAAAAAACATTCAGCTAAAAACTCAAAGTGTACAAGATTTTGTGACCATTTGAATAAAGTGTCCCCATTTCTAACACTTTAATGGCTACTGGCAGCAAACCTGTAAAATCTCAAATGCTCTTTAAGGGGGTGTGAGTTCTCGATGTTTGATGAGGGATAGGGGGCCAATATAAGGGCCAAGTACCAGCACCCATCGTACATCATGTGCGCACACGCCCCCCGGCACCCCGATCGCCGAAACCCCAATGCTACCGATCAGGTTCTCCGGTGATGCTCCGACGATTGTGCCTCGACGAAGAAAAATGTGGCACCAGCACATGCCCGAGCCTAGTATGTGCTGTCGTAACCCTCGATCCGGTCCGATTTGAGACTGGGAATGAACTCCGTATGCTTAGACTGGGAATGAACTCGTATGCTTAAGTCAACCCACATAACGACCGTGCGGGCGCTCAGCCGGCCAGAGGGCGGGATGCGCAAGCCGGGGATCGGCCAGGTCCCTCTCTGTGTGCTATCGATCCTGCTGCCACAACCCTCGATCCGGTCTGATCTTAGACTGGGAATGAACTCCGTATGCCTAAGTCAGCCCACGAAACGAGCATGCGGGTGCTCAGCCGGCCAGAGGGGCAGAATGCGCCAGCCGGGGATCGGTCGGGTCCCTCTCTGTGTGCTACCCATCCTGCTGCCGCAACCTTCGGTTTGGTCTAATCTTAGACTGGGAATGAAATTCGTATGCTTAAGCCAACCGACGAAATGAACGGGCGGGTGGGCGGCCGGGCACCACGCCGGCCAGAGAGATGGTATGCGCAAGCCGTGGATTGATAGGGTGGTAGGTGGGTTTAGGTACATCTTCATATTTCTACATGTCAATGCCATTTTTGTGGCTTGTAAATTCATACAATGGTCCCTTAAGCCTTCACGCGAAGTTTCATGGCAAGACGACCCGTTTTCTATTTTTCATAATTTTTGAAACTTTTTGTGGTTCAAGATTTTTAAAAATTTTTTCGGAAGCATTTTTGGCCCCAAACTTGGTAGACGTGATCCTTGTATTTTTGTTGGCATGCACAAAAAAATTTAGTTAAAAACTCGAAGTGAACAAGATTTTGTGACCATTTGAAAAAAGTGTCCCCATTTCAGACACTTTAATGGCTACTGGCAGCAAACTTGTAAAATCTCAAATGCTCTTTAAGGGGGTGTGAGTTCTCGAGGTTTGATGAGAGATAGGGGGCCAATATAAGGGCCAAGTACCAGCACCCATTGCACATCATGTGCGCACACCCCCCCCCGCCTTCCCGATTGTCGAAACCCTAATGCCGTCGGTCCGATTCTCCGGCAATGCTCCGGTGATGGTGCCCCAACGAAGAAAAATGCTGCACCAGCACATGCCCAACCTAGCATGTGCTGACATAACCCTTGGTCCGGTCTGATCTTAGACCAGGAATGAACTCCGTATGCCTAAGTCAACCAACGAAATGAGCGTGCGGGTGCTCTGCCGGTCGGAGGGGCAAGATGCGCAAGCCGGGGATCGGCCATGTCCCCCTCTGCATTCTGTTGATCCTGCTGCTGCAACCCTCGATCCAGTCTGATCTTAGAATGGGAATGAACTCCGTATGCCTAAGCCAACCGATGAAACGAGCGGGTGGGCGGGCGGGCACTACGTCGGCCAGAGAGACGGGATGCGCAAGCCATGGATCGATAGGGTGGTTAGTGGGTTTAGGCACATCTTCATATTTCTGGGTGCCAATGCCATTTTTATGGCTTTAAAATGGTCCCTCAAGCCTTCACGTGAAGTTTCATGGCAAGACGACTCGTTTTTTATTTTTCACAAATTTTGAAACTTTTTACAGTTCGAGATTTTTAAAAATTTTTTCGGAAGGAGTTTTGGCCCCAAACTTGGCAAACATGATCCTTATATTTTTTTTGGCATGCACAAAAAAATTTAGCTAAAAAATCGAAGTGAACAAGATTTTGTGACCATTTGAAAAAAGTGTCCCCATTTCAGACACTTTAATGGCTACTGGCAGCAAACCTGTAAAATCTCAAATTCTCTTTAAGGGGGTGTGAGTTCTCAAGGTTTGATGAGAGATAGGGGGCCAATATAAGGCCCAAGTACCATCACCCATCGCACCTCATGTGCGCACACCCCCCCCGCCTTCCCCTGATTGTCGGAACCCCAATGCCGCCGGTCCGATTCTCGGTAATGTTCCGACGATGGTGCCCCGACGAAGAAAAATGTGGCACCAGCACATGCCCGAGCCCAGCATGTGCTGCCACAACCCTCGGTCTGATCCGATCTTAGACCAGGAATAAACTCCGTATGCCTAAGTCAACCCACGAAACGAGCGTGCGGGTGCTCTGCCGGTCGGAGGGGCAGGATGCGTAATCCGGGGATCGGTCGGTCCCCCTCTGCGTGCTATTGATCCTGCTGCCGCAACCCTTGGTCCGGTCCAATCTTAGACTGGGAATGAACTCCGTATGCCTAAGCCAACCGATGAAACGAGTGGGCGGGTGGGCGGGCAGGCACTACGTCGGCCAGAGAGACGAGATGCGCAAGCCATGGATCGATAGGGTGGTAGGTGGGTTTAGGCACATCTTCATACTTCTAGGTGCCAATGCCATTTTTGTGGCTGTAAATTCATACAATGGTCCCTCAAGCCTTCACATGGAGTTTCATGGCAAGACGACTCGTTTTCTATTTTTCACAATTTTTGAATCTTTTTACGGTTCGAGATTTTTTAAAATTTTTTCGGAATGAGTTTTGGTCCCAAACTTGGTAGACGTGATCCTTGTATTTTTGTTGGCATGCACAAAACAATTCAGCTAAAAACTCGAAGTGTACAAGATTTTGTGACCATTTGAAAAAAGTGTCCCCATTTCACACACTTTAATGGCTACTGGCAGCAAACCTGTAAAATCTCAAATGCTCTTTAAGGGGGTGTGAGTTCTCGAGGTTTGATGTGGGATAGGGAGCCAATATAAGAGCCAAGTACCAGCACCCATTGCACATCATGTGTGCACACCCCCCACCCCCCGATCGTTAGAACCCCAATACCGCCGGTCAGGTTCTCCGGTGATGCTCCGACGATGGTGCCCCGGTGAAGGAAAATGCGGCACCATCACATTCTCGAGCCCAACATGTGCTGCCGCAACCCTCGATCCGGTCTGATCTTAGACTGGGAATGAACTCCGTATGCCTAAGTCAACCCACGAAACGAGCGTGCAGGCGCTTAACAGGCCAGAGGGGCGGCATGCGCAAGTTGGGGATCGACCGGGTCCCCTTCTACGTGCTGCCAATCCTACTGCCACAACCATCGGTCTGGTCCGATCTTATACTGGGAATGAACTCCGTGTGCCTAAGCCAACTGACAAAACAAGCGGGCGGGTGGACGGGCGGGCACTACGCCAGCCAGAGAGATGGATGCGCAAGCCATGGATCGATAGGGTGATAGGTGGGTTTAGGCACATCTTCATATTTCTATGTGCCAATGCCATTTTTATGGCCTGTAAATTCATACAATGGTCCCTTAAGCCTTCACGTGAAGTTTCATGGCAAGACGACTCGTTTTCTATTTTTCACAATTTTCAAAACTTTTTGCGGTTCGGGATTTTTTAAAATTTTTTCGGAAGGTGTTTTGGCCCTAAACTTGGTAGACATGGTCCTTGTATTTTTGTTGGCATGCATAAAAAAATTCAGCTAAAAACTCAAAGTGTACAAGATTTTGTGACCATTTGAAAAAAGTGTCCCCATTTCAGACACTTTAATGGCTACTGGCAGCAAACCTGTAAAATCTCAAATACTCTTTAAGGGGGTGTAAGTTCTCAAGGTTTGATGAGGGATAGGGGGCCAATATAAGGGCCAAGTACCAGCACCCATCGCACATCATGTGCACACACCCCCGATCGTCAGAATCCCAATGCCGTCGGTCAGGTTCTCTGGCGATGCTTCGGTGAAGAAAAATACGGAACCAACACATGCCCGTGCCCAGCATGTGCTGCCGCAACCCTTGGTCCGATCCGATCTTAGACTGGGAATGAATATGCTTAGACTGGGAATGAACTCCGTATGCATAAGTCAACCAATGAAACGAGCGTGTGGGTGCTCAACCGGCTAGAGGGATAGGTTACGCAAGCTGGGATCGGTCGGGTCCCCCTCTACGTGCTGCTGATCCTACTGTCGCAACCCTCAGTTCGATCTGATCTTAGACTAGGAATGAACTCCGTATGCTTAGACTGGGAATGAACTCCGTATGCCTAAGCCAACCGATGAAACGAGCGGGAGGGCGGGCGGGCACTACACCGGCCAGAGAGACGGGATGCGCAAGCCGTGGATCGGTAGGGTGGTAGGTGGGTTTAGGCACATCTTCATATTTCTGCATGCCAATGCCATTTTTATGGCTTGTAAATTCATACAATGGTCCCTTAAGCCTTCACGTGAAGTTTCATGGCAAGATGACTCGTTTTCTATTTTTCATGATTTCCGAAACTTTTTACGGTTAGGGATTTTGTAAAATATTTTCGGCAAGAGTTTTGACCCCAAACTTGGTAGACGCGATCCTTGTACTTTTGTTGGCATGCACACAAAAATTCAACTAAAAACTCGAAGTGTACAAGATTTTGTGACCATTTGAAAAAAGTGTCCCCATTTTAGACACTTTAATTGCTACTGGCAGCAAACCTGTAAAATCTCAAATGCTCTTTAAGGGGGGGTGAGTTCTCAAGGTTTGATGTGGGATAGGGGGCCAACATAAGGGCCAAGTACCAGCACCCATCGCACATCATGTATGCACACCCCCCGGCCCCCCCGATCGTCAGAACCCCAATGCCATCGGTCAGGTTCTCTAGCGATGCTCCGACGATGGTGCCTCGACGAAGAAAAATGTGGCACCAACACATGCCCTAGCCCAACATGTGCTGCCGCAACCCTCGATCCGGTTTCGATCTTAGACTGGAAATGAATTCCGTATGCTTAGACTGGGAATGAACTCCATATGACTAAGTCAACCCACGAAACGAGCGTGCGGGTGCTCAACCGGCCAGAGGGGCGGGATGCGCAAGCCAGGGATCGACCGGGTCCCCCTCTGCGTGTTGTCGATCCTGCTGCCACAACCCTTGGTCTGACCCAATCTTAGACTGGGAATGAACTTCGTATGCCTAAGCCAACTGATGAAGCGAGCGGGCGGGCAGGCAAGCGAGCGGGCACTACGCTGGCTAGAGAGACGGGATGCGCAAGCCATGGATCGATAAGGTGGTAGGTGGGTTTAGGCACATCTTCATATTTCTGCATGATAATGCAATTTTTATGGCTTGTAAATTCATACAATGGTCCCTCAAGCCTTCCCGTGAAGTTTCATGGCAAGAGGACTCGTTTCCTATTTTCCATGATTTTTGAAACTTTTTACGGTTGGGGATTTTTTAAAATTCTTTCGGAAGGAGTTTTGTTCCCAAACTTGGTAGACGTGATCCTTGTATTTTTGCTGGCATGCACAAAAAAATTCAACTAAAAACTCGATGTGTACAAGATTTTGTGACCATTTGAAAAAAGTGTCACCATTTCAGACACTTTAATGGCTACTGGCAGCCAACCTGTAAAATCTCGAAGTGTACAAGATTTTGTGACCATTTGAAAAAAGTGTCCCCATTTCAGACACTTTAATGGCTACTGGCAGCAAACCTGTAAAATCTCAAATGCTCTTTAAGGGGGTGTGAGTTCTTGAGGTTTGATGAGGGATAGGGGGCCAATATAAGGGCCAAGTACCAGCACCCATGCCACCCCCCCGGCCCCTCCGATCTCCGAAACCCAAATGCCACCGGTAAGGTTCTTCGATGATGCTCCGGTGATTGTGCCTTGATGAAGAAAAATGCAGCACCAGCACGTGCCTCGAACCCAGCATGTGCTACCGTAACCCTCGATCTGGTTTGATCTTAGACTGGGAATGAACTTCGTATGCTTAGACTGGGAATGAACTCCGTATGCCTAGATTGGGAATGAACTTCGTATGCCTAAGTCAACCCACGAAATGAGCGTGCGGGCGCGTAGCCAGCCAGAGGGATGGGATGCGCAAGCATGGATCGACCGGCTCCCATTCTTCGTGCTATCAATCTTGCTGCTGCAACCCTCGGTCTGGTCAGATCTTAGACTAGGAAAGAACTCCGTATGCCTAAGTCAACCCACGAAACGAGCGTGCGGGTGCTCAACCAACCAGCGGGGTGGGATCCATAAGCCGAGGATCGATCGGGTCCCCCTCTGCGAGCTGCCGATCCTACTGCCGCAGCCCTCGATCTGGTCTAAGGGCCAATATAAGGGCCAAGTACCAGCACCGATCGCACATCATGTGCGTACACCCCCCGACAACCCCGATCGCCGAAACCCCAATGTCACCGGTAAGGTTCTCCGATGATGCTCCGACGATGGTGCCCCGATGAAGAAAAATATGGCACCAACACATGCTCGAGCCTAGCATGTGCTGCCGCAACCCTCGATCTGATCCGATCTTAGATTGGGAATGAGCTCTGTATGCTTAGACAGGGAATGAACTCCATATGCATAAGTCAAACCACGAAACAAGTTGTGGGTGCTCAACCAGCCAAATGGGCAGGATGCGCAAGCTGGGGAACGGCTAGGTCCCCTTCTAAGTGTTGTCGATCTTACTGTCATAACCCTCAGTCTGGTCCGATCTTAGAATGGGAATGAACTCCATATGCCTAAGCCAACCGACGAAACGAGCAGGTGGGTGGGCGGGCGGGCACTACATCGGCCAGAGAGATGGGATGCGCAAGCCGTGGATCGATAGGGTGGTAGGTGGGTTTATCGTTTGTAAATTGATACAATTGTCCCTTAAGCCTTCACGTGCAGTTTCATGGCAAGATGATTCGTTTTTTATTTTTCATGATTTTTGAAACTTTTTACAGTTCGAGATTTTTTAAAATTTTTTTGGAAGGCGTTTTGGCCCCCAAACATGGTAGGCGTGATCCTTGTATTTTTTTTGGCATGCACAAAAAAATTTAGCTAAAAACTCGAAGTGTACAAGATTTTGTGACCATTTGAAAAAAGTGTCCCCATTTCAGACACTTTAATGGCTACTGGCAGCAAACTTGTAAAATCTCAAATGCTCTTTAAGGGGGTGTGAGTTCTCGAGCTTTGATGAGGGATAGGGAGCCAATATAAGGGCCATGTACCAGCACCCATCGCACATCATGTGCACACACCCCCTGGCCCCCCCGATCGCTGGAACCCCATTGCCACCGGTCAGGTTCTCCGACGATGCTCCAGCGATGGTGCCCCGGCGAAGAAAAATACGGTACCAACACATGCCTGAGCCTAGTATGTGCTGTCACCACCCTCAGTCCGGTCTGATCCTAGACTGGGAATGAACTTCGTACGCTTAGACTGGGAATGAACTCCGTATGCCTAAGTCGACCCACGAAACGAGCGTGCGAGTGCTCAGCCTCCCAGAGGGTCGGGATGTGCAAGCCAAGGATCGGTCGGGTCCCCCTCTACGTGCTGTCGATCTTGCTGCCGTAAGCCTCGGTCCGATCCGATCTTAGACTGGGAATGAACTCCGTATGCCTAAGCCAACCGACGAAACGAGTGGGCGGGCGGGCGTGCGGGCACCACGCCGGCCAGAGAGATGGGATGCACAAGTCGTGGATCGATAGGGTGGTAGGTGGGTTTAGGCACATCTTCATATTTCTGTGTGCCAATGCCATTTTTATGGCTTGTAAATTCATACAATGGTCCCTTAAGCCTTCACGTGAAGTTTCATGGCAAGACGACTCGTTTTCTATTTTTTATGATTTTTGAAACCTTTTGCGGTTCGGGATTTTTAAAATTTTTTCAAAAGGAGTTTTGGCCCCAAACTTCTTAGACGTGATCCTTGTATTTTTGTTGGCATGCACAAAAAAATTCAGCTAAAAACTCGAAGTGTACAAGATTTTGTGACCATTTGAAAAAAGTGTCCCCATTTCAGACACTTTAATGGCTACTGGCAGCAAACTTGTAAAATATCAAATGCTCTTTAAGGGGGTGTGAGTTCTCGAGGTTTGATGAGAGATAGGGGGCCAATATAAGGGCCAAGTACAGCACCCATGGCACATCATGTGCGCACACCCTCCCCCCGACCCCCCCGATCGTCGGAACCCCAATGCCGTCGGTCAGGTTCTCCGACGATGCTTCGGCGATGGTGCCCGACGAAGAAAAATGCGGCACCAACACATGCCCGAGCCCAGCATGTGCTGTCGTAACCCTAGGTCCGGTCTGATCTTAGACTAGGAATGAACTCCGTATGCTTGACTGGGAATGAACTCCGTATGCTTGATGGGATGCACAAGTCAGAGATCGGCCGGGTCCCCTTCTACGTGCTGCTGATCTTGCTGCCACAACCCTCAATCCAGTCCAATCTTAGATTGGGAATGAACTCCGTATGCCTACGTCAACCGAAGAAACGAACGGGCGGGCGGGCGTGCGGGCACCACGTCGGCCAAAGAGACGGGATGAGCAAGCCGTGGATCGATAGGGTCCTCGTCTGCGTGCTACCGCAACCTTCGATCGGGTCCAATCTTACACTAGGAATGAACTCCGTATGCCTAAGCCAACCGAAGAAACGAGCGGGCGGGCGGGCGTGCAGGCACTACACCGACTAGAGAGACGGGATGCGCAAGCCGTGGATGATAGGGTGGTAGGTGGGTTTAGGCACATCTTCATATTTTTGCGTGCCAATGCCATTTTTATGGCTTGTAAATTCATACAATGGTCCCTTAAGCCTTCACGTGATGTTTTAGGGCAAGACGACTCGTTTTCTATTTTTCATGATTTTCAAAACTTTTTACGGTTTGAAATTTTTTAAAATTTTTTCGGAAAGATTTTTGGCCCCAAACATGGTAGACGTGATCCTTGTATTTTTGTTGGCATGCACAAAAAAATTCAGCTAAGACCTCGAAGTGTACAAGATTTTGTCGCCATTTTTAAAACGTGTCCCCATTTCAGACACTTTAATGGCTACTGGCAGCAAACCTGTAAAATCTCAAATGCTCTTAACGGGGGTGTGAGTTCTCGAGGTTTGATGAGGGATAGGGGGCCAACATAAGGGACAAGTACCAGCACCCATCGCACATGATGTGCGCACACCCCCTCGACTCCCCCGATCGCCAGAAACCCAATGCCGTCGGTCAGGTTCTCCGGCGATGCTCTGGCGATGGTGCCCCGACGAAGAAAAATGTGGCACTGACACATGCCCGAGCTCAGCATGTGCTGTCACAACCCTCGGTCTGATTCGATCTTAGACTGGGAATTAACTTCGTATGCATAGACTGGCAATGAACTCCGTATGCCTAAGACAAAACACGAAACGAGCGTGTGGATGCTCAGTCGGCCAGAGGGGTGAGATGCGCAAGCCGGGGTTCACCCTGGTCCCACTCTACGTGCTACCGATCCTGCTACCACAACCCTCAGTCCGATCTGATCTTAGACTTGGAATGAACTCCGTATGCCTAAGCCAACCGACGAAAGGAGCGGGCGGGTGAGCACTACACCGGTCAGAGAGACGGGATGCACAAGCCATGGATCGATAGGGTGGTTGGTGGGTTTAGGCACATCTTCATATTTTTGCATGCCAATGCCATTTTTATGGCTTGTAAATTGATACAATGGTCCCTTAAGCCTTCACGTGAAGTTTCTTGGCAAGACGACCCGTTTTCTATTTTTCATGATTTTCAAAACTTTTTGCTGTTCAAGATTTTTTATAATTTTTTTGAAAGGATTTCTGGCCCCAAACTTGGTAGACATGATCCTTGTATTTTTTTTGGCATGCCCAAAAAAATTCAGCTAAAAACTCGAAGTGTACAAGATTTTGTGACCATTTGAAAAAAGTGTTCCCATTTCAGACACTTTAATGGCTACTGGCAGCAAACCTGTAAAATCTCAAATGCTCTTGAAGGAGGTGTGAGTTCTCTACGTTTGATGAGGGATAGGGGGCCCATCGCACATCATGTGCGCACACCCCCCGACCCCTCCGATTGTCGGAACCCCAATGCCGTCGGTCAGGTTCTTCGACGATGCTATGGCGATGGTGCCCCGACGAAGAAAAATACAGCACCAACACATGCCTGAGCCCAGCATGTGCTGCTGCAACCTTATGTCCGGTCTGATCTTAGACTGGGAATGAACTCCGTATGCTTAGACTGGGAATTAACTCCGTATGCCTAAGTTAACCCACGAAACGAGCGTGCGGGTGCTCAGCCGGCCAGAAGGGTGGGATGCGTAAGCTGGGGATTGGTCGGGTCCCCCTCTGCGTGCCGTCGATCCTGCTGTCGCAACCCTTGATCCGGTCTTATCGTGCCAATGCCATTTTTATGGCTTGTAAATTCATATAATGGTCCCTTAAGCCTTCACGTCAAGTTTCATGGCAAGACGACTCGTTTTCTATTTTTCATGATTTTCAAAACTTTTTGTGATTCGGGATTTTTTAAAATTTTTTTGGAAGGATTTTTGGCCCCAAACTTGGTAGATGGGATCCTTGTATTTTTGTTGGCATGCACAAAAAAATTCAGCTAAAAACTCGAAGAGTACATGATTTTGTGACCATTTGAAAAAAGTGTCCCCATATAAGACACTTTAATGGCTACTGGCAGCAAACCTGTAAAAGCTTAAATGCTCTTTAAGTGGGTGTGAGTTCTCGAGGTTTGATGAGGGATAGGGGGCCAATATAAGAGCCAAGTACCAGCACCCATCGGACATCATGTGTGCACACCCCCCGGACCCCTCCGATCGCCGGAACCCCAATGCCGCCGGTCAGGTTCTTCGGCGACGCTCTGGCGATGGTGCCCCGGTGAAGAAAAATTTGGCACTAACACATACCCGAGCCTAGCATGTGCTGCCGCAACCCTCGGTCTGGTCCGATCTTAGACTGGGAATGAACTCCGTATGCTTAGACTGGTAATGAACTTCGTATGCCTAAGTCAACCCATGAAACGAGCGTGCGGGTGCTCAGCCGGCCCGAGGGGTGGGATGCACAAGCCGAGGATCAGCTGGGTCCCCCTCTATGTGCTGTTGATCCTACTGCCATAACCCTCGGTCCTTTCTGATCTTAGACTGGGAATGAACTCCGTATGCCTAAGCCAACTCACGAAACAAGCGGGTGGGCGGGCATTACGTCGGCCAGAGAGACGGGATGAGCAAGCCGTGGATCGATGGGGTGGTAGGTGGGTTTAGGCACATCTTCATATTTCTGCATGCCAATGCCATTTTTATGGCTTGTAAATTGATACTATGGTCCCTTAAGCCTTCACGTGAAGTTTCATGGCAAGACGACTTGTTTTCTATTTTTCATGATTTTCAAAACTTTTTGAAGTTCGAGATTTTTTAAAATTTTTTCGGAAGGAGTTTTAGCTCCAAACTTGGTAGATGTGATCCTTGTATTTTTGTTAGCATGCTCAAAAATATTCAGCTAAAAACCCGAAGTGTACAAGATTTTGTGACCATTTGAAAAAAGTGTCCCCATTTCAGACACTTTAATGGCTACTGGCAGCAAACCTGTAAAATCTCAAATGCTCTTTAAGGGGTGTGAGTTCTCAGGGTTTGATGAGGGACAGGGGGCCAATATAAGGGCCAAGTACCAGCACCCATCGCACATGATGTGCGCACACCCCCCGACCCCCCCGATCGCAGGAAACCCAATGCCGCCGGTCAGGTTCTCCGGAGATGGTGCCCCGACGAAGAAAAATGCGACACCAACACATGCTCGAGCCCAGCAAGTGCTGCCGCAACCCTTCGTCCGGTCTGATCTTAGACGGGGAATCAACTCCGTATGCTTAGACTGGGAATGAACTCAATATGCCTAAGTCAACCCATGAAATGAGCGTACGGGTGCTCAACCGACCAGAGGGGTGGGATGCGCAAGCCGGGGATCGGTTGGGTCCCCCTCACGTGTTGCCGATCCTGCTGCCGCAACCCTCGATCTGGTCTGATCTTAGACTGGAAATGAACTCCATATGCCTAATCCAACCGACGAAATGAGCGGGCAGGCAGGAGGGCAGGCACTACGTCGGCCAGAGAGACGGGATGCGCAAGCCATGGATCGATATGGTGGTAGGTGGGTTTAGGCACATCTTCATATTTCTGCGTGCCAATGCCATTTTTATGGCTTGTAAATTCATACAATGGTCCCTTAAGCCTTCACGTAAAGTTTCATGGCAAGACGACCCGTTTTCTGTTTTTTAGGATTTTTGAAACTGTATGCGGTTCGAGATTTTTTAAATTTTTTTCGGAAGGAGTTTTGACCCCAAACTTTGGTAGACATGATACTTGTATTTATGTTGGCATGCAAAAAAAAATTCAGCTAAAAACTCGAAGTGTACAAGATTTTGTGACCATTTGAAAAAAGTGTCCCCATTTCAGACACTTTAATGGCTACTGGCAGCAAACCTGGAAAATCTCAAATGCTCTTTAAGGGGGTGTGAGTTCTCGAGGTTTGATGAGGGATAGGGGGCGAATATAAGGGCCAAGTACCAGCACCCATCGCACATCATGTGCGCACACCCCCTGACCCCCCGAATTATCGAAACCTCAATGCCGTCGGTCAGGCTCTCCGTTGATGCTCCGGTGAAGAAAAATACGGCACCAACACATGCCCGAGCCCAGCATGTGCTGTTGAAACCCTTGGTCTGGTCCGATCTTAGACTGGGAATGAAATCCATATGCGTAGACTGGAATGAACTCCGTACGCCTAAGTCAACCCACGAAATGAGCGGGCGTGTGCTCAGCCGGCCAAAGGGGCGGGATGTGCAAGTCGGGGATCGGCTGGGTCCCCCTCTGCGTGCTGCCAATCTTGCTACCACAACCCTCTGTCCGGTCTGATCTTAGACTGGGAATGAACTCCGTATGCCTAAGCCAACCGGCAAAACGAGCGGGCGGGCGGGCACTACGCCGGCTAGAGAGACGGGATGCGCAAGTCGTGGATCGATAGGGGTAGGTGGGTTTAGGCACATCTTCATATTTCTACATGCCAATGCCATTTTTATGGCTTGTAAATTGATACAATGGTCCCTTAATCCTTCACGTGAAGTTTCATGGCAAGACGACTTGTTTTCTATTTTTCATGATTTTCAAAACTTTCTGCGGTTCGGGATTTTTTAAAATTTTTTGGGAAAGAGTCTTGGCCCCAAACTTGGTAGACGTGATCCTTGTATTTTTTTTGGCATGCTCAAAAAAATTCAGCTAAAAACTCGCAGTGTACAAGATTTTGTTACCATTTGAAAAAAGTGTCCCCATTTCAGACACTTTAATGGCTATTGGCAGTAAACCTGTAAAATCTCAAATGCTTTTTAAGGGGGTGTGAGTTCTCGAGGTTTGATGAGGGATAGGGGGCCAATATAAGGGCCAAGCACCAGCACCCATAGCACACCATGTGCGCACACCCCCCCGACCCCCCCGATCGTCGGAACCCCAACGTCGTGGGTCAGGTTCTTCGACGATGCTCCGGCGATGGTGCCCCGATGAAGAAAAATACGGCACCGACACATGCCCGAGCCCAGCATGTGCTACCGTAACCCTCGGTCTGGTCCGATCTTAGATTGGAATGAACTCCGTATGCGTAGACTGGCAATGAACTCTGTATACCTAAGTCAACCCACGAAATGAGCGTGTGGGTGCTCAGTCGGCCAGAGGGGCGGGATGCGTAAGCCGGGGATCGGCCTGGTCCCACTTTGTGTGCTATCGATCCTGCTGTCGCAACCCTCAGCCTGATCCGATCTTAGACTGGGAATGAACTCCGTATGCCTAAGCCAACCGATGAAACGAGCGGGCGGGCGGGCACTACGTCGGCGAGAGAGACGGGATACGCAAGCCATGGATCGATAGGGTGGTAGGTGGGTTTAGACACATCTTCATATTTCTGCATGCCAATGCCATTTTTATGGCTTGTAAATTGATACAATGGTCCCTTAAGCCTTCACATGAAGTTTCTTGGCAAGATGACTCATTTTTTATTTTTCACGATTTTTGAATCTTTTTACGGTTCGAGATTTTTTAAAATTTTTTCGTAAGGATTTCTGGTCCCAAACATGGTAGACGTGATCCTTGTATTTTTGTTCGCATGCACCAAACAATTCAGCTAAAAACTTGAAGTGTACAAGATTTTGTGACCATTTGAAAAAAGTGTCCCCATTTTAGACACTTTAATGGCTATTGGCAGCAAACCTGTAAAATCTCAAATGCTCTTTAAGAGGGTGTGAGTTCTCGAGGTTTGATGAGGGATAAAGGGCCAATATAAGGGCCAAGTATCAGCACCCATCGCACATCATATGCGTACACCCTCCCCTCGACCCACCCGATTGTCGGAACCCAAATGTCATCAGCCAGGTTCTCCGGCAATGGTGCCCCGACGAAGAAAAATGTGGCACCAACACATGCCCAAGCCCGGCATCTGCTGCCGCAACCCTCGGTCCGGTCCGATCTTACACTGGGAATGAACTCCATATGCCTAAGCCAACTGACGAAACGAGCGGGTGGGTAGGCGGGCAGGCACTACGCCGACCAGAGAGACAGGATGCGCAAGCCGTGGATCGATAGGGTGGTAGGTGGGTTTAGGCACATCTTCATATTTCTGCATGCCAATGCCATTTTTATGGCTTGTAAATCCATACAATGGTCCCTTAAGCCTTCATGTGAAGTTTCATGGCAAGACGACTCATTTTCTATTTTTCAAGATTTTTGAAACTGTTTGCGGTTCAGGATTTTTTAAATTTTTTTTGGAAGGAGTTTTGGCCCCAAACTTGGTAGACGTGATCCTTGTATTTTTTTTGGCATGCACAAAAAAATTCAGCTAAAAACTCGAAGTGTACAAGATTTTGTGACCATTTGAAAAAAGTGTCCTCATTTAAGACACTTTAATGGCTACTGGCAGCAAACCTGTAAAATCTCAAATGCTCTTTAAGGGGGTGCGAGTTCTCGAGGTTTGATGAGGGATAGGGGGCCAATATAAGGGCCAAGTACCAGCACCCATCTCACATCATGTGCGCAGACCCTCCCACCGACCCCCACGATCGACGGAACCCCAATGCCACCGGTCAGGTTCTCCGGTGATGCTCCGGTGATGGTGCCCCGGCGAAGAAAAATACGGCACCAATACATGCCGAGCCCAGCATGTGCTACCGCATGCTTAGACTGGGACTGAACTCCGTATGCTTAGACTGGGAATGAACTCCGTATGCCTAAGTCAACCCATGAAACGCGCGTATGGGTGCTCAGCCGGCCAGAGGGGTGGGATGCACAAGCCGGGGATCGGCCGGGTCCCCCTCTACGTGCTGTCGATCCTGCTACCACAACCCTCAGTCCAGTTTGATCTTAGATTGGGAATAAACTTCGTATGCCTGAGCCAATCGACGAAACGAGCGTGCAGGCGAGCGGGCGGGCACTACATCGGCCAGAGAGACGGGATGCGCAAGCCGTGGATCGATAGGGTGGTAGGTGGGTTTAGGCACATCTTCATATTTCTACATGCCAATACCATTTTTATGGCTTGTAAATTCATACAATTGTCCCTTAAGCCTTCACGTGAAGTTTAATGGCAAGACAACTCGTTTTCTATTTTTCATAATTTTTGAAACTTTTTGCGGTTCGAGATTTTTTAAAATTTTTTCAGAAGGAGTTTTGGCCCTAAACTTGGTAGGCCTGATCCTTGTATTTTTGTTGGCATGCACAAGAAATTCAGCTAAAAACTAGAAGTGTACAAGATTTTGTGACCATTTGAAAAAAGTGTACCTATTTCAGACACTTTAATGGCTACAGGCAACAAACCTGTAAAATCTCAAATGCTGTTTAAGGGGGTGTGAGTTCTCTAGGTTTGATGAGGGATAGGGGGCCAGTATAAGGGTCAAGTACCAGCACCTATCCCGCATCATGTGCGTACACCCCGCCGACCCTCCCGATCACCGAAATCCTAATGCCGTCGGTCAGGTTCTCCAACGATGCTCTGACGATGGTGCTCCGGCAAAGAAAAATGCGGCACCAACACATGCCTGAGCCCAGCATGTGCTGTCACAACCCTCGGTCCGGTCCGATCTTAAACTGGGAATGAACTCCGTATGCTTAGATTGGGAATGAACTTCGTATTCCTAAGTCAACCCACGGAACGAGCGTGCGGGTGCTCAACCGGCCAGAGGGGCGGGATGCGCAAGCCGGGGATCGGCCGGGTACCCCTCTGCGTGCTGTCAATCCTACTGCCACAACCCTCAGTCTGGTCTGATCTTAGACTGTGAATGAACTCCGTATGCCTAAGCTGACCGACGAAACGGGCGGGCGGGCACTATGTCGGCCAAAGAGACGGGATGCGCAAGCCGTGGATCGATAGTGTGGTACGTGGGTTTAGGCACATCTTCATATTTCTGCATGCCAATGCCATTTTTATGACTTGTAAATTCATACAATGGTCCCTTAAGCTTTCACGTGAAGTTTCATGGCAAGATGACTCGTTTTCTATTTTTCACGATTTTTGAAACTTTTTACGGTTCGAGATTTTTTAAAATTTTTTTTGAAGAAGTTTTGGACCCAAACATGTTAGACATGATCCTTGTATTTTTCTTGGCATGCACAAAAAAATGCAGCTAAAAACTCGAAGTGTACAAGATTTTGTGACCATTTGAAAAAAGTGTCCCCCTTTTAGACACTTTAATGGCTACTGGCAGCAAACCTGTAAAATCTCAAATGCTCTTTAAGGGGGTGTGAGTTCTCGAGGTTTGATGAGGGGTAGGGGGCCAATATAGGGGCCAAGTACCAGCATCCGTCGCACATCATGTGCACACCCCCCGGCCCCCTGGATCGTCGGAACCCTAATGTCGCCGGTCAGGTTCTCCGGTGATGCTCCGGCAATGGTGCCCCGGTGAAGAAAAATGTGACACCAGCAGATGCCCGAGCTAGCATGTGCTGTCGTAACCCTTGGTCCGGTCTGATCTTAGACTGGGAATGAACCTCGTATGCCTAAGTCAACCCACGAAACGAGTGTGCGGGCGCTCAGCCGGCCAGAGGGGCGGGATGCGCAAGCCGGGGATCGTTCGGGTCCCCCTCTGTGTGCTATCGACCCTACTTCCACAACCCTCAGTCTGGTTCGATCTTAGACTGGGAATGAACTCCGTATGCCTAAGCCAACCGACGAAATGAGCGGGAGGGCGGGCAGGCACTACGCCGGCCAGAGAGACGGGATGCGCAAGCCGTGGATCGATAGGCTGGTAGGTGGGTTTAGGCACATCCTCATATTTCTCCATGCCAATGCCATTTTTATGGCTTGTAAATTCATACAATGGTCCCTTAAGCCTTCATGTGAAGTTTCATGGTAAGACAACTCGTTTTCTATTTTTCATAATTTTTAAAACTTTTTACGGTTCGGGATTTTTTAAAATTTTTTCGAAAGGATTTTTGGTGCCAAAGTGGTAGATGTGATCGTTGTATTTTTTTTGGCATGCACAAAAAAATTCAGCTAAAAACTCAAAATGTACAAGATTTTGTGACCATTTGAAAAAACTGTCCCCATTTCAGACACTTTAATGGCTACTGGCAGCAAACTTGTAAAATCTCAAATGCTCTTTAAGGGGTGTGAGTTCTTGAGGTTTGATGAGGGATAGGGGGCCAATATAAGGGCCAAGTACCAGCACCCATCGTACATCATGTGCGCACACCCCCCCAACCCCCCGATCGTCGAAACCCCATTGCCACCAGTCAGGTTCTCCGACGATGGTACCCCGACGAAGAAAAATGCGGCACCAGCACATGCTCGAGCCCAGCATCTGCTGCTGCAATGCTCGGTCCAGTCCGATCTTAGACTAGGAATGAACTCCGTATGCTTAGACTGGGAATGAACTCTGTATGCCTAAGTCAACCCAAGAAACGAGCGTACGGGCGCTCAGCAACCAGAGAGGCGGGATCCACAAGCTGGGGATCGGTCGGGTCCCCCTCTGCATGCTGTCAATCCTACTACCGCAACCCTCGGTTCGGTCTAATCTTAGACTGGGAATGAACTCCGTATGCCTATGCCAACTGACGAAACGAGCTGGCGGGCGGGCGCGCGGGCCTTACGTCGGCCAGAGAGACGGGATGCGCAAGTCGTGGATCGTTAGGGTGGTAGGTGGGTTTAGGCACATCTTCATATTTTTACATGCCAATGCCATTTTTTTGGCTTGTAAATTCATACAGTGGTCCCTTAAGCCTTCACGGGAAGTTTCACGGCAAGATGACTCGTTTTCTATTTTTCACGATTTTTAAAACTTTTTACGATTCGGGATTTTTTAAAATTTTTTCGAAAGTAGTTTTGGCCCAAACTTGGTAGACGTGATCCTTGTATTTTTGTTGGCATGCACAAAAGAATTCAGGTAAAAACTCGAAGTGTACAAGATTTTGTGACCATTTGAAAAAAGTGTCCCCATTTCAGATACTTTAATGGCTACGGGCAGCAAACCTGTAAAATCTCAAATGCTCTTTTAGGGGTGTGAGTTCTCGAGGTTTGATAAGGGATAGGGGCCAATATAAGGGCCAAGTACCAGCACCCATCGCACATCATGTGCGCAAACCCCCCCGGCCCCCCCAATCATCGAACTCCAATGCTGTCGGTCAGGTTCTTCGGTGATGCTCCGACGATGGTGCCCTGACGAAGAAAAATGTGGCACCAAAACTTGCTCGAGCCCAACATGTGCTGCTGTAACCCTCGGTCCGATCCGATCTTAGACTTGGAATGAACTCTGTATGCTTAGACTGGGAATGAAATCCGTATTCCTAAGTCAACCCACGAAACGAGTGTGCGGGCGCTCAGTCGGCCAAAGGGGCGGGATGCACAAGCTGGGGATCGTCCGGGTCCCCCTCTGCATGCTGTCGATCCTACTGCCCCAACCCTCGGTCTGCTCTGATCTTAGATGGGGAATGAACTCTGTTTGCCTAAGCCAACCGACGAAACGAGCGGGCGGGCGGGCTGGTGGGCACTACGCCGGCCAGAGAGACGGGATGTGCAACCCGCGGATCGATAGGGTGGTAGGTTGGTTTAAGCACATCTTCATATTTCTATACGCCAATGCCATTTTTATCACTTGTAAATTCATACAATGGTCCCTTAAGCCTTCTCGTGAAGTTTCATGGCAAGACGACTCGTTTTCTATTTTTCACGATTTTTGAATCTTTTTGCGGTTCGAGATTTTTTAAAATTTTTTCGAAAGGAGTTTTGGCCCCAAACTTGGTAGACGTGATCCTTGTATTTTTGTTGGCATGCACAAAAACATTCAGCTAAAAACTCGAAGTGTACAACATTTTGCGACCATTCGAAAAAAGTGCCCCCATTTCAGACACTTTAATGGCTACTGGCAGCAAACCTATAAAATCTCAATTGCTCTTGAAGGGGGTGTGAGTTCTCGAGGTTTGATGAGGGATAGGGGGCCAATATAAGGGCCAAGTACCAGCACCCATCACACATCATGTGCGCACACCCCCCCGGCCCCCTTGATCGCCGGAACCCTAATGCTGCCGATCAGGTTCTCCGGCGATGCTACGGCGATGGTGCCCCGGTGAAGAAAATGTGGCACCAGCACATGCCCGAGCCCAGCATGTGCTGCCACAACCCTCGGTCCGATCCAATCTTAGACTGGGAATGAACACCGTATGCTTAGACTGGGAAAGAACTCCGTATGCCTAAGTCAACCCACGAAATGAGCATGCGGGTGATCAGTCGGCCAAAGGGGCGGGACGCACAAGCCGAGGATCGGCAGAGTCCCCCTGTGCGTGCTACCGATCCTGCCGCCGTAACCCTCAGTCCGGTCCAATCTTAGACAGGGAATGAACTCAGTATGCCTAAGCCAACCGATGAAACGAGCGGGCGGGCGGGCGGGCATTACGTCGGCCAGAGAGACGGGATGCGCAAGCCGTGGATCGATAGGGTGGTAGGTGGGTTTAGCCACATCTTCATATTTCTACGTGCCAATGCCATTTTTATGGATTGTAAATTCATACAATGGTCGCTTAAGCCTTCACGTGAAGTTTCATGGCAAGACGACTCGTTTTCTATTTTTCATGATTTTTTAAACTTTTTGCGGTTCGGGATTTTTCAAAATTTTTTTGGAAGGAGTTTTAGCCCCAAACTTGGTAGACGTGATCCCTGTATTTTTGTTGGCATGCACAAAAAAATTCAGCTAAAAACTCGAAGTGTACAAGATATTGTGACCATTTGAAAAAAGTGTCCCCATTTCAAACACTTTAATGGCTACTGGCAGCAAACCTGTAAAATCTCAAATGCTCTTTAAGGGGGTCTCAGTTCTCGAGGTTTGATGAGGGAAAGGGGGCCAATATAAGGGCCAAGTACTAGCACGCATCGTACATCATGTGCGCACACCACCCTCGGCCTCCCAATCGCCGGAACCCCAATGCCGTCGGTCAGGCTCTCCGGCGATGCTCCGACGATGGTGCCCTAGCGGAGAAAAATACGGCACCAGCACATGCCCGAGCCCAGCATGTGCTATCGTAACCCTAAGTTCGGTCCAATCTTAGACTGGGAATGAACTCCGTATGCCTAAGTCAACCCACAAAACGAGCGTGCGGGCGTTCAACCGGCCAGAGGGGTGGGATGCACAAGCTGGGGATCGATCGGGTCCCCCTCTACGTGCTGTCGATCCTGCTATTGCAACCCTCGATTTGGTCCAATCTTAGACTGGGTATGAACTCAGTATGCCTAAGCCAATTGACGAAACGAGTGGACGGGCGGACGGGCACTACGTCGGCCAGAGAGACGGGATGCGCAAGCCGTGGATCGATAGGGTGGTAGGTGGGTTTAGGCACATCTTCATATTTCTGTGTGCTAATGCCATTTTTATGGATTGTAAATTCATACAATGGTCGCTTAAGCCTTCACGTGAAGTTTCATGGCAAGACGACTCGTTTTCTATTTTTCACAATTTTAAAAACATTTTGCGGTTCGGGATTTTTTAAAATTTTTTCGGAAGGAGTTTTGGCCCCAAACTTGGTAATAAACTCCATATGCTTAGACTGGGAATGAACTCTGTATGCCTAAGTCAACCCACGAAATGAACGTGCAGGAGCTCAACCGGCTAGAGGGGCGGGATGCACAAGATGGGGATCGGTCGGGTCCCCCTCTGCATGCTACCGATCCTGCTACCGTAACCCTCGGTCCGGTCTGATCTTAGACTGGAAATTAACTTCGTATGCCTAAGCCAACCGACGAAACAAGCGGGCGGGCGGGCACTACGCTGGCCAGAGAGACGGGATGTGCAAGCCATGGATCAATAGGGTGGTCGGTGGATTTAGGCACATCTTCATATTTCTGCATGCCAATGCCATTTTATGGCTTGTAAATTCATACAATGGTCCTTTAAGCCTTCACATGAAGTTTCATGGCAAGACGACTCGTTTTCTATTTTTCACGATTTTGGAAACTTTTTGTGGTTCGAGATTTTTTAAAAATTTTTTTGGAAGGAGTTTTGGCCCAAAACTTGTTAGACGTGATCCTTGTATTTTTGTTGGCATGCACAAAAAAATTCAGCCAAAAACTCAAAGTGTACAAGATTTTGTGACCATTTGAAAAAAGTTTCCCCATTTCAGACACTTTAATGGCCACTGGCAGTAAACCTGTAAAATCTCAAATCCTCTTTAAGGGGGTGCGAGTTCTTGAGGTTTGATGAGGGATAGGAGGCCAATATAAGGGCCAAGTACCAGCACCACCACACATCATGTGCGCACACCCCCCGGCCCCCCCGATCGTCGGAACCCCAATGCCGTCGGTCAGGTTCTCGATGATAGTTCGACGATGGTGCCCTGACGAAGAAAAATGCGGCACCCGTACATGCCTGAGCCCAAAATGTGCTATCGCAAACCTCGGTCCTATCTGATCTTAGACTGGGAATCAACTCCATATGCTTATACTAGGAATGAACTCCGTATGCCTAAGTTAACACACGAAACAAGCGTGCAGGCGTTCAGCTAGCCAGAGGGGTGGGATGCATAAACCGGGGATCGACCGGGTCCCCCTCTATGTGCTGCCAATCCTACTGCTGCAACCCTCGGTCCAGTCCGATCTTAGACTAGAAATGAACTCCGTATGCCTAAGCCAACTGACGAAATGAGCGGACGGGCGGGCACTACGTCGGCCAGAGAGACGGGATGCGCAAGCCATGGATCGATAGGGTGGTAGCTGGGTTTAGGCACATCTTCATAGTTCTGTGTTCCAATGCCATTTTTATGGCTTGTAAATTCATACAATGGTCCCTTAAGCCTTCACGTGAAGTTTCATGGCAAGACGACTCGTTTTCTATTTTTCACGATTTTTGAAACTTTTTGCGGTTCGAGATTTTTTAAAATTTTTGCAGAAGGATTTTTTGCCCCAAACATGGTAGACGTGATCCTTATATTTTTGTTGGCATGCACAAAAAAATTCAGCTAAAAACTCGAAGTGTACAAGATTTTTTGACTATTTGACAAAAGTGTCCCTATTTCAGACACTTTAATGGCTACTGGCAGCAAACCTGTAAAATCTCAAATGTTCTTTAAGGGGGTGTGAGTTCTCGAGGTTTGATGAGGGATAGGGGCCCAATATAAGGGCAAGTACCAGCACCCATCGCACATCATGTGCGCACACCCCCCCGGCCCCCCCGATCGCCGGAACCCCAATGCCGCCGGTCAGGTTCTTCGGTGATGCTCCGGCGATGGTGCCGGACGAACAAAAATACAGCACCAGCACATGCTCGAGCCCAGCATGTGCTGCCACAACCCTCGGTCCAGTTCGATCTTAGACTGGGAATGAACTCCGTATGCTTAGACTGGGAATGAACTTCGTATGCTTAGACTAGGAATGAACTCCGTATGCCTAAGTTAATCCACGAAACGAGCGTGTGGGCGCTCAGCCGACCAGAGGGGCGGGATGCACAAGTCGGGGATCGGTCGGGTCCCTCTCTACATGCTGCCAATCCTACTGCTGCAACCTTCGGTCCAGTCTAATCTTAGACTAGGAGTGAACTCCGTATGCCTAAGCGAACCGACGAAACAAGCGAGCGGGCGGGCGGGCACTACGTCGGCCAGAGAGACGGGATGCGCAAGCCATGGTTCGATCGGGTGGTTGGTGGGTTTAGGCACATCTTCATATTTCTACGTGCCAATGCCATTTTTATGGCTTGTAAATTCATACAATGGTCCCTTAAGCCTTCACGTGAAGTTTCATGGCAAGATGACTCGTTTTCTATTTTTCATGATTTTTGAAACTTTTTGTGGTTCGGGATTTTTTAAAATTTTTTCGAAAGGTGTTTTGCCCCAAACTTGGTAGACATGATCCTTTTATTGTTGTTGGCATGCACAAAAAAAGTTCAGCTAAAAACTTGAAGTGTACAAGATTTTGTGACCATTTGAAAAAAGTGCCCCATTTCAGACACTTTAATGGCTACTGACAGCAAACCTGTAAAATCTCAAATGCTCTTTAAGGGGGTGTGAGTTCTCAAGGTTTGATGAGGGATAGGGGGCGAATATAAGGGCCAAGTACCAGCACCCATCGCACATCATGTGTGAACACCCCCCGGCCCCCCCGATCGTCGGAACCCTAATGCCGCCGGTCAGTTTCTCCGATGATGCTCCGACGATGTTGCCCTGACGAAGAAAAATGCGACACCAGCACATGCCCAAGCCCAGCATGTGCTGTCGCAACCCTCGGTCCGGTCTGATCTTAGACTGGGAATGAACTCCGTATGCTTAGACTGGGAATGAACTCTGTATACCTAAGTCAACCCACGAAATGAGCGTGTGGATGCTCAGCCGGCCAAAAGGGCGGGATGCGCAAGCCGAGGATCGATTGGGTCCCTTTCTGCGTGCTACCGATCCTGCTGCTGTAACCCTCGGTCTGGTCCTATATTAGACTGGGAATGAACTCCGTATGCCTAAGCCAACCGACAAAACGAGTGAGCAGGCGGGCGAGCGGGCACTACGTCGGCCAGAGAGACGGGATGCGCAAGCCATGGATCGATAGGGTGGTAGGTGGGTTTAGGCACATCTTCATATTTCTGCATGCCAATGCCATTTTTATGGCTTGTAAATTCATACAATGGTCCCTTAAGCCTTCACGTGAAGTTTCATGGCAAGACGACTCGTTTTTTATTTTTCATGATTTTTGAAACTTTTTACGGTTCGGGATTTTTTAAAATTTTTTTGGATGGAGTTTTGGTAAACAACTTGGTGGACATGATCCTTGTATTTTTTTTGGCATGCACAAAAAAATTCAGCTAAAAAATCAAAGTGTACAAGATTTTGTGACCATTTGAAAAAAGTGTCCCCATTTCAGACACTTTAATGGCTACTGGCTGCAAACCTGTAAAATCTCAAATGCTCTTTAAGGGAGTGCGAGTTCTCGAGGTTTGATGAGGGATAGGGGGCCAATATAAGGGCCAAGTACCAGCACCCATCGCACATCATGTACATACACCCCCCCGGCCCCCCTGATCGTCGAAACCCCAATGCCGTCGATCAGGTTCTCCAACGATGGTGCACCGGCAAAGAAAAATGCGGCACCAGAACATGCCCGAGCCCAGCATGTGCTGCCGCAACCCTCGGTCTGGTCTGATCTTAGACTGGGATTGAGGTCCGTATGCTTACACTGGGAATGAACTTCGTATGCCTAAGTCAACCCACGAAACGAGCGTGCGGGCGTTCAGTTGGCCAGAACGGTGGGATGCGCAAGCCGGGGATCGGGCGGGTCCCCCTCTGCATGCTGCCGATCTTGCTGCCACAACCCTTGGTCCGGTCTGATCATAGACTAGGAATGAACTCCGTATGCCTAAGCCAACCGACGAAATGAGCGGGCGGGCGGGCGGGCACTACGCCGACCAGAGAGACGGGATGCGCAAGCCGTGGATCGATCGGGTGGTTGGTGGGTTTCGGCACATCTTCATATTTCTGCATGCCAATGCCATTTTTATATCTTGTAAATTCATACAATGGTCCCTTAAGCCTTCACGTGAAGTTTCATGGCAAGACGACTCATTTTCTATTTTTCACGATTTTTGAAACTTTTTACGGTTCAAGATTTTTTTAAATTTTTTTGAAAGGATTTTTGGCCCCAAACTTGGTAGACGTGATCCTTGTATTTTTGTTGGCGTGCAAAAAAATATTCAGCTAAAAACTCAAAGTGTACAAGATTTTGTGACCATTTGAAAAAAGTGTCCCCATTTCAGACACTTTAATGGCTACTGGCTGCAAACCTGTAAAATCTCAAATGCTCTTTAAGGGAGTGCGAGTTCTCGAGGTTTGATGAGGGATAGGGGGCCAATATAAGGGCCAAGTACCAGAACCCATCGCACATCATATGTATACAACCCCCCCGGCCCCCCTGATCGCCAGAACCCCATTGCCACTGGTCAGGTTCTTCGATGATGCTCCGGCGATGGTGCCTCGGTGAAGAAAAATGCGGCACCAGCACATGCCCGAGTACAGCATGTGCTGCCGCAACCCTCAGTCTGGTCCGATCTTAGACTGGGAATGAACTTCGTATGCCTAAGTCAACCCATGAAACGAGCATGCGGGCGTTCAGCCGGCTAGAGGGGCGGGATGCGCAAGCCGGGCATCGGTCGGGTCCCCCTCTGCATGCTACCGATCCTGCTGCCGTAACCCTCAGTTCGGTCTGATCTTAGATTAGGAATGAACTCCGTATGCCTAAGCCAACCGACGAAACGAGCGGGCAGGCGAGTGTGCCGGCGAGCACTACGCGGCCAGAGAGACGGGATGCGCAAGCCGTGTATCGATAGAGTGGTAGGTGGGTTTAGGCACATCTTCATATTTCTATGTGCCAATGCCATTTTTATGGCTTGCAAATTCATACAATGGTCCCTTAAGCCTTCAAGTGAAGTTTCATGGCAAGACGACTTTTTCTATTTTTCATGATTTTTGAAACTTTTTGTGTTCGAGATTTTTTAAAATTTTTTCAGAAGGATTTTTGGCCCCAAACTTGGTAGACGTGATCCTTGTTTTTTTTTTTGCATGCACAAAAAAATTCGGCTAAAAACTCGAAGTGTACAAGATTTTGTGACCATTCGAAAAAAGTGTCCCCATTTCAGACACTTTAATGGCTACTGGCAAGTAAACCTGTAAAATCTCAAATGCTCTTTAAGGGGGTGTGAGTTCTCAAGGTTTGATGAGGGATAGGGGGCCAATATAAGGGCCAAGTACCAGCACCCATCGCACACCCCCCTCAGCCCCCCCGATCGTCGAAACCCCAATGCCGCCGGTCAGGTTCTCTGACGATGCTCAGGCGATGGTGCACCGGTGAAGAAAAGTGCAGCACCAGCACATGCCCAAGCCCAGCATGTGCTGCTACAACCTTCGGTCTGGTTCGAGGGATGCGCAAGCCGCGGATTGGTCGGGTCCCCCACTGCGTGCTGCTGATCTTGCTACCGCAACCCTCGATACGGTCTGATCTTAGACTGGAATGAACTTCGTATGCCTAATCCAACCGACAAAACGAGCTGGCGGGCGGGCGGGCGAGCACTACACCGGCTAGAGAGACGGGATGCGCAAGCCGTGAATCGATAGGGTGGTAGGTTGGTTTAGGCACATCTTCATATTTCTACATGCCAATACCATTTTTATGGCTTGTAAATTCATACAATGGTCCCTTATGCCTTCAAGTGAAGTTTCATGGCAAGATGACTCGTTTTCTATTTTTCAAGATTTTTTAATCTTTTTACGGTTCGGGATTTTTTAAAATTTTTTGAGAAGGTGTTTTGGCCCCAAACTTGGTAGACGTGATCCTTGTATTTTTGTTGGCATGCACGAAAAGATTCAGCTAAAAAATCGAAGTGTACAAGATTTTGTGACCATTTGAAAAAAGTGTCCCCATTTCAGACACTTTAATTGCTAATTGCAGCAAACCTGTAAAATCTCAAATGCTCTTTAAGGGGGTGCGAGTTCTCGAGGTTCGATGAGGGATAGGGGGCCAACATAAGGGCCAAGTGCGAGCACCAATCCCACATCATGTGCGCACCCCCCCGGCCCCCCCGATCGCCGGAACCCCAATGCCGTCGATCAGGTTCTCCGGCGATGGTGCCCTGGTGAAGAAAAATGCGGCACCGGCACATGCCCGAGCCCAGCATATGCTGCCGCAACCCTCGATCGGTCCGATCTTAGACTAGGACTGAACTCCGTATGCTTAGACTGGGAATGAACTCCGTATGCCTAAATCAACCCACGAAACGAGCGTGCGGGCGCTCAGTCGGCCAGAGGGTTGGGATGCGCAAGTCGGGTATCGGTCGGGTCCCCCTCTATGGGCTGCCGATCCTGCTGCCGCAACCCTCGGTCTGGTCTGATCTTAGACTGGGAATGAGCTCTGTATGCCTAAGGCAACAGACAAAACGAGCGGGCGGGCGGGCACTACGCCGGCCAGAAAGACGGGATGCGCAAGCCGTGGATCGATAGGGTGGTAGGTGGGTTTAGGTACATCTTCATATTTCTGCATGCCAATGCCATTTTTATGGCTTGTAAATTCATACAATGGTCCTTTAAGCCTTCACGTGAAGTTTCATGGCAAGACGACTGGTTTTCTATTTTTCATGATTTTCGAAACTTTTTACGGTTTTGTATTTTTTAAAATTATTTCGGAAGGTGTTTTGGCCCCAAACTTGGTAGACGTGATTCTTGTATTTTTTTGGCATGCACAAAAATATTCAGCTAAAAACTCAAAGTGTACAAGATTTTGTGACCATTTGAAAAAAGTGTCCTCATTTCGGACACTTTAATGGCTACTGGCAGCAAACCTGTAAAATATCAAATGCACTTTAATTGGGTGTAAGTTCTCGAGGTTTGATGAGGGATAGGGGGCCAATATAAAGGCCAAGTACCAGCACCCATCGTCCCCCAGCCCCCCGATTGTCGGAACCCCAATGCCGCCAGTCAGGTTCTCCGACGATGCTCCGATGATGGTGCCCCGAAAAAGAAAAGTACGGCACCAACACATGCCCGAGCCCAGCATGTGCAGCCGTAACCCTCGGTCCGGTCTGGGTGCCGGTGTTCAGCTGGCCAGAAGGGCGGGATACGTAAGACGGGGATCGGCCAGGTCCGCCTCTGCGTGCTGCTGATCCTGCTGCTGCAACCCTCAGTCCGGTCTGATCTTAGACTGGGAATGAACTCCGTATGCCTAAGCCAATCGACGAAATGATCGTGCGGGCGGACGGGCGGGCACTACACCGGCCAGAGAGACGAGATGCGTAAGCCGTGGATCGATAGGGTGGTAGGTGGGTTTAGGCACATCTTCATATTTCTGCATGCCAATGCCATTTTTATGGCTTGTAAATTCATACAATGGTCCCTTAAGCCTTCATGTGAAGTTTCACGGCAAGACGACTCATTTTACATTTTTCTTGATTTTTGAAACCTTTTACGGTTCAAGATTATTTAAAATTTTTTCGGAAGGAGTTTTGGCCCTAAACTCGGTAGACGTGATCCTTTTATTTTTGTTGGATGCACAAAAATATTCAGCTAAAAACTCGAAGTGTACAAGATTTTGTGACCATTTGAAAAAAGTGTACCCATTTCAGACACTTTAATGGCTACTGGCAGCAAACCTGTAAAATCTCAAATCCTCTTTAGGGAGGTGTGAGTTCTCAAGGTTTGATGAGGGATAGCGGGCCAATATAAGGGCCAAGTACCAGCACCTATCGCACATCATGTGCGCACACCCCCCCGGCCCCCCCGATCGTCGGAACCCCAATGCCGCCGATCAGGTTCTCTGGCGATGCTCCGACGATGGTGACCCGACGAAGAAAAATACGGCACCAACACATGCCTGAGCCCAGCATTTGCTATCGCAACCCTCGGTCCAGTCCGATCTTAGACTGGGAATGTGCGATGGGTGCTGGTACTTGGCCCTTATATTGGCCCCCTATCCCTCATCAAACCTCGAGAACTCACACCCCCTTAAAAAGCATTTGAGATTTTACAGGCTTGCTGCCAGTAGCCATTAAAGCGTTTGAAATGGGGACACTTTTTTCAAATGGTCAAAAAATCTTGTACACTTCGAGTTTTTAGCTGAATGTTTTTGTGCATTCCAACAAACATAAAAGGATCACGTCTACCAATTTGGGGCCAAAACTCCTTTCGAAAAAATTTTAAAAAATCCTGAACTGTAAAAAGTTTCAAAAATCATGAAAAATACAAAACGAGTCATCTTGCCATGAAACTTCACGTGAAGGCTTAAGGACCATTGTATGAATTTACAAGCCATAAAAATGGCATTGGCACGTAGAAATATGAAGATGTGCCTAAACCCACCTACTACGCTATCAATCCACGGCTTGCCCATCTTGTCTCTCTGGCCGGCGTAGTGCCCGCCTGCCTGCTCGTTTCGTCGGTTGCTTAGGCATACGGAGTTCATTCCCAGTCTAAGATAGGACCAGACCGAGGGTTACGGCAGTGCATGCTGGGCTCGGCCATGTGCTGGTACCGTATTTTTCTTCACCGGGGCACCATCATCGGAGCATCGTTGGAGAACCTGACCGGCGGAATTGGGGTTTCGGCGATCGAGGGACCGAGGTGGTGTGCACACATGATGTGCGATGGGTTCTGGTAATTGGCCCTTATATTGGCCCCCTATCCCTCATCAAACCTCGAGAACTCACACGCCCTTAAAGAGCATTTGAGATTTTACAAATTTGCTACCTGTAGCCATTAAAGTGTCTGAAATGGGGACACTTTTTTCAAATGGTGACAAAATCTTATACACTCTGAGTTTTTAGCTTAATTTTTTTGTGCATACCAACAAAAATACAAGGATCATGCCTACCAAGTTTGGGGCCAAAAATCCTTCCGAAAAAATTTTAAAAAATCCCGAACCGTAAAAATTTTTGAAAATCGTGAAAAATAAAAAAGGGGTAATCCTGCCATGAAACTTCACGTGAAGGCTTAAGGGACCATTGTATGAATTTACAAGCCATAAAAATAGCATTGGCATGCAGAAATATGAAGATGTGACCAAACCCACCAACCACCCTATCGATCAATGGCTTGCGCATCCCGTCTCTCTGGCCGGCCGATCCCCGGCTTGTGCATCCTACCCCTCTGGCCGACTGAGCGCCCGCACGCTCGTTCCGTGGGTTGACTTAGGCATACGGAGTTCATTCCCAGTCTAAGATCGAACCGGACCGAGGGTTGCAGCAGCACATGCTAGGCTCGGGCATGTATTGGTGCCGTATTTTTCTTTGTCGGGGCACCATCATCGGAGCATCGTCGGAGAACCTGACCGGTGGCATTGGGGTTCCGGTGATCGGGGGGGCCGCGGGGGTGTGCGCACATCATGTGCGATGGGTGCTGGTACTTGGCCCTTATATTGGCCCCCTATCCCTCATCAAACCTTGAGAACTCACACCCCCTTAAAGAGCATTTGAGATTTTACAGGTTTGCTTCCAGTAGCCATTAAAGTGTTTGAAATGGGGACACTTTTGTGAAATGGTCACAAAATCTTGTACACTTCGAGGTTTTAGCTGAATTTTTTTGTGCATGCCAACAAAAATACAAGGATCACGTCTACCAAGTTTGGGGCCAAAACTCCTTTTGAAAAAATTTAAAAAAAATCCCGAACAGCAAAAAGTTTCAAAAATCATGAAAAATAGAAAACAAGTCAACTTGCCTTTAAACGTCACGTGAAGGCTTAAGGGACTAGTGTATGAATTTACAAGCCATAAAAATGGCATTGGCACACAAAAATATGAAGATGTGGCTAAACCCACCTACCACCCTATCGATCCACGACTTGTGCATCCCGTCTCTCTAGTCGGCGTAGTGCCCGCCCGCCCGCTCGTTTCGTCAGTTGGCATAGGCATACGGAGTTCATTCCCAGTCTAAGATCAGATTGGATCGAGGATTACGGCAGCAAGATCGACAACACGCAGATGGGGACCCGACAGATCTCCGGCTTGCGCATCCCACCCCTCTGGCCGGTTGAGCGCCTGCATGCTCGGTTCGTGGTTTGTCTTAGGCATACGGAGTTAATTCCCAGTCTATGCATACGGAGTTCATTCCCAGTCTAAGATCAGACTGGACCGAGGGTTACGGTTGTAAAATTAGCAGCAAGCAGAGGGGGACCTGATCGATCCCCGACTTGCGCATACTGCCCCTCTAGCCGGCTAAGTGCCCGTACGCTTGTTTCATGGGTTGACTTAGGCATACGGAGTTCATTCCCAATCTAAGCATATGGAGTTCATTCCCAGTCTAAGATCGGACCGGATCGAGGGTTGCGGCAGCACATGCTAGGCTCGGGCATGTGCTGGTGCCGTATTTTTCTTCGTCGGGGCACCATCGCCGGAGATCTCGACCGACGGTATTAGGGTTCTGACGATCGGGGGGGCCGGGGAGTGGGCGCACATGATGTGCGATGGGTGCTAGTACTTGGCCCTTATATTGGCCCCCTATCCCTCATCAAACCTAAAGAACTCACACCCCCTTAAGGAGCATTTGAGATTTTATTGGTTTGCTTCCAGTAGCCATTAAAGTGTCTGAAATGGGGACACTTTTGTGAAATGGTCACAAAATCTTGTACACTTCGAGGTTTTAGCTGAATTTTTTTGTGCATGCCAACAAAAATACAAGGATCACGTCTACCAAGTTTGGGGCCAAAACTCCTTCCAAAAAAATTTTAAAAAATCTTGAACCGCAAAAAGTTTCAAAAATCATGAAAAATAAAAAACGAGTCGTCTTGCCATGAAACTTCACGTGAAGGCTTAAGGGACCATTGTATGAATTTACAAGCCATAAAAATGTCATTGGCACGTAGAAATATGAAGATGTGCCTAAACCCACCTACCACCCTATCGATCCACGGCTTGCGCATCCCGTCTCTCTGCCCGGCATAGTGCCCCGCCCGCCCGCCCACCCGCCCGTTCGTTTCGTCGGTTAGCTTAGGCATAGGGAGTTCATTCCCAGTCTAAGATCGAACCAAACCGAGGGCTGCGGTAGCAACATCAGCAGCATACAGAGGGGGACCCGGCCGATCCCCAGCTTGCTCATCCTGCCCTTCTAGCCGGCTGAGCACCCGCATGCTCGTTTCGTAGGTTGACTTAGGCATACGGGTTTCATTCCCAGTCTAAGCACACGGAGTTCATTCCCAGTCTAAGATCAGACCGGACCGAGGGTTCCGGCAGCACATGCTCGGCTCGGGCATGTGCTGGTGCCGCATTTTTCTTCGTCGAGGCACTATTGTCGGAGCATCGCCAGAGAACTTGATCGACGGCATTGGGGTTTCGGCGATCGGGGGGGCTGGGCGGGGTGTGCGCACATGATGTGCGATGGGTGCTGGTACTTGGCCCTTATATTGGCCCCCTATCCCTCATCAAACCTTGAGAACTCACAGCCCCTTAAAGAGCATTTGAGATTTTACAGGTTTGCTGCCAGTAGCCATTAAAGTGTCTAAAATGGGGACACTTTTTTCAAATGGTCACAAAATGTTGTACACTTCAAGTTTTTAGCTGAATGTTTTTGTGCATACCAACAAAATTACGAGGATCACGTCTACCAAGTTTGGGACCAAAAATTCTTTCTGAAAAAATTTTAAAAAATCCTGAACTGCAAAAAGTTTCAAAAATCGTGAAAAATAGAAAACGAATTGTCTTGCCATGAAACTTCACGTGAAGGCTTAGGGGACCATTGTATGAATTTACAAGCCATAAAAATGGCATTGGCATGTAGAAATATGAAGATGTGCCTAAACCCACCTACCACCCTATCGATCCACGACTTGCGCATCCCGTCTCTTTGGCCAGCGTAGTGCTCGCCCGCCTGCCCGCTCGTTTCGTCGGTTGGCTTAGGCATACAGAGTTTATTCCCAGTCTAAGATTGGACCAGATTGAGGGTTACAGTAGCAGGATCAGCAACACACAGAGGAGGACCCGATCGATCCTCGGCTTGCGCATGCCGCCCCTCTGGTCGGCTGAGCACCCACACGCTCGTTTCGTGAGTTGACTTAGGCATACGGAGTTCATTCCCAATCTAAGCATATGGAGTTCGTTCCCAGTCTAAGATTGGACTGGACTGAGGGTTGCGGCAGCACATGCTGGGCTCGGGCATGTGCTGGTGTCGCATTTTTTTTCACCGGGGCACCATCATCGGAGCATCATCGGAGAACCTGACTGGCGGCATTGGGGTTCCGACGATCGGGGGGGGCCGGGGGGTGTTCGCACATGATGTGCAATGGGTACTGGTACTTGCCCTTATATTGGCCCCCTATCCCTCATCAAACCACGAGAACTCACACCCCCTTAAAGAGCATTTGAGATTTTACAGGTTTGCTGCCAGTAGCCATTAAAGTGTCTGAAATGGGGATACTTTTTTCAAATGGTCACAAAATCTTGTACACTTCGAGGTTTTAGCTGAATTTTTTTGTGCTTGTCAACAAAAATACAAGGATCACGCCTACCAAGTTTGGGGCCAAAACTCCTTCCGAAAAAATTTTAAAAAATCCCGAACCGTAAAAAGTTTTAAAAATCGTGAAAAATAAAAACCGAGTCGTCTTGCCATGAAACTTCACGTGAAGGCTTAAGGGACCATTGTATGAATTTACAAGCCATAAAAATGGCATTGGCATGCAGAAGTATGAAGATGTGCCTAAACCCACCTACCACCCTGTCGATCCACAGCTTGCGCATCCCATCTCTTTGGCTGGCGTAGTGCCTGCTCGCCCACCCGCTCATTTCATCGGTTGGCTTAGGCATATAGAGTTCATTCCCAGTCTAAGATTAGACTGGACCGAGGGCTATGCCAACAGGATTGGCAGCACGCAGAGGGGGACCTGGCCGATCCCCAGCTTGTGCATCCCGCCCCTCTGGCCGACTGAGCGCCCACACGCTCGTTCCGTGGGTTGACTTAGGCATACGGAGTTCATTCCCAGTCTAAGCATACGGAGTTCATTCCCAGTCTAAGATCAGATCAGATCGAGGGTTACGGTAGCACATGCTAGGCTCGGGCATGTGCTGGTGCCAAATTTTTCTTCGTTGGGGCACCATCGCCGGAGCATCGTCGGAGAACCTGACAGGTGGCATTGGGTTCCGATGATCGGGGGGGTCGGAGTGGTGTGCGCACATGATGTGTGATGGGTGCTGGCACTTGGCCCTTATATTGGCCCCCTATCCCTCATCAAACCTCGAGAACTCACACCCCCTTAAAAAGCATTTGAGATTTTATAGGTTTGCTGCCAGTAGCCATTAAAGTGTCTAAAATGGGGACACTTTTTTCAAATGGTCACAAAATCTTGTACACTTCGAGTTTTTAGCTGAATTTTTTTATGCATGCCAACAAAAATACAAGTATCACGTCTACCAAGTTTGGGGTCAAAACACCTTCCTAAAAAAATTTTAAAAATCCCGAAGCACAAAAAGTTTTGAAAATCGTGAAAAGTCGTCTTGCCATGAAACTTCATGTGAAGGCTTAAGGGACCATTGTATGAATTTACAAGCCATAAAAATGGCATTGGCATGTAGAAATATGAAGATGTGCCTAAACCCACCTACCACCCTATCGATCCACGGCTTGCGCATCCCGTCTCTTGGGCCAGCGTAGTGCCTGCCCGCCCACCCGCTCGCTCGTTTCGTGGGTTGCCTTAGGCATACGGAGTTCATTCCCTGTCTAACATTGGACCGGACCAAGGGTTACGGTAGCAGGATCGACAGCACATAGAGGGGGACTGGCTGATCCCTGGCTTGCGCATCCCACCCCTCTGGCCGGCTGAGCGCCCGCTCGCTCGTTTTGTGGGTTGACTTAGGCATACGGAGTTCATTCCTAGTCTAAGCATACGGAGTTCATTTCCAGTCTAAGATCAGATCGGACCGAGGGTTGCGGCAGCACATGCTGGGCTCGGGCATGTGCTGGTGCTGCATTTTTATTCGTCGGGGCACCATCGTCGGAGAACTTGACCGACGGCATTGGGGTTTCGGCAATCGGGGGGCCGAGGGTGGTGTGCACACATAATGTGCGATGGGTGCTGGTACTTGGCACTCATATTGGCCCCCTATCCCTCATCAAACCTCAAGAACTCACACCCCTTTAAAGAGCATTTGTGATTTTACAGGTTTGCTGCCAGTAGCCATTAAAGTGTCTGAAAATGGGACACTTTTTTCAAATGGTCACAAAATCTTTTACACTTAGAGTTTTTAGCTGAATTGTTTTGTGTATGCCAACAAAAATACAAGGATCACGTCTACCAAGTTTGGGGTGAAAACTCCTTCCAAAAAAATTTTAAAAAATCTCGAACCGCAAAAAGTTTCAAAAATCGTGAAAAATAAAAAACGACTCGTCTTGCCATGAAACTTCACGTGAAGGCCTAAGGGACCACTGTATGAATTTACAAGCCATAAAAATGGCATTGGCACACGGAAATATGAAGATGTGCCTAAACCCACCTACTACCCTATCGATCCACGGCTTGCACATCTCATCTCTCTGGCCGACGTAGTGCCCGCCCTCCCACCTGCCCACTTGTTTCGTCGGTTGGCTTAGGCAGACGGAGTTCATTCCTAGTCTAAGATCAGACCGGATCGAGGCTCGCGGTAGCAGGATCTGCAGCACGCAGGATCTGGCCAGCTGAGCGCCCACACGCTCATTTCGTGGGTTGACTTAGGCATACGGAGTTTATTCCCAGTCTAAGATTGGACCGGATGGAAGGTTGTGGCATGCGCTGGTGCCGCATTTTTCTTCACTGGGGCACCATCGTCGGAGCATCGCTGGAGAACCTGACCGGTGGCATTGGGGTTCCGATGATCGGGGGGCGGGGGGTGTGCGCACGTGATGTGCGATGGGTGCTGGTACTTGGCCCTTATATTGGCCCCCTATCCCTTATTAAACCTCGAAAACTCACACCCCCTTAAAGAGCATTTCAGATTTTACAGGTTTGCTGCCAGTAGCAATTAAAGTGTCTAAAATGGGGACACTTTTTTCAAATGGTCACAAAATCTTGTACACTTCGAGTTTTTAGCTGAATTTTTTTGTGCATGCCAAGAAAAATACAAGGATCACGCCTAACAAGTTTGGCTCTAAAATTCCATCCAAAAAAATTTTAAAAAATCCCGAACCAGAAAAAGTTTGAAAATCGTGAAAAATAGAAAACGAGTCGTCTTGCCAGGAAACTTCACGTGAAGGCTTAAGGGACCTTTGTATGAATTTACAAGCCATAAAAATGGAATTGGCACACAAAAATATGAAGATGTGCCTAAACCCACCTACCACCCTATCGATCCACGGCTTGGGCATCCCGTCTCTCTGGCCGGCGTCGTGCCCGCCCGCCCACCCGGTCGTTTCGTCGATTAGCTTAGGCATACGGATTTCATTCCCAGTCTAAGATTGGACCGGACCAAGGGTTGCGACAGCAGGATCGACAGCACACAGAGGGGGACCCAGTCGATCCTCGGCTTGCGCATCCCACCCCTCTGGGCGGCTGAGTGCCCGTGCGCTCGTTTCGTGGGTTGCTTAGACATACGAAGTTCATTCCCAGTCTAAGATCGGATAGGATCGAGGGTTGCGGCAGCACATGCTGGGCTCGAGCATGTGCTGGTGCCGCATTTTTCTTCGTCGGGACACAATCGTCGAAGATTCAACGAAGAACCTGACCGATGGCATTGGGGTTCCAACGATCGATGGGGTCGGGGGTGGGGGGTGTGCACACATGATCTGCGATGGGTGATGGTACTTGGCCCTTATATTGGCCCTGTATCCCTCATCAAACCTTGAGAACTCACACCCCTTAAAGAGCATTTGAGATTTTACATGTTTGCTGCCAGTAGCCATTAAAGTGTCTGAAATGGGGACACTTTTTTTGAATGGTCACAAAATCTTGTACACTTCGACATTTTAGCTGAATTTTTTTGTGCATTCCAAAAAAATACGAGGATCATGTCTACTAAGTTTGGGGTCAAAACTCCTTCCAAAAAAATTTTGAAAAATCCTGAACCGAAAAAAGGTTTAAAAATTGTGAAAAATAGAAAACGAGTCGTCTTGCCATGCAACTTCACGTGAAGGCTTAAGGGACCATTGTATGAATTTACAAGCCATAAAAATGGCATTGGCACATAGAAATATGAAGATGTGCCTAAACCCACCTACCACCCTATCGATCCATGGCTTGCGCATCCCATCTCTTTGGCCAGCGTAGTGCCCGCCCACCCGCTCGCCTGCCAGCTCATTTCGTCGATTGGCTTAGGCATATGGAGTTCATTTCCAATCTAAGATCAGACCAGACTGAGGGTTGTGGCAGCAGGATCGGCAGCACGCAAAGGGGGACCCGGGCGATCCCCAGCTTGCGCATCCTGCCCCTCTGGCCGGCTGAGCGCCCCCACACTCGTTTCGTCGGTTGACTTAGGCATAAAGAGTTCATTCCCAGTCTAAGCATACGGAGTTCATTCCCAGTCTAAGATCAGACCAGACCGAGGGTTGCGGCAGCACATGCTGGGCTCGGGCATGTGTTGGTGCCTCATTTTTCTTTGCCGGGGCACCATCGCCGGAGCATCGCCAGAGAACCTGACCGACAGCATTGGGGTTCCGATGATCGGGGGGCCGGGGGGTGTGTGCACATGATGTGCGATGGGTGCTGGTACTTGGCCCTTATATTAGCCCCCTATCCCTCATCAAACCTCGAGAACCCACACCCCCTTAAAGAGCATTTGAGATTTTACAGGTTTGCTGCCAGTAGCAATTAAAGTGTCTGAAATGGAGACACTTTTTTCAAATGGTGACAAAATCTTGTACACTTTGAGTTTTTAGCTGAATTTTTTTGTGCATTACAACAAAAATACAAGGATCACGTCTACCAAGTTTGGGGCTAAAACTCCTTTCGCAAAAATTTAAAAAAATCCCGAACCGTAAAAAGTTTCAAAAATCATGAAAAATAGAAAATGAGTCGTCTTCCCATGAAACTTTATGTGAAGGCTTAAGGGACCATTGTATGAATTTACAAGTCATAAAAATGGCATTGGCACATAGAAATATGAAGATGTGCCTAAACCCACCTACCACCCTATCAATCCACGGCTTGCGCATCCCGTCTCTCTAGCCGACGTAGTGCTCGCCTGCCCACTCGTTTCGTCTGTTGGTTAGGTATATGGAGTTCATTCCCAATCTAAGACCAGACCGAACTGAGGGTTGCTACAGCGGGATCGGTAGCACGGAGAGGGGGACCCAACTGATCCCCAGCTTGCGCATCCCGCCCCTCTGGCCGACTGAACGCCCGCACGCTCATTTTTGGGTTGACTTAGGCATACGGAGTTCATTCCCAGTCTAAGATCGGACCGGACCGAGGGTTGTGGCAGCACATGCTGGGCTCGGACATGTGCTGGTGCCGTATTTTTCTTCGTCGGGGCACCATCGCTGGAGAACCTGACCGGCGGCATTGGGGTTCCAGCGATCGGGGGGCCGTGTGCGCACATAATGTGCGATGGGTGCTGGCACTTGGCCCTTATATTGGCCCCCTATCCCTCATCAAACCTCGAGAACTCACACCCCACTAAAGAGCAGTTGAGATTTTACAGGTTTGCTGCCAGTAGCCATTAAAGTGTCTGAAATGGGGACACTTTTTTCAAATGGTCACAAAATCTTATACACTTCGAGTTCTTAGCTGAATTTTTTTGTGCATTCCAAAAAAATTACAAGGATCACGTCTACTAAGTTTGGGGTCAAAACTCCTTCAGAAAAAATTTTAAAAAATCCCGAACCGTAAAAAGGTTTAAAAATCGTGAAAAATAGAAAACGAGTCGTCTTGCCATGCAACTTCACGTGAAGACTTAAGGGACCATTGTATGAATTTACAAGCCATAAAAATGGCATTGGCACACAAAAATATGAAGATGTGCCTAAAGTCACCTACCACCCTATCGATCCACGGCTTGTACATCCCGTCTCTCTGGCCGACGTAGTGCCCGCCCGCCCGCTTGCTCGTTTCGTCGGTTGGCTTAGGCATAGGGAGTTCATTCCCAATCTAAGATCAAACCAGACCAAGGGTTGTGGTAGTAGGATTGGCAGCACGCAGAGGGGGACCCGGCCGATCCCCGACTTGCGCATCCTGCGCCTCTGGCCGGTTGAGCCCCCGCACGCTCGTTTCATGGGTTGACTTAGGCATACGGAGTTCATTCCCAGTGTAAGCATATGGAGTTCATTCCCAGTCTAAGATCAGACCGGACTGAGGGTTGTGGCAGCACATGCTGGGCTCGGGCATGTGCTGGTGCCTCATTTTTCTTTGCCGGGGCAACATCGCCGGAGCATCGCCGGAGAACCTGACCGGCAGCATTGGGGTTCCGAGGATCGGGGGGGCCGGGGGGGTGTGCGCACATGATGTGCGATGGGTGTTGGTACTCGGGCCCTTATATTGGCCCCCTTTCCCTCATCAAACCTTGAGAACTTACACCCCCTTAAAGGGCATTTGAGATTTTACAGGTTTGCTGCCTGTAGCCATTAAAGTGTTTGAAATGGGGACACTTTTTTCAAATGGTCACAAAATCTTGTACACATCGAGTTTTTAGCTGAATTTTTTTGTGCATGCCAACAAAAATACAACGATCATGTCTACCAAATTTGGGGTCAAAACACCTTCCAAAAAAATTTTAAAAAATCTGGAACCGCAAAATGTTTTCAAAATTGTGAAAAATAGAGAACGAGTCGTCTTGCCATGAAACTTCACGTGAAGGCTTAAGGGACCATTGTATGAATTTAAAAGCCATAAAAATGGCATTGGCACGCAAAAATATGAAGATGTGCCTAAACCCACCTATCACCCTATCGATCCACGGCTTACGCATCCCGTCTCTCTGGCCGACGTAGTGCCCGCCCGCCCGCCTGCCCGCTTGCCCGCTCGTTTTGTCGGTTGGCTGAGGCATACGGAGTTCATTCTAAGATTGCACCAGACAGAGGGTTATGATAGCAGGATTGGCAGCACGCAGAGGGGGACCTGACCGATCCCCTGCTTGATCATCCCGCCCCTCTGGCCAACTGAGTGCCCGCACGCTCGTTTCGTGGGTTGACTTAGGCATACGGAGTTCATTCCCAATCTAAGCATACGGAGTTCATTCCCAGTTTAAGATCAGCCCAGACCGAGGGTTGCAGCAGCACATGCTGGGCTAGGGCAAGTGCTGGTGTCGCATTTTTCTTCGCCGGGGCACCATTGCCGGAGCATCGCCGAAGAACCTGACCGACGGCATTGGGGTTCCGACGATCGGGGGGGCCGGAGGGGGTGTGCGCACATGATGTGCGGTGGGTGCTGGTGCTTGGCCCCTATATTGGCCCCCTATCCCTCATCAAACCTCAAGACTCACACCCTCTTAAAGAGCATTTGAGATTTTACAGGTTTGCTGCCAGTAGCCATTAAAGTGTCTGAAATGGGGACACTTTTTTCAAATGGTCACAAAATCTTGTACACTTCGAGTTTTTAGCATAATTTTTTTGTGCACGCCAACAAAAATACAAGGATCCATCTACCAATTTTGGGGCCAAAACTCCTTCTGAAAAAATTGTAAAAAATCCCAAACCGTAAAAAGTTTTGAAAATCATGAAAAATAGAAAACGAGTCGTCTTGCCATGAAAATTCACGTGAGGCTTAAGGGACCATTGTATGAATTTACAAGCCATAAAAATGGCATTGGCACCCAGAAATATGAAGATGTGCCTAAACCCACCTACCACCCTATCGATCCACGGCTTGCGCATCCCGTCTTTCTGGTCGGCATAGTGCTCGCCCGCCCACCCGCCTACCCGCCCATCCGCTCATTTCGTCGATTGGCTTAGGCATACGGAGTTAATTCCCAATCTAAGATCAGACCAGACCGAGGGTTGCGGTAGCAGGATCGGCAGCACACAAAGGGGGACCTGACCGATCCCCGACTTGCGCGTCTCGCCCTTCTGGCCGGCTGAGCGCCCGCACGCTCATTTTGTGGGTTGACTTAGGCATACGAAGTTCATTCCCAGTCTAAGATCGGACTAGACCGAGGGTTATGGCAGTGCATGCTAGGCTGGTGTCGCATTTTTCTTTGCCGGGGCACCATCACTGGAGCATCGTCGAAGAACCTGACCGGTGGCATTGGGGTTCTGGCGATCGGGGGGCCGGGGGGGATGTGCGCACATGATGTGCGATGGGTGCTGGTACTTGGCCCTTATATTGGCCCTCTATCCCTCATCAAACCTCGAGAACTCACACCCCCTTAAAGAGCATTTGAGATTTTACAGGTTTGCTGCCAGTAGCAATTAACGTGTCTGAAATGGGGACACTTTTTTCAAATGGTCAGAAAATCTTGTACACTTTGAGGTTTTAGCTGAATTTTTTTGTGCATGCCAACAAAAATACAAGGATCATGTCTACCAAGTTTGGGGGGCCAAAACTCCTTCCAAAAAAATTTTCAAAGTTCCCAAACCGCAAAAAGTTTCAAAAATCGTGAAAAATAGAAAACGAGTCGTCTTGCGATGAAGCTTCACGTGAAGTCTTAAGGGACCATTGTATGAATTTACAAGCCATAAAAATGGCATTGGCACGCAAAAATTTGAGGATGTGCCTAAACCAACCTACCACCCTATTGATCCATGGCTTGCACATCCTGTCTCTCTGGCCGGCGTAGTGCCCGCCAGCCCACCCGCCCGCCCGCTCGTTTCGTCGGTTGGCTTAGGTATACGAAGTTCATTCCCAATCTAGGATCTGACCGGATCGAGGGTTACGAAAGCAGGATCGGTAGCACCCAAAGGGGGAATCGACCGATCCCCGGTGTCACGGGTCGAGACTTAAGCTCTGAACCCGTGTGGCTCCGGGACCCGAGCATTCACCCTTCCGACGTCTCGGGTCAGCCTGACCGCCACGGTTCACACCCTTGTGAGGTATTGTCCGCTCTGGCCCTCTGGCTTCACGATTTTGTCCTACAAAAGGTGCCTCACAAGGCAGAGATGGTGTGAACCCATTTAAACCCAAGGGACCCTCCTATTATGTTCGATGTGGGATTCAGGACTCCCTCTTAGGTTCGTGACATTCTCTCGCACCCAACCTCGTGATGCCCTTGCACGGAGGCTGGCCACCTTGCCTACCTCCCTTGAGGTGCTTGGCGTGAATCGAACAGATTAGGGCTGGCTCTGATACTACTTTTCACGGGTCGAGACTTAAGCTCCAAACCCGCGTGGCTCCGGGACACGAGCATTCACCCTTCCGGCATCTCGGATAAGCCTGACCGCCACGGTTCAGACCCTTGTGAGGTATCGTTCGCTCTGGCCCCCTGGCCTCACGATTTTGTCCTACAAAAGGTGCCTCACAAGGCAGAGATGGTGTGAACCCTTTTATACCCCAGGGACCCTCCTATTATGTTCGATGTGGGATTCAGGACTCCCCCTTAGGTCCTTGACACCCGACTTGTGCATCCCACCCCTCTGGCTGGCTGAGCGCCCGCACACTCGTTTCGTGGGTTGACCGAGGCATACGGAGTTCATTCCTAATCTAAGATCAGACCAGACCGAGGGTTACGACAGCACATGTTGGGCTCAAGCATGTGCTGGTGCCGTATTTTTCTTCGTCGGGGCACCATCACCGGAGCATCGCTAGAGAACTTGACCAGCAGCATTGGGGTTCCAATGATCGGGGGGGGCCGGGGGGTGTGCACACATGATGTGCGATGGGTGCTGGTACTTGGCCTTTATATTGGCCTCCTATCCCTCATCAAACCTCGAGAACTCACACCCCCTTAAAGAGCATTTGAGATTTTATAGGTTTGCTGCCAGTAGCCATTAAAGTGTCTGAAATGGGGACACTTTTTTCAAATGGTCACATAATCTTGCACACTTCACGTTTTTAGCTCAATTTTTTTGTGCAAGCCAATAAAAATACAAGGATCACGTCTACCAAGTTTGGGGCCAAAAATCCTTTCGAAAAAATTTTGAAAAATCCCGAACCGTAAAAAGTTTCAAAAATCGTGAAAAGTAGAAAACGAGTTGTCTTGCCATGAAACTTCACGTGAAGGCTTAAGGACTATTGTATGAATTTACAATCCATAAAAATGGCATTGGCATGCAGAAATATGAAGATGTGCCTAAACCCACCTACCACCCTATCGATCCACGGCTTGCGCATTTCGTCTCTCTGGCCGGCGTAGTGCCCGCTCGCCCGCCCGTCGGCCCGCCCGCTCATTTCGTCGGTTGGCTTAGGCATACAGAGTTCATTCCTAGTCTAAGATTGGAGCAGACCGAGGGTTGTGGCAGCAGGATCGGTAGCATGCAAAGGGGGACCCGGCCCATCCCCGACTTGCGCATCCTGCCCCTCTGGCCGACTGAGCGCCTGCACGCTCGTTTCGTGGGTTGACTTAGGCATACGGAGTTCATTCCCAGTCTAAGCATACGGAGTTCATTCCTAGTCTAAGATCAGACCGGACCGAGGGTTACGACAGTACATACTGGGCTTGGGCAAGTGCTGGTGCCGTATTTTTCTTCGTCGGGGCACCACGCCGGAACATCGTCGGAGAACCTGACCGGTAGCATTGGTGTTCCGGCGATCGGAGGGGCAGGGGGTTTGCGCATATGATGTGCGATGGGTGCTGGCACTTGGCCCTTATATTGGCCCCCTATCCATCATCAAACCTCGAGAACTCACACCCCCTTAAAGAGCATTTGAGATTTTACAGGTTTGCTGCCAGTAGCCATTAAAGTGTCTGAAATGGGGACACGTTTTTCAAATGGTTAGAAAATCTTGTACACTTCGAGTTTTTAGCTGAATTTTTTTGTGCGTGCCAACAAAAATACAAGGATCGTGTCTGCCAAGTTTGGGGCAAAAACTCCTTCCGAAAAAATTTTAAAAAATCCCAAACCACAAAAGTTTCAAAAATTATGAAAAATAGAAAACGAGTCGTCTTGCCATGAAACTTTACGTGAAGGCTTAGGGGACCATTATATGAATTTACAAGCCGTAAAAATGTCATTGGCACACAGAAATATGAAGATGTGCCTACGGAGTTAATTCCCAGTCTAAGATCAAATCGGACTGAGGGTTACGGCAGCACGCAGAGGGGGACACGGTCGATCCCCAGCTTACGCATCCTGCCCCTCTGGCTGGCTGAGTACCCGTACGCTCGTTTCATGTGTTGACTTAGGCATACGGAGTTCATTCCCAATCTAAGATCGAACCGAACTGAGGGTTGCGGTAGCACATGCTGGGCTCGGGCTTGTGCTGGTGTTGTATTTTTCTTCGTTGGGGCACTATCGCCGGAGCATCGTCGAAGAACCTGAACGACAACATTGGGGTTCCGGCGATTGGGGGGGTCGGGGTGGGGGCGTGTGCGCACATGATGTGCGATGGGTGCTGGTACTTGGCCCTTATATTGTCCCCCTATCCCTCATCAAACCTTGAGAACTCACACTCCCTTAAAGAGCATTTGAGATTTTACAGGTTTGCTGCCAGTAGCCATTAAAGTGTCTAAAATGGGGACACTTTTTTCAAATGGTCACAAAATCTTGTACACTTTGAGTTTTTACCTGAATTCTTTTGAGCATGCCAACAAAAATACAAGGATCATGTATGCTAGGTTTGGGGCCAAAACTCTTTTCGAAAAAATTTTAAAAAATCTCGAACCACAAAAATTTTCATAAATCGTGAAAAATAGAAAACGAGTCGTCTTGCCATGAAACTTCACGTGAAGGATTAAGGGACCATTGTATGAATTTACAAGCCATAAAAATGGCATTGGCACACAAAAATATGAAGATGTGCTTAAACCAACCTACCACCCTATCGATCCACGGCTTGCGTATCTCGTCTCTCTGGCTGGCGTAGTGCTGGCCCGCCCGACTGCTTGTTTCGTCGGTTGGCTTAGGCATACGGAGTTTATTCCCAGTCTATAATCGGACCGGATCGATGGGCATACGAAGTTTATTCCCAGTCTATAATTGGACTGGATCGATGGTTGCAGTAGCAGGATCGGTAGCATGCAGAGGGGGACCCGACCGATCCTCGGCTTGTGCATCTCACCCCCCTGGCCGGCTGAGCGCCCGTACGCTCGTTTCGTGAGTTGACTTAGGCATATGGAGTTCATTCCCAGTCTAAGATCGGACCAGACCGAGGGTTGCGGCAGCACATGCTAGGCTCAGGCATGTGCTGGTGTCGCATTTTTCTTCTCCTGGGCACCATCACCAGAGCATCACAGGAGCATCATCGGAGAACCTGACCGGCGACATTGGGGTTTCATCCATTGGTGGGGCCGGGGGGTGTGCACAAATGATGTGCGATGGGTGCTGGTACTTGGCCCTTGTATTGGCCCCCTATCCCTCATCAAACCTCGAGAACTCACCCCTTTAAAGAGCATTTGAGATTTTACAGGTTTGCTGCCAGTAGCCATTAAAGTGTCTGAAATGGGGACACTTTTTTCAAATGGTCACAAAATCTTGTACACTTCGAGTTTTTAGCTGAATTGTTTTATGCGTGCCAACAAAAATTCAAGGATCACGTCTACCAAGTTTGGGGCCAAAACTCCTTCCGAAAAAATTTTAAAAAATCCCGAACCGTAAAAAGTTTCAAAAATCAATAAAAATAGAAAACGAGTCGTCTTGCCATGAAACTTCACGTGAAGGCTTAAGGGACCATTGTATGAATTTACAAGCCATAAAAATGGCATTAGCTCACAAAAATATGAAGATGTGCCTAAACCCACCTACCACCCTATCGATCCACGGCTTGCGCATCCCGTATCTCTGGCCGGTGTAGTGCCCGCCCACCCGCTCGTTTCATCCGTTGGCTTAGGCATACGGAGTTCATTCCTAGTCTAAGATGGGACCAGACCGAGGGTTGCGGCAACAGGATCAGCAGCACGCAGAGGGGGACCCGATCAATCCCCGACTTGCGCATCCCACCCCTCTGGTCGGCTGAGCGCCTGCATGCTCGTTTCGTGGGTTAACTTAGGCTTATGGAGTTCATTCCCAGTCTAAGCATACGGAGTTCATTCCCAATCTAAGCATACAGAGTTCATTCCCAGTCTAAGATAGGATCGGATCGAGGGTTGCGGTAGCACATGCTAGACTCGAGCATGTGCTGGTGCCACATTTTTCTTCGTCGGGGCACCATCGTCGGAGAACCTGACCGGCGGGATTGGGGTTCCGACGATCGGGGGGGTCGGGGGGGTGTGCACATGATGTGCGATGGGTGCTGGTACTTGGCCCTTATATTGGCCCCCTATCTTTCATCAAACCTCGAGAACTCACACCCCCTTAAAGAGCATTTGAGATTTTACAGGTTTGCTACCAGTAGCCATTAAAGTGTTCGAAATGGGGACACTTTTTTCAAATGGTCACAAAATCTTGTACACCTCGAGTTTTTGGCTGAATTTTTTTGTGCATGCCAACAAAAATACAACAATCATGTCTACCAAGTTTGGGGCCAAAACTCCTTTCGAAAAAATTTTAAAAAATCTCGAACCGTAAAAAGGTTTAAAAATCTTGAAAAATAGAAAATAAGTCGGCTTGTGATTAAACTTCACGTGAAGGCTTAAGGGACCATTGTATGAATTTACAAGCCATAAAAATGGCATTGGCATGTAGAAATATGAAGATGTGGCTAAACCCACCGACCACCCTATCGATCCACGGCTTGCGCATCCCGTCTCTCTGGCTGGCGTAGTGCCCCGCCCACCCGTCCGCTCGCTCGTTTCATCGGTAGGCTTAGGCATAAAGAGTTCATTCCCAATCTAAGATTGGATTGAACCAAGGGTTGTGGTAGCAAGATTGACAGCATGCAGAGGGGCACCCGACCGATCCCCAACTTGCGCATCCCACCCCTCTGGTCGGCTGAGCGCCCGCACGCTCGTTTCGTGGGTTGACTTAGGCATACGGAGTTCATTCTCAGTCTAAGATCGGATTGGATTGAGGGTTGTGGCAGCACATGCTGGGCTCGGGCATATGCTGGTGCCGCATTTTTCTTCGTCGGGGCACCATCGCCGGAGCATCATCGGATAACCTGACTGACGGCATTGGGGTTCCGACGATCGGGGGGCCGGGGGGTGTGCGCACATGATGTGCGATGGGGGCTGGTACTTGGCCCTTATATTGGCTCCCTATCTACCATCAAACCTCGAGAACTCACACCCCCTTAAAGAGCATTTGACATTTTATAGGTTTGCTGCCAGTAGCCATTAAAGAGTCTGAAATGGGGACACTTTTTTCAAATGGTCCCAAAATCTTGTACAGTTCGAGTTTTTAGCTGAATTTTTTTGTGCTTGCCTACAAAAATACAAGGATCACGTCTACTAAGTTTGGGGCTAAAAATCCTTTCGAAAAAAGTTTAAAAAATCCTGAACCGCAAAAAGTTTCAAAAATTGTGAAAAATAAAAAACGAGTCGTCTTGCCATTAAACTTCACGTGAAGGCTTAGGGGACCATTGTATGAATTTACAAGCCATAAAAATGGCATTGGCACATAGAAATATGAAGATGTGTTTAAACCCACCTACCACCCTATCGATCCAAGGCTTGCGCATCCCGTCTCTGTGGCCCGCGTAGTGCCCGCCCGCCCGCTCATTTCGTCAGTTGGTTTAGGCATATGGAGTTCATTCCCAGTCTAAGTTCAGACCAGACGAATGGTTACGGTAGCAGGATCGACAGCATGTAGAGGGGGACCCGATCGATCCCCGATTTTTGCATCCCTCCCCTCTGGCCGGCTGAGCGCCCAAACGCTCGTTTCGTGGGTTGACTTAGGCATATGAAGTTGATTCCCAGTCTAAGCATACGGAGTTCATTCCAGTCTAAGATCGGACCAGACCGAGGGTTGTGACAGCACATGTTGGGCTGGGGCATGTGCTGGTGCCACATTTTTCTTCGTTGGGGCACCATCGCCAGAGCATCATCGGAGAACCTGACCGACGGCATTAGGGTTTCGACGATCGGGGGGGCCAGGGGGTGTGCGCACATGATGTGCGATGGGTGCTCGTGCTTGGCCCTTATATTGGCCCCCTATCCCTCATCAAACCTGGAAAACTCACACCCCCTTAAAGAGCATTTGAGATTTTACAAGTTTGCTGCCAGTAGCCATTAAAGTGTCTGAAATGGGGACACTTTTTTCAAATGGTCACAAAATCTTGTACACTTCGAGTTTTTAGCTGAATTTTTTTGTGCATGCCAACAAAAATACAAGGATCACGTCTACCAAGTTTGGGGCCAGAGCTCCTTCCAAAAACATTTTAAAAAATCCCGAACTGTAAAAAGTTTCAAAAATCATGAAAAATAGAAAACGAGTCATCTTCCCATGAAACTTCACGTGAAGGCTTAAGGGACCATTGTATGAATTTACAAGCTGTAAAAATGGCATTGGCACATAGAAATATGAAGATGTGCCTAAACCCACCAACCATCCTATCGATCCACGGCTTGCGCATCCCGTCTCTCTGGCCGGTGTAGTGCCCGTCCGCCCACTCATTTCGTCGGTTGGCTTAGGCTTACGGAGTTCATTCCCAGTCTAAGATCAGACCAGACTGAGGGTTGCGGCAGCAGGATTGGCAGCACGCAAAGGGGGACTAGATCGATCCTCGACTTGCGCATCCTACCCCTCTTGCCGGTTGAGCGCCCGTACGCTCGTTTCATGGGTTGACTTAGGCATACGGAGTTCATTCCCAGTCTAAGCATACGGAGTTTATTCCCAGTCTAAGATCGGACCAGACCGAGGGTTGCAGCAGCACATGTTGGTCTCGTGCATGTGCTAGTGCCGTATTTTTCTTCGCTGGGGCACCATCCTCAGAGCAACGCCAGAGAACCTGACCGACGGCATTGGGGTTCCGACGATCAGGGGGGTTGTGGGGGTGTCCGCACATGATGGTGCGGATGGGTGCTGGTACTTGGCCTTATATTTGGCCCCCCGTAATCCCTCATCAAACCTCGAGAACTCACTCCCCCTTAAAGAGCATTTGAGATTTTATAGGTTTGCTGCCAGTAGCCATTAAAGAGCCTGAAATGGGGACATTTTATTCAAATGGTCGCAAAATCTTGTACACTTCAAGTTTTTAGCTGATTTTTTTTGCATGCCAACAAAAATACAAGGATCACGTCTACCAAGTTTGGGGCCAAAACTCCTTCCATAAAAATTTTAAAAAATCCCGAACCGAAAAAAGTTTTAGAAATCATGAAAAATAGAAAACGAGTTGTCTTGCCATAAAACTTCACGTGAAAGCTTAAGGGACCGTTGTATGAATTCACAAGCCACAAAAATGGCATTGGCATGCAAAAATATGAAGATGTGCCCAAACTCACCTACCACCCAATCGATCCACGGCTTGCGTATCCCGTCTCTCTGGCCGGCGTAGTGCCCGCCCGCCCGCCAGCCCGCTCGTTTCGTCGTTCGGCATAGGCATATGGAGTTCATTCCCAGTCTAAGATCAGACCGGATCGAGGGTTGTGGCAGTAGGATCGGCAACACGCAGAGGGGGACTCGGTCGATCCCCAGCTTGCGCATCCCGCCCCTCTGGCTGGTTGAGCGCCCGTACGCTCGTTTCATGGGTTCACTTAGGCATACAGAGTTCATTCCCAGTCTAAGCATACGGAGTTCATTCACAGTCTAAGATTGGATCAGACCGAGGGTTACGGTAGCACATGTTGGGCTCGGGCATGTGCTGGTGTGCATTTTTCTTCGCTGGGGCACCATCGTCGGAGCATCGTCGGAGAACCTGATCGACGGCATTGGGGTTCCGATGATCGGGGGGCCGGGGGGTGTGCGCACATGATGTGCGATGGGTGCTCGTACTTGGCCCTTATGTTGGCCCCCTATCCCTCATCAAACCTTGAGAACTCACACCCCCTTAAAGAGCATTTGAGATTTTACAAGTTTACTGTCAGTAGCCATTAAAGTGTCTGAAATGGGGACACTTTTTTCAAATGGTCACAAAATCTTGTACACTTCGAGTTTTTAGCTGAATTTTTTTGTGCATGCCAACAAAAATACAAGGATCACGTCTACCAAGTTTGGGGCCAGACCTCCTTCCAAAAAAATTTTAAAAAATCTCGAACTGTAAAAAGTTTCAAAAATCATGGAAAATAGAAAACGAGTCGTCTTCCCATGAAACTTCACGTGAAGGCTTAAGGGACCATTGTATGCATTTACAAGCTGTAAAAATGGCATTGGCACATAGAAATATGAAGATGTGCCTAAACCCACCTACCACCCTATCAATCCACGACTTACGAATCCTGTCTCTCTGGCCGACGTAGTGGCGCCCGCCCGCCCGCCCGCTCGTTTCGTCGGTTGGCTTAGGCATACAGAGTTCATTCCCAGTCTAAGATTGACCAGACCGAGGGTTCCGACAACACATGCTGGGCTCGAGCATTTGTTGGTGCCGCATTTTTCTTCCCCAGGACACCATCGTCGGAGAACCTGACCGATGGCATTGGGTTCCGGCGATCGGGGGGTCGGAGGGGTGTGCACACATGATGTGCGATGGGTGCTGGTACTTGGCCCTTATATTGGCCCCCTATCCCTCATCAAAACTCGAGAACTCACACCCCCTTAAAGAGCATTTGAAATTTTACAGGTTTGCTGCCAGTAGCCATTAAAGTGTCGAAAATGGGGACACTTTTTTCAAATGGTCACAAAATCTTGTACACTTCGAGTTTTTAGCTGAATGTTTTTGTGCATGCCAAAAAAATACAAGGATCATGTCTACCAAGTTTGGGGCCAAAACTCCCTCCGAAAAAATTTTAAAAAATCCCGTACCGTAAAATGTTTCAAAAATCATGAAAAATAGAAAACGAGTCGTCTTGCCATGAAACTTCACGTGAAGGCTTAAGGGACCATTGTATGAATTTACAAGCCATAAAAATGGCATTGGCACATAGAAATATGAGGACGTGCCTAAACCGACCTACCACCCTATCGATCCACGGCTTGTGCATCCCGTCTCTCTTGCTGGCGTAGTGCCCGCCCGCCCGCGCACCCGCTCGTTTTGTCAGTTGGTTAGGCATACGGAGTTCATTCCCAGTCTAATATCAGACCGGACCAAGGGTTGCAGCAGCAGGATCGGTAGGACACAGAGGGGGACTCGGTCGATCCCCGACTTGCGCATCCCGCCCCTCTGGCTGGCTGAGTAACCGCACGCACGTTTCGTGGGTTGACTTAGCCATACGGAGTTCATTCCCAGTCTAAGATCGGACCAGACCGAGGGTTGTGACAGCACATCTTGGGCTTGGGCATGTGTTGGCGCCACATTTTTCCTCGTCGGGGCACCATCGCCGAAGTATTACCGGAGAACCTGACCGACGACATTGGGGATCCGACGATCGGGGGGGCCGGGGGGGTGTGCGCACATGATGTGCGATGGGTGCTGGTACTTGGCTCTTATATTGGCCCTCTATCCCTCATCAAACCTTGAGAACTCACTCCCCCTTAAAGACCATTTGAGATTTTACAGGTTTGCTGCCAGTAGCCATTAAAGTGTCTAAAATGGGGACACTTTTTTGAAACGGTCACAAAATCTTGTACACTTTGAGTTTTTAGCTGAATTGTTTTATGCATGCCAACAAAAATACAAGGATCATGTCTGCCAAGTTTGGGGCCAAAACTCCTTCCGAAAAAATTTTAAAAAATCCCGAACCGTAAAAAGTTTCAAAAATCGTGAAAAATAGAAAATGAGTCGTCTTGCAATGAAACTTCACATGAAGGTTTAAGGGACCATTGTATTAATCTACAAGCCATAAAAATGGCATTGGCCTACAGAAATATGAAGTTGTGCCTAAACCCACCTACCACCCTATCGATCCACGGCTTGCGCATCCCGTCTCTCTGGCTGGCGTAGTGCTCGCCCGCCCGCGCGCTCGCTTGTTTCGTCAGTTGGCTTAGGCATATGGAGTTCATTCCCAGTCTAATATCAAACCAGACCGAGGGTTGCAGCAGTAGGATCGGCAGCATGCAGAGGGGGACTCGGCCGATCCCCGACTTGCGCATCCTGCCCCTCTGGCTGGCTGAGCAACCGCACGCTCGTTTCGTGGGTTGACTTAGCCATACGGAGTTCTTTCCCAGTCTAAGCATACGGAGTTCATTCCCAGTCTAAGACCGGACCAGACCGAGGGTTGTGACAGAACATGTTGGGCTTGGGCATGTGTTGGTGCCGCATTTTTCTTCTCCGGGGCACCATCGCCGAAGCATTGTCGGAGAACCTAACCGACGGCATTGGGGTTCCGGCGATTGGGGGGCCCGAGGGGTGTGCGCACATGATGTGCGATGGGTGCTAGTACTTGGCCCTTATATTGGCCCCCTATCCCTCATCAAACCTCGAGAACTCACACCCCCTTAAAGAGCATTTCAGATTTTACAGGTTTGCTGCCAGTAGCCATTAAAGTGCCTGAAATGGGGACACTTTTTTCAAATGTTCCCAAAATCTTGTACACTTCGAGTTTTTAGCTGAATTTTTTTGTGCATGCCAACAAAAATACAAGGATCATTTCTACCAAGTTTAGGGCCAAAATCCCTTTTGAAAAAATTTAAAAAAATCTTGAACCGCAAAAAGTTTTAAAAATCGTGAAAAATAGAAAACGAGTCATCTTGCCATGAAACTTCACGTGAAGGCTTAAGGGACCATTGAATGAATTTACAAGCCATAAAAAAGGCATTGGCACGTAGAAACATGAAGATGTGCCTAAACCAACCTACCACCCTATCGATCCACGGGTTGCGCATCCCGTCTCTCTGGCCGGCGTAGTGCCCGCCCGCACGTTTCCTCGGTTGGCTTAGGGATACGGAGTTCATTCCCAGTCTAAGATCAGACCGGACCGAGGGTTGCGGCAGCAGGATTGACAGCACGCAGAGGGGGACCCGATCGATCCCCGGCTTGCACATCCCTCCCCTCTAGCCGACTGAGCACCCGCACGCTCATTTCGTGGGATGACTTAGGGATACAAAGTTCATTCCCAGTCAAGCATACAGAGTTCATTCCCAGTCTAAGATCGGACCAGACCGAGGGTTGCGGCAGCACACGCTGGGCTCGGGCATGTGCTGGTGCCGTATTTTTCTTCACCGGGAAACCAGCGCCGGAGCATCGCTGGAGAACCTGACCGACGGCATTGGGGTTCCGGTGATCGGGGGGGCTGGGGGGTGTGCGCACATGATGAGCAATGGGTGCTGGTACTTGGCCCTTATATTGGGCCCCTATCCCTCATGAAACCTTGAGAACTCACACCCCCTTAATGAGCATTTGAGATTTTACAGGTTTGCTGCCAGTAGCCACTAAAGTGTCTGAAATGGGGACACTTTTTTCAAATGGTCACAAAATCTTGTACAGTTCGCATTTTTAGCTGAATTTTTTTGTGCATGCCAATAAAAATACAAGGATCATGTCTACCAAGTTTGGGGTAAAACTCCTTCCAAAAAAATTTTAAAAAAATCCCGAACCCTAAAATGTTTCAAAAATCATGAAAAATAGAAAATGAGTCGTCTTGCCATGAAACTTCACGTGAAGGCTTAAGGGAGCACTGTATGAATTTACAAGCCATAAAAATGGCATTGGCACATAGAAATATGAAGATGTGCCTAAACCCACCTACCACCCTATCGGTCCACGGCTTGCGCATTTCGTCTCTCTGGCCGACATAGTGCCTTCTCGCCCGCCCTCCCGCCCGCTCCTTTCGTCAGTTGGCTTAGGCATACGGAGTTCATTCCTAGTCTAAGATTGGGCCGGACCGAGGGTTGTGACAGTAGGATCGGCAGCATGTAGAGGGGGGACCCGGTCGATCCCCAGCTTGCACATCCCACCCCTCTGGCCGGCTGAGCGCCCGCACGCTTGTTTCGTGGGTTGACTTAGGCATACGGAGTTCATTCCCAGTCTAAGCATACGGAGTTCATTCCCAGTCTAAGATTGTACCAGACCAAGGGTTATGACAGCACATGCTGGGCTCGGGCATGTTCTGGTGTCACATTTTTCTTCGTCGGGGTACCACGCCGGAGCATGGTCGGATAACCTGACCGGCGGCATTGGGGTTCCGGCGATCGGAGGGGCCGGGGGTGTGTGCGCACATGATGTGCGATGGGTGCTGGTACATGGCCCTTATATTGGCCCCCTATCCCTCATCAAACCTCAAGAACTCACACCCCTTTAAAGAGCATTTGAGATTTTACAGGTTTGCTGCCAGTAGCCACTAAAGTGTCTGAAATGGGGACACTTTTTTCAAATGGTCACAAAATCTTGTACACTTCGAGTTTTTAGCTGAATTTTTTTTTGCATGCCAAAAAAAATACAAGGATCATGTCTACCAAGTTTGGGGCCAAAAATCCTTCCGAAAAAATTTTAAAAAATCCCAAACCGTAAAAAGTTTTGAAAATCGTGAAAAATGGAAAACGAGTCGTCTTGCCATGAAACTTCACGTGAAGGCTTAACAGACCATTGTATGAATTTAAAAGCCATAAAAATTACACTGGCATGTAGAAATATGAAGATGTGTCTAAACGCACCTACCACCCTATCGATCCACGGCTTACGCATCCCGTCTCTCTGGCCGACGTAGTGCCCGCCCGCCTGCCCGTTCGTTTCGTCGGTTGGCTTAGGCATACGGAGTTCATTCCCAGTCTAAGATCGGACCGGTCCGAGGGTTGTGGCAGCACGCAGAGGGGGACCCGATCGATCCCTAGCTTACGCGTCCCACCCCTCTGGCCGGCTGAGTGCCCGCACGCTCGTTCCGTAGGTTGACTTTGGCATACGGAGTTCATTCCCAGTGTGAGCATACGGAGTTCATTCCCAATCTAAGATCGGACCAGACCGAGGGTTGCGGCAGCGCATGCTGGGCTCGGGCATGTGCTGGTGCCGTATTTTTCTTTACCGGGGCACCATCGTCGGAGCATCGTCGAAGAACCTGACCGGCGGCATTGAGGTTCCGGTGATCGGAGGGGTTGCGGGGGTGAGCGCACATGATGTGCGATGGGTGCTGGTACTTGGCCCTTATATTGGCCCCTTATCCCTCATCAAACCTCAAGAACTCACACCCCCTTAAAGAGCATTTGAGATTTTACAGGTTTGCTGCCAGTAGCAATTAAAGTATCTGAAATGGGGGCATTTTTTCAAAATGGTCACAAAATCTTGTACAATTCGAGTTTTTAGGTGAATTTTTTTGTGCATGCCAAAACAAATACAAGGATCACGTCTTCCAAGTTTGGGGGCAAAACTCCTTCTGAAAAAATTTTAAAAAATCCAGAACCGTAAAAAGTTTCAAAAATCGTGAAAAATAGAAAACAAGTTGTCTTGCCATGAAACTTCACGTGAAGGCTTAAGGGACCATTGTATGAATTTACAAGCCAGAAAAATGGCATTGGCACGTAGAAATATAAAGATGTGCCTAAACCCACCTACCACCCTATCGATCCACGGCTTACACATCCCGTCTCTCTGGCCGGTGTAGTGCCCGCCCGCTCGTTTCATCAGTTGGCTTAGGCATACGAAGTTCATTCCCAATCTAAGATTAGACCAAACTGAGGGTTGTGACAGCAGGATTGCCAACACGCAGAGGGGGACCCGATCGATCCCCGGGTAGCGCATCCCGGCCCTCTGGTCGGCTGAGCACCCGCACGCTCATTTCGTGAGTTGACTTAAGCATACGGAGTTCATTCCCAGTCTAAGCATATGGAGTTCATTCCCAGTCTAAGATCGGACCAGATCGAGGGTTGCGGCAGCACATTCTGGGCTTGGGCATGTGTTGGTGCCGCATTTTTTTTCGTCGGGGCATCGCCGGAGAACCTGACCAATGGCATTGGGGTTTCGGCGATCGGGGGGGCCGAGAGGGGTGAGCGCACATGATGTGCGATGGGTGCTGGTACTTGGTCCTTATATTGGCCCCCTATCCCTCATCAATCCTCGAGAACTCACACCCCCTTAAAGAGCATTTGAGATTTTACAGGTTTGCTGCCAGTAGCCATTAAAATGTCTAAAATGGGGACACTTTTTTCATATGGTCACAAAATCTTGTACACTTCCAGTTTTTAGCTGGTGCCACATCTTTCTTCACCGGGGCACCATCGTCGGAGCATCGTCGGAGAACCTGACTGGCGGCATTGGAGTTCCGACGATCGGGGGGGTCAAGGGGGGTTTACGCACATGATGTGTGATGGGTGCTAGTACTTGGCCCTTATATTGGCCCCCTATCCCTCATCAAACCTCGAGAACTCACACCCCCTTAAAGAGCATTTGAGATTTTACAGGTCTGCTGCCAGTAGCCATTAAAGCGTCTGAAATGGGGACACTTTTTTCAAATGGTCACAAAATCTTGTACACTTCGAGTTTTTAGCTGAATTTTTTTGTGCAAGCCAAAAAAAATACAAGGATCATGTCTACCATGTTTGGGCCCAAAACTCCTTCCGAATAAATTTTAAAAAATCCCTAACCGTAAAAAGTTTCAAAAAACGTGAAAAATAGAAAACGAGTTATCTTGCCATGAAACTTCACGTGAAGGCTTAAGGGACCATTGTATGAATTTACAAGCCATAAAAATGGCAGTGGCACGTAAAAATATGAAGATGTGCCTAAACCCACCTACCACCCTATCGATCCACGGCTTGCCCATCCTGTCTCTCCGGCCGACGTAGTGCCTGCCTGCCCGCTCGCCCGTTCGTTTCGTCGGTTGGCTTAGCCATACGGAGTTCATTCCCAGTCTAAGATCAGACTGGATCGAGGGTTATGATAGCACGCAGAGAGGGACCCGGTCGATCCTTGGCTTGTGCATCCTGCCCCTCTGGCCGGTTGAGTGCCCGCACGCTCGTTTCATGGGTTGACTTAGGCATACGGAGTTCATTCCCAGCCTAAGCATACGGAGTTCATTCCCAATCTAAGATCGGACCGGACCAAGGGTTACAACAGCACATGCTGGGCTCGCGCATGTGCTGGTGCCACATTTTTCTTCACCGGGGCACCATCGTCGTAGCATCGCCAGAGAACCTGACCAGCGGCATTGCGGTTCCGACGATCGAGGGGGCCGGGGGGTGTGTACGCACATGATGTGTGATGGGTGCTGGGTGCTGGTACTTGGCCCTTATATTGGCCCCCTATCCCTCATCAAACCTCGAGAACTCACACCCCCTTAAAGAGCATTTTAGATTTTACAGGTTTGCTGCCAGTAGCCATTAAAGTGTCTGAAATGGCGACACTCTTTTCAAATGGTCACAAAATCTTGTACACTTCGAGTTTTTAGTTGAATGTTTTTGTGCATGCCAACAAAAATACAAGGATCACGTCTACCAAGTTTGGGGCCAAAACTCCTTTCGAAAAAATTTTAAAAAATCCCGAACCGTAAAAAGTTTCAAAAATCGTGAAAAAAAGAAAATGAGTAGTCTTGCCATGAAACTTCACGTGAAGGCTTAAAGGACCATTGTATGATTTTGCAAGCCATAAAAATGGCATTGGCATGCAAAAATATGAAGATGTGCCTAAACCCACGTACCACCCTATCGATCTACGGCTTCCGCTTCTCGTCTCTCTGGTTGACATAGTGCCCGCCCGCCCGCCCGCCCGCTTCTTTCGTCAGTTGGCTTAGGGATACAGAGTTCATTCCCAGTCTAAGATCCAACCAGACCGAGGGGTACGGCAGCAGGATTGGCAGCACGCAGTGGGGGACCCGACCGATCCCCAGGTTGCGCATCCTGCCCCTCTGGCCAGCTGAGCGCCCGCACGCTCGTTTCATGGGTTGACTTAGGCATACGGAGTTCATTCCCAATCTAAGCATACGGAGTTCATTCCCAGTCTAAGATCGGATTGGACCGAGGGTTGCGGCAGCCCATGCTGGGCTCGGGCATGTGCTGGTGCCGTATTTTTCTTCGTCGGTGCACCATCGTCGGAGCGTCCTCGGAGAACCTGTTCGACGGCATTGGGGTTCCGACGATCGGAAGGGTGGGGGGTGTGCGCACATGATGTACGATGGGTGCTGGTACTTGGCCCTTATATTGGCCCCATATCCCTCATCAAACCTCGAGAACTCACACCCCCTTAATGAGCATTTGAGATTTTACAAGTTTGCTGCCAGTAGCCATTAAAGTGTCTAAAATGGGGACACTTTTTTCAAATGGTCACAAAATCTTGTACACTTCGAGTTTTTAGCTAAATTTTTTTGTGCAAGCCAACAAAAATACAAGGATCACGTCTACCAAGTTTGGGGCCAAAAATCCTTCCGAAAAAATTTAATAAAAATCTTGAACCGCAAAAAGTTTCAAAAATCGTGAAAAATAGAAAACGAGTCGTCTTGCCATGAAACTTCACGTGAAGGCTTAAGGGTCCATTGTATGAATTTACAAGCCATAAAAATGGCATTGGCACGCAGAAATATAAATATGTGCCTAAACCCACCTGCCACCCTATCTATCCACGGCTTGCGCATCCCGTCTCTCTGGCCGACGTAGTGCCCGCCCGCACGCCCGTCTGCTTGTTTCGTCAGTTGGCTTAGGCATACGGAGTTCATTCCCAGTCTAAGATCAGACCGAACCGAGGGTTGCAGTAGCAGGATCGGTAGCACACAGAGGGGGCCCCGAACGATCCCTGGCTTGCGCATCCCACCCCTCTGGCCGGCTGAGCACCCGCACGCTCATTTCATGGGTTGACTTAGGCATACGGAGTTCATTCCCAGTCTAAGCATACAGAGTTCATTCCCAGTCTAAGATCGGATTGGACCGAGGGTTGCGACAGCCCATGCTGGGCTCGGGCATGTGCTGGTGCCACATTTTTCTTCGTCGGCGCACCATCACCGGAGCGTCGCCGGAGAACTTGATCGACGGCATTGGGGTTCCGACGATCGGAAGGGCTGGGGGGTGTGCGCACATGATGTATGATGGGTGCTGGTACTTGGCCCTTATATTGGCCCCCTATCCCTCAACAAACCTTGAGAACTCACACCCCCTTAATGAGCATTTGAGATTTTACAAGTTTGCTGCTAGTAGCCATTAAAGTGTCTAAAATGGGAACACTTTTTTCAAATGGTCACAAAATCTTGTACACTTCAAGTTTTTATCTGAATTTTTCAAATGGTCACAAAATCTTGTACACTTCAAATGGGCTCGGGCATGTGTTCGTGCCGCATTTTTCTTTGCTAGGGCACCAATCGTCGGAGCATCGTCGGAGAAACTGATCGGCGGCATTGGGGTTCCGACGATCGGGGGGGCCAAGGGCGGTGTGCGCACATGATGTGCGATGGGCGCTGGTACTTGGCCCTTATATTGGCCCTCTATCCCTCATCGAACCTCAAGAACTCACACCCCCTTAAAGAGCATTTGAGATTTTACAGGTTTGCTGCCAGTAGCCATTAAAGTGTCTGAAATGGGGACACTTTTTTCAAATGGCCACAAAATCTTGTAGACTTGAAGTTTTTATCTAAATTTTTTTGTGCATGCCAAAATAAATGCAAGGATCATGACTACCAAGTTTGGGGCCAAAAATGCTTCCGAAAAAATTTAAAAAAATCCCAAACCATAAAATGTTTCAAAAATCATGAAAAATAGAAAATGAGTCGTCTTGCCATTAAACTTCACATGAAGGCTTAAGGGATCATTGTACGAATTTAGAAGCCATAAAAATGGCACTGGCACATAGAAATAAGAAGATGTGCCTAAACCCACCTACCACCCTATCGATCCACGGCTTGCGCATCCCGTCTCTCTGGCCGGCATAGTGCCCGCCCGCCCACTTGTTTCATCGGTTGGCTTAGGCATACGAAGTTGATTCCCAGTCTAAGATTGAACTGGACTGAGCATTGCGGCAGTAGGATCGGTAGCACGCAAAGGGGGACCCGGTCGATCCCCGGCTTGCGCATCCCGCACCTCTAGCAGGCTGAGCACCCGCACGCTCATTTCCTGGGTTGACTTAGGCATACGGAGTTCATTCCCAGTCTAAGATTGGACCGGAACAAGGGTTGCGACAGCACATGCTGGGCTCGGGCATGTGTTGGTGCCGCATTTTTCTTCGTCGGGGCACCATCGCCGGAGCATCGCAAGAGAACCTGACCGACGGCATTGGCGTTCCGGTGATTGGGGGGTGTGCGCACATGATGTGCGATGGGTGCTGGTACTTGGCCCTTATATTGGCCCCCTATGCCTCATCAAACCTCAAGAACTCACACCCCCTTAAAGAGCATTTGAGATTTTACAGGTTTGCTGCCAGTAGCCATTAAAGCGTCTGAAATGGGGACACTTTTTTCAAATGGTCACAAAATCTTGTACACTTCGAGTTTTTAGCTGAATTTTTTTGTGCGTGCCAAAAAAAATACAAGGATCACGTCTACCATGTTTGGGCCAAAACTCCTTTCAAAAAAATTTAAAAAATCCCGAACCACAAAAAGTTTCGAAAATCATGAAAAATAAAAAATGAGTCGTCTTGCCATGAAACTTCACGTGAAGGCTTAAGGGACCATTGTATGAATTTACAAGCCATAAAAATGGTATTGGCACGTAGAAATATGAAGATGTGCCTAAATGCACCTACCACCCTATCGATCCACGACTTGCGCATCCCGTCTCTCTGGCCGGCGTAGTCCTCGCCCGTCAGCCCGCCCGCTCGTTTCATCGGTTGGCTTAGGCATACGGAGTTCATTACCAGTCTAAGATTGGACCGGACTGAGCGTTGCAGCAGCAGGATCGGTAGCTTGTAGAGGGGGACCCGATCGATCCCCGGCTTGCGTATCCTGCCCCTTTGGCCGGCTGAGCACCCGCACGCTCGTTTCGTGGGTTGACTTAGGCATACGGAGTTCATTCCCAGTCTAAGCATACGGAGTTCATTCCCAGTCTAAGATCGGACTGGACCGAGGGTTACGGTAGCACTTGCTGGGCTCAGGCATGTGTTGGTGCCGCATTTTTCTTCGTCGGGGCACCATCGTCGGAGCATCGCCAGAGAATCTGACCGACGGCATTGGGGTTCCGTTGATCGGGGTGGCCGGGGTTGTGCGCACATGATGTGCGATGGGTGCTGGTACTTGGCCCTCATATTGGCCCCCTATCCCTCATCAAACCTTGAGAACTCACACCCCCTTAAAGAGCATTTGAGATTTTACAGGTTTGCTGCCAGTAGCCATTAAAGTGTCTGAAATGGGGACACTTTTTTCAAATGGTCACAAAATCTTGTACACTTCCAGTTTTAGCTGAATTTTTTTGTGCATGCCAACAAAAATACAAGGATCACGTCTTCCAAGTTTGGGGCCAAAACTCCTTCCGAAAAAATTTTAAAAAATCTCGAACCGTAAAAAGTTTGAAAAATCATGAAAAATAGAAAACGAGTCATCTTGCCAATGAAACTTCACGTGAAGGCTTAAGGGACCATTGAATGAATTTACAAGCCATAAAAATGGCATTGGCATGCAAAAATATGAAGATGTGCCTAAACCCACCTACCACCCTATCGATCCACAGCTTGCGCATCCCGTCTCTTTGGCTGGCGTAGTGCCCCGCCCGCTCCTTTCGTCGGTTGGCTTAGGCATACGGAGTTCATTCCCAGTCTAAGATCAGATCGGACCAAGGGTTGCAGTAGCAGGATCGACAGCACGCAGAAGGGGACCTAGCCGATCCCCGGCTTGCACATCCCTCCCCTCTGGCTGGCTGAGCACCCGCACGCTCGTTTCATGGGTTGACTTAGGCATACAAAGTTCATTCCCAGTCTAAGCATACGGAGATCATTCCCAGTCTAAGATCGGATTGGATCGAGGGTTGCAGCAGCACATGCTAGGCTTGGGCATGTGTTGGTGCCGCATTTTTCTTCACCGGGGCACCATCGTCGGAGCATCGTCGGAGAACCTGACCGACGGCATTGGGGTTCCGACGATCGGGGGGGCCGGGGGGTGTGCGCACAAGATGTGCGATGGGTGCTGGTACTTGGCCCTTATATTGGCCCCCTATCCCTCATCAAACCTCGAGAACTCACACCCCCTTAAAGAGCATTTGAAATTTTACAGGTTTGCTGCCAGTAGCCATTAAAGTGTCTGAAATGGGGACACTTTTTTCAAATGGTCACAAAATCTTGTACACTTCGAGTTTTTAGCTGAGTTTTTTTGTGCATGCCAACAAAAATACAAGGATCACGTCTACCAAGTTTGGTACCAAAACTCCTTCCAAAAATATTTTAAAAAATCTGGAACCTTAAAAAGTTTCAAAAATTGTGAAAAATAGAAAACGAGTCGTCTTACCATGAAACTTCACATGAAGGCTTAAGGGACCATTGTATGAATTTAGAAGCTATAAAAATGGCATTGGCACGTAGAAATATGAAGATGTGCCTAAACCCACCTACCACCCTATCGATCCACGGCTTGCGTATCCCGTCTCTTTGGCCACGTAGTGCTAGACCGCCCGCCCGCCCGCTCATTTCATCGGTTGACTTAGGCATATGGAGTTCATTACCAGTCTAAGATCACACCAAACTGAGGGTTGCGGTAGCAGGATCAGCAGCACGCAGAGGGGGACCCTACGGATCCCTAGCTTGTGCATCTCGCCCTTCTGGCCGGTGAGCACCCGTACGCTCGTTTCGTGGGTTGACTTAGGCATACGGAGTTCATTCCCAGTCTGAGATTGAACCGGACCAAGGGTTACGGTAGCACGTACTAGGCTCGGGCATGTGCTGGTGCCGTATTTTTCTTCACCGGGGCACCATTGTCGGAGCAACATCGGAGAACCTGATCGACGGCATTGAGGTTCTGACGATCGGGGGGCCGGGGGGTGTGCGCACATGATGTGCGATGGGTGCTATTACTTGGCCCTTATATTGGCCCCCTATCCCTCATCAAACCTCAAGAACTCACACCCCTTTAAAGAGTATTTGAGATTTTACAGGTTTGCTTCTAGTAGCTATTAAAGTGTCTGAAATGGGGACACTTTTTTCAAATGGTCACAAAATCTTGTACAGTTCGAGTTTTTAGCTGAATTTTATTATGCATGCCAACAAAAATACAAGGATCACGTCTACCCTGTTTGGGGCCAGAACTCCTTCCGAAAAAATTTTAAAAAATCCCGAACCGTAAAAAGTTTCAAAATTTGTGAAAAATAGAAAACGAGTCATCTTGCCATGAAACTTCACGTGAAGGCTTAAGGGACCATTGTATGAATTTACAAGGCATAAAAATGGCATTGGAATGCAGAAATATGAAGATGTACCTAAACCCACCTACCACCCTATCGATCCACGGCTTGCGTATCCCGTCTCTCTGGCCGACGTAGTGCCCGCCCACCCACTCGTTTCATCGATTGGCTTAGGTATACGGAGTTCATTCCCTGCCTAAGATCAGACCAGAATGAGGGTTATGACAGCAAGATCGACAGTACATAGAGGGGGACCCAATCGATCCTCGGCTTGCACAACCCACCCCTCTGGCCGGCTGAGCGCCCGCACGCTCGTTTCGTGCGTTGACTTAGGCATACGTAGTTCATTCCCAGTCTAAGGATACGAAGTTCATTCCCAATCTAGGATCAGATCGGACCGAAGGTTGCGTCAGCACATGCTGGGCTTGGGCATGTGCTGGTGTCGTATTTTTCTTCGTCGGGGCACCATCGCCGGAGCATCACCGGAGAACCTGACCGACGGCATTGGGGTTCCGGTGATCGGGGGGGCCGGAGGGGTGTGCGCACATGATGTGCGATGATTGCTTGTACTTGGCCCTTATATTGGCCCCCTATCCCTCATCAAACCTCGAGAACTCACACCCCCTTAAAGAGCATTTGAGATTTTACAGGTTTGCTGCCAGTAGCCATTAAAATGTCTGAAATGGGGACACTTTTTTCAAATGGTCACAAAATCTTGTACACTTCGAGTTTTTAGCTGAATTTTTTTTCACATGCCAAGTCTGGGGCCAAATCTCCTTCCGAAAAAATTTTAAAAAATCTCGAACCGTAAAAATTTTAAAAATAGTGAAAAATAGAAAACAATTCGTCCTGCCATGAAACTTCACGTGAAGGCTTAAGGGACCATTGTATGAATTTACAAGCTATCAAAATGGCATTGGCACATAGACATATGAAGATGTGCCTAAATCCACCCACCACCCGATCGATCCACGGCTTGCGCATCCCATCTCTCTGGCTGATGTAGTGCCCGCCTGCCCGCTCACCTGCTCATTTCGTCGGTTGGCTTAGGCATACGGAGTTCATTCCCAGTCTAAGATCAGACTGGACTGAGGGTTACAGTAGCAGGATCGGTAGCACGTAGAGGGGGACCCGATCAATCCCCGCTTGTGCATCTCGCCCCTCTGGCCGGCTGAGCGCCGGCATTCTCATTTCATGGGTTGACTTAGGCATACGGAGTTCATTCCCAATCTAAGATCAGACCAGACCGAGGGTTGTGGCAGCACATGCTGGGCTCGGGCATGTGCTGGTGCCGCACTTTTCTTCACGGGGGCACTATCGTCGGAGCATCGCCAGAGAACCTGACCAGCGGAATTGGGGTTCCGACGATCGGGGGGGAGTGTGTGCACATGATGTGCAATGGGTTCTGGTACTTGGCCCTTATATTGGCCTCCTATCCCTCATCAAACCTTGAGAACTCACACCCCCTTAAAGGGCATTTGAGATTTTACAAGTTTGCTACCAGTAGCCATTAAAGTGTCTGAAATGGGGACACTTTTTTGAAATGGTCACAATATATTGTACACTTCGAGTTTTTAGCTGAATTTCTTTGGGCATGCCAATAAAAATACAAGGATCACGTCTACCAAGTTTGGTGCCAAAACTCCTTCCAAAAAAATTTTAAAAAATCTCGAACCACAAAAAGTTTCAAAAATCATGAAAAATAGAAAACGAGTCGTCTTGCCATGAAACTTCACGTGAAGGCTTAAGGGACCATTGTATGAATTCACAAGCCATAAAAATGGCATTGGCATGCAGAAATATGAAGATGTGCCTAAACCCACCTACCACCATAGCGATCCACGGCTTGTGTATCACGTCTCTCTGGCCGGCGTAGTGCCCGCCCGCCTGCCCGCCCGTTCGTTTCGTCGGTTCGCTTAGGCATACGGAGTTCACTCCTACTCTAAGATCACACTGGACCGAGGGTTACGATAGCAGGATCGGCAGCATGCAGAGGGGGACCCAGTCGATCCTCGGCTTGCGCATCCCGCCGCTCTGGCTGGCTGAGCACCCGCATGCTCGTTTCATGGGTTGACTTAGGCATACGGAGTTCATTCCCAGTCTAAGCATACGGAGCTCATTCCCAGTCTAAGATTGGACCGAACCAAGGGTTGCGGCAGCACATGTTGGGCTTCGGCATGTGCTGGTGCCGCATTTTTCTTCGTCGGTGCACCATCACCGGAGCATCACCGGAGAACCTTACCAGCGGCATTAGGGTTTCGGCGATCGGGGGGGCCGGGGGGGTGTGCGCACATGATGTGTGATGGGTGCTGGTACTTGGCCCTTATATTGGCCCCCTATCCCTCATCAAACCTCGAGAACTCACACCCCCTTAAAGAGCATTTGAGATTTTACAGGTTTGCTGCCAGTAGCCATTAAAGTGTCTGAAATGGGGACATTTTTTTCAAATGGTCACAAAATCTTGTACACTTGGATTTTTTAGCTGAATTTTTTTGTGCACGCCAAAAAAAATACAAGGATCACATCTACCTTGTTTGGGATGAAAACTCCTTCCAAAAAAATTTTAAAAAATCCCGAACCGCAAAAAGTTTCAAAAATCATGAAAAATAGAAAACGAGTCGTCTTGCCATGAAACTTCACGTGAAGGCTTAAGGGACCATTGTATGAATTTACAAGCCATAAAAATGGCATTGGCACTCAGAAATATGAAGATGTGCCAAAACCCACCTACCACCCTATCGATCCATGGCTTGCGCATCCCGTCTCTCTGGCCGACATAGCGCCCGCCCGCCCGTTTGCCCGCTCGTTTCGTCGGTTGGCTTAGGCATACGAAGTTCTTTCCCAGTCTCAGATCAGACCGAACCGAGGGTTGCGGTAGCAGGATCAACAGCATGCAGAGAGGGACCCGACCGATCCCCATCTTACGCATCCTACCCCTCTGGCCGACTGAGCGCCCTTTTGTGCGTGCCAACAAAAAAACAAGGATCACGTCTACCAAGTTTAGGGCCAAAACTCCTTCTGAAAAAATTTTAAAAAATATTGAATCATAAAAAGTTACGTATCCCGTCTCTTTGGCCGGTGTAGTGCCCGTCCGCCTGCTCGTTTTGTCGGTTGGCTTAGGCATACGAAGTTCATTCCCAGTCTAAAATCAGACCGGACCGAGGGTTGTGGCAGCAGGATCGGTAGCACATAGAGGGGGACCGTACTGATCCTCGGCTTATGCATCCTACCCCTCTGGTCGACTGAGCACCCACACGCTCATTTCGTGGGTTGATTTAGGCATACAGGTTTGCTGCCAGTAGCCATTAAAGTGTCTTAAATGGGCACACTTTTTTCAAATGGTCACAAAATCTTGTAAACTTCGAGTTTTTAGCTGAATTTTTTTGTGCATGATAACAAAAATACAAGGATCATGTCTACCAAGTTTTGGGCCAAAACTCCTTACAAAAAAATTTTAAAAAATCCCAAACCACAAAATGTTTCAAAAATCGTGAAAAATAAAAAACGAATCGTCTTGCCATGAAACTTAACGTGAAGGCTTAAGGGACCATTGTATGAATTTACAAGCCATAAAAATGGCTTTGGCATGTAGAAATATGAAGATGTGCCTAAACCCACCTACCACCCTATCGATCCACGGCTTGCGCATCCCGTCTCTATGGCCGGCGTAGTGCCCGCCCGCTCGTCTGCTCGCTCATTTCGTCGGTTGGCTTAGGCATACAGAGTTCATTCCCAATCTAAGATCAGACCAGACCGAGGGTTGTGACAGTAGGATCGATAGCACGTAGACGGTGACCCGGTCGATCCCCGACTTGCGCATCCCACCCCTCTGGCCGGCTGAGCGCCCGCACGCTCGTTTTATGGGTTGACTTAGGCATACGAAGTTCATTCCTAGTCTAAGCATACGGAGTTCATTCCCAATCTAAGATCAGACCAGACCGAGGGTTGCGGCATCACATGCTGGGCTCGAGCATGTGCTGTGCCCCATTTTTCTTCGACGGGGCACCATCGTCGAACAACCTTACTGACGGTAATGGGGTTCCGACGATCGGGGGCGCCGGGGGGTGCGCGCACATGATGTGCGATGGGCACCAGTACTTAGCCCTTATATTGGCCCCCTATCCCTTATCAAACCTCAAGAACTCACACCCCCTTAAATAGCATTTGAGATTTTACAGGTTTGCTACCAGTAGCCATTAAAGTGTCTGAAATGGGAACACCTTTTTTAAATGGTCACAAAATCTTGTACACTTCGAGTTTTTAGCTGAATTTTTTTATGCATGCCAACACAAATAAAAGTATCACGTCTACCAAGTTTGGGGCCAAAACTCCTTCTGAAAAAATTTTAAAAAATCTCAAACCGCAAAAAATTTTGAAAATCGTGAAAAATAGAAAACGAGTCATCTTGCCATTAAACTTCACATGAAGGCTTAAGGGAGCATTGTATGAATTTACAAGCCATAAAAATGGCATTGGCATGCAAAAATATGAAGATGTGCCTAAACCCATCTACCACTCTATCGATCCACGGCTTGCGCATCCCGTCTCTCTGGTCGGCATAGTGCCCGCCCGCCCGTCCGCCCGCTCGTTTCGTCGATTGGCTTAGGCATACGGAGTTCATTCCCAGTCTAAGATTGGACCAGACCGAAGGTTGCATCAGTGGGATCGGCAGCATGCAGAGGGGGACCCGACCGATCCCCGGCCTGCGCATGCCACCCCTCTGGTCGACTGAGCGCCCGCACGCTCGTTTTGTGGGTTGACTTAGGCATAAAGAGTTCATTCCCAATCTAAGATCGGACCAGGCCGAGGGTTGCAGCAGCACATGCTGGGCTCGAGCATGTGCTGGTGCCACATTTTTCTTCGTCGGAGCATCGCCGGAGAACCTGATTGATGGCATTGGGGTTCCGGTGATCGGGGGGGCTGAGGGGGGTGCGCACATGATGTGCGATGGGTGCTGGTATTTGGCCCTTATATTGGCCCCCTATCCCTCATCAAACCTCGAGAACTCACACCCCCTTAAAGAGCATTTGAGATTTTATAGGTTTGCTGCCAGTAGCCATTAAAGTGTCTAAAATAGGGACACTTCTTTCAAATGGTCACAAAATCTTGTACACTTCAATTTTTTAGCTGAATTTTTTGTGCATGCCAAAAAAAATACAAGGATCACGTCTACCAAGTTTGGGCCCAAAACTCTTTTCAAAAAAATTTAAAAAAATCCCAAACCGTTAAAAGTTTCAAAAATCATGAAAAATAGAAAACGAGTCGTCTTGCCATGAAACTTCATGTGAAGGTTAAGGGACCATTCTATGAATTTAGAAGCCATAAAATTGCCATTGGCACGCAGAAATATGAAGATGTGCCTAAACCCACCTACCACCCTATCGATCCACAGCTTGCGCAACCCGTCTCTCTGGCCGGCGTAGTACTCGTCGACCCGCCCGTCCGTTTGTTTTGTCGGTTGGCTTAGGCATACAAAGTTCATTCCCAATCTAAGATCAGACCGGACTGAGGGTTGCGGCAGCAGGATTGGTAGCACGCAGAGGGGGACCCAACCGAATCCCCAGCTTGTGCATCCCACCCCTCTGGCCGGTTAAACACCCGCCCGCACGCTTGTTTTGTGGGTTGACTTAGGCATACAGAGTTCATTCCTAGTCTAAGATCAGACCAGATCGAGGGTTACAGCAGCACATTCTGGGCTCGAGCATGTGCTGGTGCCATATTTTTCTTCGTCGGGGCACCATCGTCGGAGCATCACCGGAGAACCTGATCGATGGCATGCGTAAGTCGGGGATCGATTGGGTCCCCCTTTGCGTGCTACCGATCCTACTACTACAACCCTTGATCTAGTCTAATCTTAGACTGGGAATGAACTCCGTATACCTAAGCCAACCGATGAACCGAGTGGGCGGGCGGGCACTATGCCGGCCAGAGAGACGGGATGCGCAAGTTGTGGATCGATAGGGTGGTAGGTGGGTTTAGGCACATCTTCATATTTCTGCATGCCAATGCCAGTTTTATGGCTTGTAAATTCATATAATGGTCCCTTAAGCCTTCACGTGAAGTTTCAAGGCAAGACGACTCGTTTTCTATTTTTCACGATTTTCAAAATTTTTGCGGTTCGGGATTTTTTAAAATTTTTTCGGAAGGAGTTTTGGCCCCAAGCTTGGTAGACATGATCCTTGTATTTTTGTTCACATGCACAAAAAAATTCAGCTAAAAACTCGAAGTGTACAAGATTTTGTGACCATTTGAAAAAAGTGTCCCCATTTCAGACACTTTAATGGCTACTGGCAGCAAACCTGTAAAATCTCAAATGCTCTTTAAGGGGGTGTGAGTTCTCGAGGTCTGATGAGGGATATGGGGCCAATATAAGGGCCAAGTACCAGCACCCATCGCACATCATATGCGCACACCCCCCCGACCCCCCCGATCGCCGGAACCCCAATGCCGTCGGTCAAGTTCTCCGACGATGGTGACCCCGACAAAGAAAAATGCGGCACCAGCACATGCCCGAACCCAGCATGTGCTGCTGCAACCCTCGATCCAGTCCGATCTTAGATTGGGAATGAACTCCGTATGCTTAGACTAGGAATGAACTCTGTATGCCTAAGTCAACCCACGAAACGAGCGTGCGGGCGTTCAGCCGGCTTGATGGGCGGGATGCGTAAGACGAGGATTGGTTGGGTCCTCCTCTGCGTGCTGCCGATCCTGCTGCTACAACTCTTAGTTTGGTCTGATCTTAGATTGAGAATGAACTCCGTATGCCTAAGCCAACCGACGAAATGAGCGTGCGGGCGGGCGGGCAGGCGGGCACACTACCGGCCAGAGAGATTGGATGCGCAAGCTGTGGATCGATAGTGTGGTAGGTGGGTTTAGGCACATCTTCATATTTCTATGAGCCAGTGCCATTTTTATGGCTTGTAAATTCATCCAATGGTCCCTTAAGCCTTCACGTGAAGTTTCAGGGCAAGACGACTTGTTTTCTATTTTTCACGATTTTTGAAACCTTTTGCGGTTCGAGATTTTTTAAAATTTTTTTGGAAGTAGTTTTGGCCCCAAACTTGGTAGACGTAATCCTTGTATTTTTTTGGCATGCAAAAAAAAATTCAGCCAAAAACTCGAAGTGTACAAGATTTTGTGACCATTTGAAAAAAGTGTCCCCATTTCGGACACTTTAATGGCGACTGGTAGCAAACCTGTAAAATCTCAAATGCTCTTTAAGGGGATGTGAGTTCTCGAGGTTTGATGAGGGATAGGGGGCCAATATAAGGGCCAAGTACCAGCACCCAATGCAGATCATGTGCGCACACCCCCCAGCCCCCCCGATCGTCGGAACCCCAATGCCGCTGGTCAGGTTTTTCAACGATGCTCTGGTGTTGGTGCCCCGACAAAGAAAAATACGGCACCAGCACATGCCCGAGCCCAGCATGTGCTACCGTAACCCTCGGTCCGGTCTGATCTTATACTGGGAATGAACTCTGTATGCTTAGACTGGGAAAGAACTCTGTATGCCTAAGTCAACCCACAAAACGAACGTGGGGGCACTCGGCCGGCCAGAGGGGTGGGATACGCAAGCCGGGGATCGACTGGGTCCCCCTCTACGTGCTACCGATCCTGCTACCACAACCCTCAGTCCGGTCTAATCTTAGACTGGGAATGAACTCTGTATGCCTAAGCCAACTGACGAAACGAGCGGGCGGACGGGCGGGCGGGCTCTACGTCGACCAGACAGACGGGATGCGCAAGCCGTGGATTGATAGGGTGGTAGGTGGGTTTAGGCAGATCTTCATATTTCTACGTGCCAATGCCATTTTTATAGCTTGTAAATTCATACAATGGTCCCTTAAGCCTTCACGTGAAGTTTCAAGGCAAGACGACTCGTTTTCTATTTTTCATAATTTTTGAAGCTTTTTCGGCTCCGAATGTTTTAAAATTATTTCGAAAGGAGTTTTGGCCCCAAACTCGTCAAACATGATCCTTGTATTTTTGTTGGCGTGCACAAAAAAATTCAACTGAAAACTCCTAGTGTACAAGATTTTGTGACCATTTGAAAAAAGTGTCCCCATTTCAGACACTTTAATGGCTAATGGCAGCAAACCTGTAAAATCACAAATGCTCTTTAAGGATGTGTGAGTTCTTGAGGTTTGATGAGGGATAGGGGGCCAATATAAGGGCCAAGTACCAGCACGCATCGCACATCATGTGTGCACACCCCCCCGACCCCCCGATCACCGGAACCCCAATGCCGTCGGTCAGGTTCTCCGACGAGGCTCCTACGATAGTGCCCCGGCGAAGAAAAATGCAGCACCAGCACATGCCAAAGCCCAGCATGTGCTACCGTAACCCTCGGTTCGACCCGATCCTAGACTGGGAATGAACTCTATATGCCTAAGGCAACCCACGAAATGAGCGTGCGGGCGCTCAGCCGGCCAGAGGGGTGGGATATGCAAGCCAGGGATCGATCGGGTCCCCCTCTGTGTGCTACTAATCCTGCTGTTGCAACCCTCAATTCAATCCGATCTTAGACTGGGAATGAACTCCGTATGCCTAAGCCAACCGACGAAACGAGTGGGCGGGCAGGCACTACGCCGATCGAGAGACGAGATACGCAAGCCGTGGATCGATAGGGTGGTAGGTGGGTTGAGGCACATCTTCATATTTCTGCATGCCAATGCCAGTTTTATGGCTTGTAAATTCATATAATGGTCCCTTAAGCCTTCACGTGAAGTTTCAAGGCAAGACGACTCGTTTTCTATTTTTCACGATTTTCAAAATTTTTGCGGTTCGAGATTTTTTAAAATTTTTTCGGAAGGAGTTTTGGCCCCAAGCTTGGTAGACATGATCCTTGTATTTTTGTTCGCATGCACAAAAAAATTCAGCTAAAAACACGAAGTGTACAAGATTTTGTGACCATTTGAAAAAAGTGTCCCCATTTCAGACACTTTAATGGCTACTGGCAGCAAACCTGTAAAATCTCAAATGCTCTTTAAGGGGGTGTGAGTTCTCAAGGTTTGATGAGGGATAGGGGGCCAATATAAGGGCCAAGTACCAGCACCCATCGCACATCATGTGCGCACACCCCCCGACCCCCCGATCACCGGAACCCCAATGTCGCCGGTCAAGTTCTCCGACGATGGTGACCCCGACGAAGAAAAATGCGGCACCAGCACATGCCTGAACACAGCATGTGCTGCTGCAATCCTCGGTCCAGTCCGATCTTAGATTGGGAATGAACTCCGTATGCTTAGACTGGGAATGAACTCTGTATGCCTAAGTCAACCCATGAAACGAGCGTGCGGGCGCTCAGCCGGCCAGAGGGGCGGGATGCGCAAGACGAGGATTGGCCGGGTCCTTCTCTGCGTGCTGCCGATCCTGCTGCTACAACTCTCAGTTTGGTCTGATCTTAGATTGAGAATGAACTCCGTATGCCTAAGCCAACCGACGAAACGAGCGTGCGGGCGGGCGGGCAGGCGGGCGCTACACCGGCCAGAGAGATTGGATGCGCAAGCTGTGGATCGATAGGGTGGTAGGTGGGTTTAGGCACATCTTCATATTTCTACGAGCCAGTGCCATTTTTATGGCTTGTAAATTCATCCAATGGTCCCTTAAGCCTTCACGTGAAGTTTCATGGCAAGACGACTTGTTTTCTATTTTTCACGATTTTTGAAACCTTTTGTGGTTTGAGATTTTTTAAACTTTTTTTGGAAGTAGTTTTGGCCCCAAACTTGGTAGACGTGATCCTTGTATTTTTGTTGGCATGCACAAAAAATTCAGCTAAAAACTCGAAGTGTACAAGATTTTGTGACCATTTGAAAAAGTGTCCCCATTTCGGACACTTTAATGGCTACTGGCAGCAAACCTGTAAAATCTCAAATGCTCTTTAAGGGGATGTGAGTTCTCGAGATTTGATGAGGGATAGGGGGGCCAATATAAGGGCCAAGTACCAGCACCCAATGCAGATCATGTGCGCACACCCCCAGCCCCCCCGATCGCCGGAACCCCAATGCCGCTGGTCAGGTTTTTCGACGATGCTCCGGTGTTGGTGCCCCGACGAAGAAAAATGCGGCACCAGCACATGCCCGAGCCCAGCATGTGCTACCGTAACCCTCGATCCGGTCCGATCTTAGACTGGGAATGAACTCCGTATGCTTAGACTGGGAAAGAACTCTGTATGCCTAAGTCAACCCATGAAACGAACGTGGGGGCACTCGGCCGGCCAGAGGGGTGGGATGCGCAAGCCGGGGATCGACCGGGTCCCCCTCTACGTGCTACCGATCTTGCTGCCACAGCCCTCGGTCCGGTCTAATCTTAGGCTGGGAATGAACTCTGTATGCCTAAGCCAACTGACGAAACGAGTAGGCGGATGGGCGGGCAGGCTCTACGTCGACCAGACAGACGGGATGTGCAAGTCGTGGATTGATAGGGTGGTAGGTGGGTTTAGGCAGATCTTCATATTTCTACGTGCCAATGCCATTTTTATGGCTTGTAAATTCATACAATGGTCCCTTAAGCCTTCACGTGAAGTTTCAAGGCAAGACGACTCGTTTTCTATTTTTCACGATTTTCAAAATTTTTGCGGTTCGAGATTTTTTAAAATTTTTTCGGAAGGAGTTTTGGCCCCAAGCTTGGTAGACATGATCCTTGTATTTTTGTTCGCATGCACAAAAAAATTCAGCTAAAAACACGAAGTGTACAAGATTTTGTGACCATTTGAAAAAAGTGTCCCCATTTCAGACACTTTAATGGCTACTGGCAGCAAACCTGTAAAATCTCAAATGCTCTTTAAGGGGGTGTGAGTTCTCGAGGTTTGATGAGGGATAGGGGGCCAATATAAGGGCCAAGTACCAGCACCCATCGCACATCATGTGCGCACACCCCCCCGACCCCCCCGATCACCAGAACCCCAATGCCGTCGGTCAGGTTCTCCGACGATGCTCCGACGATAGTGCCCCGACGAAGAAAAATGCAACACCAGCACATGCCAAAGCCCAGCATGTGCTACTGTAACCCTCCGTTCGACCCGATCCTAGACTGGGAATGAACTCCATATGCCTAAGGCAACCCACGAAATGAGCGTGCAGGAGCTCAACCGGCCAGAGGGGTGGGATATGCAAGCCAGGGATCGGTCGGGTCCCCCTCTGCATGCTACTAATCCTGCTGTCGCAACCCTCAATTCGATCCGATCTTAGACTGGGAATGAACTCCGTATGCCTAAGCCAACCGACGAAACGAGCGGGCGGGCAGGCAGTACGCCGATCGAGAGACGAGATACGCAAGCCGTGGATCGATAGGGTGGTAGGTGGGTTTAGGCACATCTTCATATTTCTGCATGCCAATGCCAGTTTTATGGCTTGTAAATTCATATAATGGTCCCTTAAGCCTTCACGTGAAGTTTCAAGGCAAGACGACTCGTTTTCTATTTTTCATGATTTTCAAAATTTTTGCGGTTCGGGATTTTTTAAAATTTTTTCGGAAGGATTTTTGGCCCCAAGCTTGGTAGACATGATCCTTGTATTTTTGTTCGCATGCACAAAAAAATTCAGCTAAAAACACGAAGTGTACAAGATTTTGTGACCATTTGAAAAAAGTGTCCCCATTTCGACACTTTAATGGCTACTGGCAGCAAACCTGTAAAATCACAAATGCTCTTTAAAGGGGTGTGAGTTCTCGAGGTTTGATGAGGGTTAGGGGCCAATATAAGGGCCAAAGCACCAGCACCTATCGCACATCATGTGTGCACACCCCCTCGGCCCCCTGATCATTGGACCCCGAATGCCGCCGGTCAGGTTCTCTGGCGATGCTCCGGTGATAGTGCCCCGGTGAAGAAAAATGCGACACTAGCACATGCCCGAGCCCAGCGTGTGCTACCGTAACCCTCGATCCGGTCCGATCTTAGACTGGGAATGAACTCCGTATGCTTAGACTGGGAAAGAACTCTGTATGCCTAAGTCAACCCATGAAACGAACGTGGGGGCACTCGGCCGGCCAGAGGGGTGGGATGCGCAAGCCGGGGATCGACCGGGTCCCCCTCTACGTGCTACCGATCTTGCTTCCACAGCCCTCGGTCCGGTCTAATCTTAGGCTGGGAATGAACTCTGTATGCCTAAGCCAACTGACGAAACGAGTAGGCGGACGGGCGGGCAGGCTCTACGTCGACCAGACAGACGGGATGTGCAAGTCGTGGATTGATAGGGTGGTAGGTGGGTTTAGGCAGATCTTCATATTTCTACGTGCCAATGCCATTTTTATGGCTTGTAAATTCATACAATGGTCCCTTAAGCCTTCACGTGAAGTTTCAAGGCAAGACGACTCGTTTTCTATTTTTCATAATTTTCGAAGCTTTTTCGGCTCCGAATGTTTTAAAATTATTTCGAAAGGAGTTTTGGCCCCAAACTCGTCAAACGTGATCCTTGTATTTTTGTTGGCGTGCACAAAAAAATTCAACTAAAAACTCCTAGTGTACAAGATTTTGTGACCATTTGAAAAAAGTGTCCCCATTTCAGACAATTTAATGGCTACTGGCAGCAAACCTGTAAAATCACAAATGCTCTTTAAGGATGTGTGAGTTCTTGAGGTTTGATGAGGGATAGGGGGCCAATATAAGGGCCAAGTACCAGCACGCATCGCATATCATGTGTGCACACCCCCCGGCCCCCCGATCACCAGAACCCCAATGCCGTCGGTCAGGTTCTCCGACGATGCTCCGACGATAGTGCCCCGACGAAGAAAAATGCAACACCAGCACATGCCAAAGCCCAGCATGTGCTACTGTAACCCTCCGTTCGACCCGATCCTAGACTGGGAATGAACTCCATATGCCTAAGGCAACCCACGAAATGAGCGTGCGGGAGCTCAGCCGGCCAGAGGGGTGGGATATGCAAGCCAGGGATCGGTCGGGTCCCCCTCTGCATGCTACTAATCCTGCTGTCGCAACCCTCAATTCGATCCGATCTTAGACTGGGAATGAACTCCATATGCCTAAGCCAACCGACGAAACGAGCGGGCGGGCAGGCACTACGCCGATCGAGAGACGAGATACGCAAGCCGTGGATCGATAGGGTGGTAGGTGGGTTTAGGCACATCTTCATATTTCTGCATGCCAATGCCAGTTTTATGGCTTGTAAATTCATATAATGGTCCCTTAAGCCTTCACGTGAAGTTTCAAGGCAAGACGACTCGTTTTCTATTTTTCATGATTTTCAAAATTTTTGCGGTTCGGGATTTTTTAAAATTTTTTCGGAAGGAGTTTTGGCCCCAAGCTTGGTAGACATGATCCTTGTATTTTTGTTCGCATGCACAAAAAAATTCAGCTAAAAACACGAAGTGTACAAGATTTTGTGACCATTTGAAAAAAGTGTCCTCATTTCAGACACTTTAATGGCTACTGGCAGCAAACCTGTAAAATCACAAATGCTCTTTAAAAGGGTGTGAGTTCTCGAGGTTTGATGAGGGTTAGGGGGCCAATATAAGGGTAAAGCACCAGCACCTATCGCACATCATGTGTGCACACCCCCTCGGCCCCCTGATCATTAGACCCCGAATGCCGTCGGTCAGGTTCTCTGGCGATGCTCCAGTGATAGTGCCCCGGTGAAGAAAAATGCGACACTAGCACATGCCCGAGCCCAGCGTGTGCTGCCTGTAACCCTCAGTCCAATCTGATCCTAGACTGGAATGAACTCCGTATGCTTAGACTAGAATGAACTCCGTATGCCTAAGTCAACCTACGAAATGGGCGTACGGGCGCTCAGTCGGCCAGAGGGGCAGGATACGCAAGCCGAGGATCGGTCAGGTCCCCCTCTGTGTGCTACTGATCCTGCTGCCGCAACCCCCGCTCTGGTCTGATCTTAGACTAGGAATGAACTCCGTATGCCTAAGCCAACCGACAAAACGAGCGGGCGGCCGGGCGGATGGGCACTACGCCGATCGAGAGACGAGATGTGCAAGCCATGGACCGATAAGGTGGTAGGTGGGTTTAGGCACATCTTCATATTTCTACATGCCAATGCCATTTTTATGGCTTGTAAATTCATACAATGGTCCCTTAAGCCTTCACGTGAAGTTTCATGGCAAGACGACTCGTTTTCTATTTTTCACGATTTTCAAAACTTTTTGTGGTTCGGGATTTTTTAAAATTTTTTTGGAAGGAGTTTTGGCCCCAAACTTGGTAGACATGATGCTTGTATTTTTTTTGGGACGCACAAAAAAATTCAACTAAAAACTTGAAGTGTACAAGATTTTGTGACCATTTGAAAAAAGTGTCCCCATTTCAGACACTTTAATGGCTACTGGCAGCAAACCAGTAAAATCTTAAATGCTCTTTAAGGGTGTGTGAGTTCTCGAGGTTTGATGAGGGATAGGGGGCCAATATAAGGGCCAAGTATGGGTACCCATCACACATCATGTGCGCACACCCCCCCCGGCCCCCCCGATCACCGGAACCCCAATGCCGCCGGTCAGGTTCTCCAATGATGCTCCAGCGATGGTGCCCCGACGAAGAAAAATGCGGCACCAGCACATGCCCGAGCCCAGCATTTGCTGTCGCAACCCTCAGTTTGATCCGATCTTAGACTGGGAATGAACTCTGTATGCTTAAACTGGGAATGAACTCCGTATGCCTAAGTCAACCCACGAAACGAGTGTGCGGGCGCTCAGTTGGCCAGAGGGGCGGGATGCGTAAGCTGGGGATCGGTCGGGTCGCCCTCTGCATGCTATCAGTCCTACTACCACAACCCTTGGTCCGGTCCAATCTTATACTGGGAATGAACTCCGTATGCCAAAGCCAACCCACAAAATGCACGGGCTGGCGGGTGGGCGGGCACTACGCCGACCAGAGAGACGGGATGCGTAAGCGTGGATCGATAGGGTGGTAGGTGGGTTTAGGCACATCTTCATATTTTCATGTGCCAATGCCATTTTTATGTTTTGTAAATTCATACTATGGTCCCTTAAGCCTTCACGTGAAGTTTCATGGCAAGATGACTCGTTTTTTATTTTTCACGATTTCAAATCTTTTTCTGGTTCGAGATTTTTGAAAATGTTTTCGGATGGAGTTTTGGCCCGAAACTTGCTAGACGTGATCCTTGTATTTTTGTTGGCTTGCAAAAAAAAATTCAACTAAAGACTCGAAGTGTACAAGATTTTGTGACCATTTCAAAAAAGTGTCCCCATTTCAGGCACTTTAATGGCTACTGGCAGCAAACCTGTAAAATCTGAAATGCTCTTTAAGGGGGTGTGAGTTCTCGAGGTTTGATGAGGGATACGGGTCCAATATAAGGGCAAAGTACCAGCACCCATCGCACATCATGTGCGCACACCCCCCAGCCCCCCCTGATCGCCGGAACCCCAATGCCGACGGTCAGGTTCTCCGGCGATGCTCCGACGATGGTGCCCCGGCAAAGAAAAATGTGGCACCAGCACATGCCCGAGCCCAGCATGTGCTGCCGCAACCCTCGATCTGGTTCGATCCTAGACTGGGAATGAACTTTGTATGCTTAGACTGGGTATGAACTCCATATGCCTAAGTCAACCCACGAAACGAGCGTGCAGGCGGTCAGTCGGCCAGAGGGGTGGGATGCGCAAGCCGAGGATCGGCCGGTCCCCCTCTATGTGCTGCGATCCTATTGCCACAACCCTCAGTCTGGTCTGAACTTAGACTAGGAATGAACTCCGTAAGCCTAAGCCAACTGACGAAACGAGCGGGCGGGCACTACGTCGGCCAGAGAGATGGGATGCGCAAGCCGTGGATCGATAGGGTGGTAGGTGTGTTTAGGCACATCTTCATATTTCTATGTGCCGATGCCAATTTTGTGGCTTGTAAATTCATACAATGGTCCCTTAAGCCTTCACCTGAAGTTTCATGGCAAGACGACTCATTTTCTATTTTTCATGATTTTGGAAACTTTTTACGGTTCGGGATTTTATAAAATTTTTTCGGAAGGAGTTTTGGCCCCAAACAAGGTAGACGTGATCCTTGTATTTTTTTTGGCATGCACAAAAATATTCAGCTAAAAACTCGAAGTGTACAAGATTTTATGACCATTTGAAAAAGTTGTCCCCATTTTTGACACTTTAATGGCTACTGGCGACAAACCTGTAAAATCTCAAATGCTCTTTAAGGGGGTGTGAGTTCTTGAGGTTTGATGAGGGATAGGGGGCCAATATAAGGGCCAAGTACCAGCACCCATCGCACATCATGTGCGCACACCCCCCGACCCCCCGATCACTGAACACCAATGCCGTCGGTTAGGTTCTTCGGTGATGGTGCCCCGATGAAGAAAAATGCGGCACCAACACATGCCTGAGCCCAGCATGTGCTGTCGCAACCCTCGGTTCGATCTGATCTTAGACTGGGAATGAACTCCGTATGCCTAAAAAAACCCACGACCACGAAACGAGCGTGCGGGTGCTCAACCGTGGATCGATAGGGTGGCAAGTGGGTTTAGGCACATCTTCATATTTCTGTGTGCCAAAGCCATTTTTAGGGCTTGTAAATCCATACAGTGGTCCTTTAAGCCTTCACGTGAAGTTTCATGCCAAGACGACTCGTTTTCTATTTTTCATGATTTTCGAAACTTTTTGTGTTTTGGGATTTTTTAAAATTTTTTTGGAAGGAGTTTTGCCCCAAATTTGGTAGACTTGATCCTTGTATTTTTGTTGGCATGCATAAAAAAATGCAGCCTAAAAACTCAAAGTGTACAAGATTTTGTGACCATTTGAAAAAAGTGTCCCCATTCCAGACACTTTAATGGCTACTGGCAGCAAACCTATAAAATCTCAAATGCTCTTTAAGGGGGTGTGAGTTCCCGAGGTTTGATGAGGGATAGGGGGCCAATATAAGGGCCAAGTACCAGCACCCATCGCACATCATGTAAGCACACCCCCCGCCCCCCGATCGCCGGAACCCCAATGCCACCGGTCAGGTTCTTCGGTGATGCTCCGGTGATGGTGCCCCAGTGAAGAAAAATGCGACACCAGCACTACCCGAGCCCAGCATGTGCTGCCACAACCCTCTGTCCGATACGATCTTAGACTGGGAATGAACTCTGTATGCTTAGACTGGGAATGAACTCCGTATGCCTAAGTCAACCCACGAAACGAGCGTGCGGGCGCTCAGCTGGCCAGAGGGGCGAGATGTGCAAGTCGGGGATCAACCTGGTCCCCCTCTATGTGCTGTCGATCCTACTGTCACAACCCTCGGTCTGGTCTGATCTTAGACTGGGAATAAACTCCGTATGCCTAAGCCAACCGACGAAATGAGCGGACGGGCGGGTGGGCGGGCACTATGCCGACCAGAGAGACGGGATGCGCAAGCCGTGGATCGATAGGGTGGTAGGTGGATTTAGGCACATCTTCATATTTCTGTGTGCCAATGCCATTTTTATGGCTAGTAAATTCATACAATGGTCCCTTAAGCCTTCACGTGAAGTTTCATGGCAAGACGACTCGTTTTCTATTTTTCATGATTTTTGAAACTTTTTACGGTTCGGGATTTTTTAAAATTTTTTCGGAAGGATTTTTGTTCCCACACTTGGTAGACGTGATCCTTGTATTTTTGTTGGCATGCACAAAAAAATTCAGCTAAAAACTCGAAGTGTACAAGATTTTGTGACCATTTGAAAAAAGTGTCCCCATTTCAGACACTTTAATGGCTACTGGCAACAAACCTGTAAACTCTCAAATGCTCTTTAAGGGGTGTGAGTTCTTGAGGTTTGATGAGGGATAGGGGGCCAATATAAGGCCAAGTACCAGCACCAATCGCACATCATGTGCACACACCCCCTTGGACCCCCCATCGCCGGAACCCCAATGCCGTTGGTCAGGTTCTCCGACGATGCTCCGGTGATGGTGCCCCGGCGAAGAAAAATGTGGCACCAGCACATGCCTGAGCCCAGCATGTGCTGCTGCAACCCTCGGTCTGGTCCGATCTTAGACTGGGAATGAACTCCGTATGCCTAAGTCAACCCATGAAACGAGTGTGCGGGCACTCAGTCGGCCAGAGGGGCGAGATGTGCAAGCTGGGGATCGATCGGGTCCCCCTCTGCATGCTGTCGATCCTGCTACTGTAACCCTCTGGCTGGTCCAATCTTAGACTGAGAATGAACTCCGTATGCCTAAGCCAACCGACGAAACGAGCAGGTAGACGGGCGGGCGGGCACTACACTGGCTAGAGAGACGGGATGCGCAAGCCGTGGATCGATAGGGTGGTAGGTGGGTTTAGGCACATCTTCATATTTCTACGTGCCAATGCCATTTGTATGGCTTGTAAATTCATACAATGGCCCTTAAGCCTTCACGAGACGTTTCATGCCGAGATGACTCGTTTTCTATTTTTCACGAATTTTGAAACTTTTTACGGTTCGAGATTTTTAAAATTTTTTCGGAAGGAGTTTTGGCCCCAAACTCAGTAGATGAGATCCTTGTATTTTTTTTGGCTTGCACAAAAAAACTCAGCTACAAACTCGAAGTGTACAAGATTTTGTGACCATTTGAAAAAAGTGTCCCCATTTCAGACACTTTAATGGCTACTGGCAGCAAACCTGTAAAATCTCAAATGCTCTTTAAGGGGGTGTGAGTTCTTGAGGTTTGATGAGGGATAGGGGGCCAATATAAGGGCCAAGTACCAGCACCCATCGCACATCATGTGCACACACCCCCTCGGACCCCCCATCGCCGGAACCCCAATGCCGTTGGTCAGGTTCTCCGACGATGCTCCGGTGATGGTGCCTCGACGAAGAAAAATGCGGCACCAGCACATGCCCGAGCCCAGCATGTGCTGTCACAACCCGCGGTTCGGTCCGATCTTAGATTGGGAATGAACTCCGTATGCTTAGACTGAGAATGAACTCCGTATGCCTAAGTTAACCCACGAAACTAGCGTGCGGGCGCTCAACCAGCCAGAGGGGCGGGACGCGCAAGCCGGGGATCGGTCGGGTCCCCCTCTACGTGCTACCGATCATGCTACCACAACCCTCAGTCTGGTACAATCTTAGACTAGGAATGAACTCTGTATGCCTAAGCCAACTGACGAAACGAGCGGGCGGGCGGGCACTACGTCGGCCAGAGAGACGGGATGCGCAAGCCGTGGATCGATAGGGTGGTAGGTGGGTTTAGGCACATCTTCATATTTCTGTGTACCAATCCCATTTTTATTGGCTTGTAAATTCATGCAATGGCCCTTAAGCCTTCACATGAAGTTTCATGGCAAGACGACTCATTTTTTTATTTTTCACGATTTTTGAAACTTTTTACGGTTCGGGATTTTTTAAAATTTTTTTGAAAGGATTTTTGGCCCCAAACTTCGTAGACATGATCCCTGTATTTTTGTTGGCATTCAAAAAAAAACTCAGCTAAAAACTCGAAGTGTACAAGATTTTGTGACCATTTGAAAAAAGTGTCCCCATTTCAGACACTTTAATGGCTACTGACAGCAAACCTGTAAAATCTCAAATGCTCTTTAAGGGGGTCTGAGTTCTTGAGGTTTGATGAGGGATAGGGGGCCAATTTAAGGGCCAAGTACAAGCACCAATCGCACATCATGTGCACACACCCCCTCGGACCCCCCATCACCGGAACCCCAATGCCGTCAGTCAGGTTCTCCGACGATGCTCCGACGATGGTGCCCCGACGAAGAAAAATGCGGCACCAGCACATGCCCGAGCCCAGTATGTGTTGTTGCAACCCTCGGTTTGGTCCGATCTTAGACTGGGAATGAACTTCATATGCTTAGACTGGGAATGAACTCCGTATAACTAGGTCAACCCATGAAACGAGCGTGCGGGCGCTCAGCCAACCAGAGGGGCGGGACGTGCAAGTCGAGGATCGACCGGGTCCCCCTCTACATGCTGCCAATCCTGCTACCACAACCCTCGGTTTGGTCCAATCTTAGACTAGGAATGAACTCCGTATGCCTAAGCCAACCGACGAAACGAGCGGGCGGGCGAGCGGGCGGGCACTACGCCGGCCAGAGAGATGGGATGCGTAAGCCGTGGATCGATAGGGTGGTAGGTGGGTTTAGGTACATCTTCATATTTCTACGTGCCAATGCCATTTTTATAGCTTGTAAATTCATAAAGTGGTCCTTTAAGCCTTCATGTTAAGTTTAATGGCAAGACGAATCGTTTTCTATTTTTCACGATTTTTGAAACTTTTTACGGTTCGAGATTTTTTAAAATTTTTTCGAAAGGAGTTTTGGCCCCAAACTTGGTAGGCATGATCCTTGTATTTTTGTTGGTATGCACAAAAACATTCAGCTACAAACTCGAAGTGTACAAGATTTTGTGACCATTTGAAAAAAGTGTCCCCATTTCAGACACTTTAATGGCTACGGGTAGCAAACCTATAAAATCTGAAATGCTCTTTAAGGGGGTGTGAGTTTTCGATGTTTGATGAGGGATAGAGGGCCAATATAAGGGCCAAGTACCAGCACCCATCGCATATCATGTGCACACACCCCCCCGACCCCCCCGATCGTCGGAACCCCAATGCCGCCGGTCAGGTTCTCCGACAATGCTCCAACGATGTGCCCCGACGAAGAAAAATGTGACACCAGCACATGCCCGAGCCCAGCATGTGCTGCCGCAACCCTTGGTCGGGTCTGATCTTAGACTGGGATTGAATTCCGTATGCTTAGATTGGGAATGAACTTCGTATGCCTAAGTCAACCCACGAAACGAGCGTGCGGGGCGCTCAGCCGGCTAAAGAGGCGAGATGATCAAGTCGGGGATCGGTCGGGACCCCCTCTACGTGTTGTCGATCTTGCTGCCACAACCCTCGGTCTGGTCTGATCTTAGACTGGGAATGAACTATGTATGCCTAAGCCAACCGACGAAACGAGCGGGCGGGCACTATGACGTCCAGAGAGACAGGATGCGCAAGCCGTGGATCGATAGGGTGGTAGGTGGGTTTAGGCACATCTTTATATTTCTGCATGCCAATGCCATTTTTATGGCTTGTAAATTCATACAATGGTCCCTTAAGCCTTCACGTGAAGTTTCATGGCAAGATGACTCATTTTCTATTTTTCACGATTTTTGAAACTTTTTTTGGTTCGGGATTTTTTAAAATTTTTTCGGAAGGAGTTTTGGCCCCAAACATGGTAGACGTGATCCTTGTATTTTTGTTGGCATGAACAAAAAATTCAGCTAAAAACTCGATGTGTACAAGATTTTGTGACCATTTGAAAAAAGTGTCCCCATTTCAGACACTTTAATTGCTACGGGTAGCAAACCTATAAAATCTGAAATGCTCTTTAAGGGGGTGTGAGTTTTCGATGTTTGATGAGGGATAGGGGGCCAATATAAGGGCCAAGTACCAGCACCCATCGCATATCATGTGCACACACCCCCCCGACCCCCCCGATCGTCGGAACCCCAATGCCGCCGGTCAGGTTCTCCGACAATGCTCCAACGATGTGCCCCGACGAAGAAAAATGTGACACCAGCACATGCCCGAGCCCAGCATGTACTGCCGCAACCCTTGGTCGGGTCTGATCTTAGACTGGGAATGAACTCTGTATGCTTAGACTGGGAATGAACTCCGTATGCCTAAGTCAACCCACGAAATGAGCGTGCGGGCACTCAACCGACCAAAGGGGCAGATGCGCAAGCCGGGGATCGACCGGGTCCCCCTCTACATGCTATCGATCCTGCTGCCACAACCCTCAGTCTAGTTCGATCATAAACTGGGAATGAGCTCCGTATGCCTAAGCCAACCGACGAAACGAGCGGGCGGGCACTACGTCGTCCAGAGAGACGGGATGCGCAAGCCGTGGATCGATAGGGTGGTAGGTGGGTTTAGGCACATCTTCATATTTCTACGTGCCAATGCCATTTTTATGGCTTGTAAATTCATACAATGGTCCTTTAAGCCTTCACGTGAAGTTTCATGGCAAGACGACTCGTTTTCTATTTTTCACGATTTTTGAAACTTTTTACGGTTCGTGATTTTTTAAAATTTTTTCGGAATGAGTTTTAGCCCCGAACTTGGTAGACGTGATCCTTTTATTTTCGTTGGCGTGCACAAAAACATTCGGCTAAAAACTCGTAGTGTACAAGATTTTGTGACCATTTGAAAAAAGTGTCCCAATGTCAGACACTTTAATGGCTACCGGTAGCAAACCTGTAAAATCTGAAATGCTCTTTAAGGGGGTGTGAGTTCTCGAGGTTTGATGAGGGATAGGGGGCCAATATAAGAGCCAAGTACCAGCACCCACCGCACATCATGTGCGTACACCCCCCCCCGACCCCACCGATCGTCGAAACCCTAATGCCACCAGTCAGGTTCTCCGGCGATGCTCCGGCGATGGTGTCCCAATGAAGAAAAATGTGGCACCAGCACATGCCCGAGCCCAGCATGTGTTGTCGCAACCTTCGGTCATGTTTGATCTTAGATTGGGAATGAACTCCAAATGCTTAGATTAGGAATGAACTCCGTATGCCTAAGTCAACCCACGAAACGAGCGTGCGGGCGCTCAGCCGGCCAGAGGGGCGAGATGCGTAAGCCGGGGATCGGTCGGGTCCCCCTCTGCATGCTATCGATCTTGCTGCCACAACCCTCGGTTTGATCCGATCTTAGAATGGGAATGAACTCCGTGTGCCTAAGCCAACCGACGAAACGAGCGGGCGGGCGGGCAGGCAGGCACTACGTCGGCCAGAGAGACGGTATGCGCAAGCCGTGGATCGATAGGGTGGTAGGTGGGTTTAGGCACATCTTCATATTTCTGCATGCCAATGCCATTTTTATGGCTTGTAAATTCATACAATGGTCCCTTAGGCCTTCACGTGAAGTTTCATGGCAAGACGACTCGTTTTCTATTTTTCACGATTTTTGAAACTTTTTGCGGTTCGTGATTTTTTAAAATTTTTTCGGAAGGAGTTTTAGCCCTGAACTTGGTAGACGTGATCCTTGTATTTTTGTTGGCGTGCGCAAAAACATTCGGCTAAAAACTCGTAGTGTACAAGATTTTGTGACCATTTCAAAAAAGTGTCCCAATGTCAGACACTTTAATGGCTACTGGCAACAAACCTTTAAACTCTCAAATGCTCTTTAAGGGGGTGTGAGTTCTCGAGGTTTGATGAGGGATAGGGGGCCAATATAAGGGCCAAGTACCAGCACCCATCGCACATCATGTGCGTACACCCCTTGGCCCCCCCGATCACCGGAACCCTATGCCGCCGGTCAGGTTCTCCGACGATGCTTCAGTGATGGTGCCCCGACGAAGAAAACTGCGGCACCAGCACTTGCTCGAGCCCAGCATAAGCTGTCGCAACCCTCGGTCCGATCGAATCTTAGACTGGGAATCAACTCTGTATGCTTAGACTGGGAATGAACTTCGTATGCCTAAGTCAACACATGAAACGAGCATACGGGCTCTCAGCCGGCCAGAGGGGCGGATGCGCAAGCCGAGAATCGGCCAAGTCCCCCTCTACATGCTGCCGATCTTCCTGCCACAACCCGATCTTAGACTAGGAATGAACTCCATATGCCTAAGCCAATCGACAAAATGAGCGTGCGGCGGGCCGACGGGCCTGCACTACGTCGGCCAGGGAGACGGGATGCGCAAGCCGTGGATCGATAGGGTGGTAGGTGGGTTTAGGCACATCTTCATATTTCTACGTTCCAATGCCATTTTTATGGCTTGTAAATTCATAAATGGTCCCTTAAGCCTTCACATGAAGTTTCATGGCAAGACGACTCGTTTTCTATTTTTCACGATTTTCAAAACTTTTTACGGTTCGGGATTTTTTAAAGTTTTTTCAGAAGGAGTTTTGGCCCCAAACTTGGTAGACGTGATCGTTGTATTTTTGTTGGCATGGACAAAAAAATTCAGCTAAAAACTGGAAGTGTACAAGATTTTGTGACCGTTTGAAAAAAGTGTCCCCATTTCAGACACTTTAATGGCTACTGGCAGCAAACCTGTAAAATCTCAAATGCTCTTTAAAGGGGTGTGAGTTCTTGAGGTTTGATGAGGGATAGGGGCCAATATAAGGGCCAAGTACCAGCACCCATCGCGCATCATGTGCACACACCCCCTCCGAACCCCCCATCGCTGGAACCCCAATGCCGTCGGTCAGGTTCTCCGACGACGCTCCGGCGATGGTGCCCTAACGAAGAGAAATGCGACACCAGCACATGCCCGAGCCCAGCATGTGCTTTCGCAACCCTCGGTCTGGTCTGATCTTAGACTGGGAATGAACTCCATATGCTTAGACTGGGAATGAACTTCGTATGCCTTAGTCAACCCATCAAAACGAGCGTGCGGGCACTCAGCCGGCCAGAGGGGTGGGATACGCAAGTCGGGGATCGACCAAGTCCCCTTCTATGTGCTGCCGATCTTGCTACCGCAACCCTCGGTTTGGTCCGATCTTAGACTGGGAATGAACTCCGTATGCCTAAGCCAACCGACGAAACGGGCGGACGGGTGGGAGGGCAGGCACTATGCCGACCAGAGAGATGGGATGCGCAAGCCATGGATCGATAGGGTGGTAGGTGGGTTTAGGTACATCTTCATATTTTTGCGTGCCAATGCCATTTTTATGGCTTCTAAATTCATATAGTGGTCCCTTAAGCCTTCACGTGAAGATTCATGGCAAGACGACTCGTTTTTTATTTTCAACGATTTTCAAAACTTTTTACGGTTTGGGATATTTTAAAATTTTTTCGGAAGGAGTTTTGGCCCCAAACTTGGTAGACATGATCCTTGTATTTTTTTTGGCATGTACAAAAACATTTAGCTAAAAACTCGAAGTGTACAAGATTTTGTGACAATTTGAAAAAAGTGTCCCCATTTTAGACACTTTAATGGCTACTGGCAGCAAACCTGTAAAATCTGGAATGCTCTTTAAGGCGGTGTGAGTTCTCGAGGTTTGATGAGGGATAGGGGCCAATATAAGGGCCAAGTACCAGCACCCATGGCACATCATGTGCGCACACCCCCCGGCCCCCCCGATCGCTGGAACCCTAATGCCGTCGGTCAGGTTCTCCGACGATGGTGCCCTGGCAAAGAAAAATACGGCACCAGCACATGCCCGAGCCCAGCATGTGCTACCGTAAATCTTGGTCCGATCCAATCTTAGATTGGGTATGAACTCCGCATGCTTACACTGGGAATGAACTCCATATGCCTAAGTCAACCCATGAAACGGGCATGCGGGCACTCATCCGACCAAAGGGGTGGGATGCACAAGCCGAGGATCGGTCGGGTCCCCCTCTGCGTGCTGCCGATCCTGCTATCGCAACCCTCAGTTTGGTCCAATCTTAGACTGGAATGAACTTCGTATGGCTAAGCCAACCGATGAAATGAGTGGACGGGCAGGCACTACGCCGGCCAGAGAGACGGGATGCGCAAGCCCTGGATCGATAGGGTGGTAGGTGGGTTTAGGCACATCTTCATATTTCTACGTGCCAATGCCATTTTTATGGCTTGTAAATTCATAAATGGTCCCTTAAGCCTTCACATGAAGTTTCATGGCAAGACGACTCGTTTTCTATTTTTCACGATTTTCAAAACTTTTTACGGTTCGGGATTTTTTAAAGTTTTTTCAGAAGGAGTTTTGGCCCCAAACTTGGTAGACGTGATCGTTGTATTTTTGTTGGCATGGACAAAAAAATTCAGCTAAAAACTCGAAGTGTACAAGATTTTGTGACCGTTTGAAAAAAGTGTCCCCATTTCAGACACTTTAATGGCTACTGGCAGCAAACCTGTAAAATCTCAAATGTTCTTTAAGGGGGTGTGAGTTCTCGAGGTTTGACGAGGGATAGGGGCCAATATAAGGGCCAAGTACCGGCACCCATCGCACATCATGTTCGCACACCCCCCCCGGCCCCCCCGATCGCTGGAACCCTAATGTCGCCGGTCAGGTTCTCCAGTGATGCTCCGGCGATGGTGCCCCGGTGAAGAAAAATGCGGCACCAGCACATGCCCCGACCCCAGTATGTGCTACCAAAACCCTCGGTCCGATCTGATCTTAGACTGGGAATGAACTTCGTATGCTTAGACTGGGAATGAACTCCGTATGCCTAAGTTAACCCACGAAACGGACGTGCAGGCGTTCAGCCGACCAGAGGGAAGGGATGCGCAAGCCGAGGATCGATTGGGTCTCCTTCTGCATGCTGTCAATCCTACTGCCGCAACCCTCAGTCCGGTACGATCTTAGACTGGGAATGAACTCCGTATGCCTAAGCCAACCGACGAAATGAGCGGACGGGTGGGCGGGCGGGCACAACGCCGGCCAAAGAGATGGGATGCGCAAGCCGTGGATCGATAGGGTGGTAGGTGGGTTTAGGCACATCTTTATATTTCTACGTGCCAATGCCATTTTTATAGCTTGTAAATTCATAAATTGGTCCTTTAAGCCTTCATGTTAAGTTTCATGGCAAGATGACTTGTTTTCTATTTTTCACGATTTTTGAAACTTTTTACGGTTCGGGATTTTTTTAAATTTTTTCGGAAGGGCTTTGGCCCCAAACTTGGTAGACGTGATCCTTTTTTTTTTGTTGGCATGCATAAAAATATTCAACTAAAAACTCGAAGTGTACAAGATTTTGTGACCATTTGAAAAAAGTGTCCCCATTTCAGACACTTTAATGGCTACTGGCCACAAACCTGTAAAATCTCAAATGCTCTTTAAGGGGGTGTGAGTTATCGAGGTTTCATGAGGGATAGGGGGCCAATATAAGGGCCAAGTACCAGCACCCATCGCACATCATGTGCGCACAACCCCCCCCGGCCCCCCCGATCGTTGGAACCCCAATACCGTCGGTCAAGTTCTCCGACAATGCTCTGATGATATTGCCCCGGTGAACAAAAATGTGGCACCAGCACATGCCTGAGCCCAGGATGTCGCATCCCTCGGTCTGGTCTGATATTAGACTGGGAATGAACTCTGTTTGCTTAGACTGGGAATAAACTCCGTATGCCTAAGTCAACACATGAAACGAGCGTGCGGGCGGGCGCTCAGCCGGCCAGAGGGGTGGGACGCGCAAGCAGGGGATTGGCCGGGTCTCCCTCTACGTGCTATCGATCTTGCTGTCACAACCCTTGGTCTGGTCCGATCTTAGACTAGGAATGAACTCTCCATGCCTAAGCCAACTGACGAAACGAGTGGGTGGGCGGGCGGGCAGGCACTACGTCGACTAAAGAGACTGGATGTGCAAGCCGTGGATCGATAGGGTGGTAGGTGGGTTTAGGCACATCTTCATATTTTTGCATAACAATGCCATTTTTATGGCTTGTAAATTCATACAATGGTCCCTTAAGCCTTCACATGAAGTTTCATGGCAAGACGACTCGTTTTCTATTTTTCACGATTTTCAAAACTTTTTACGGTTCGGGATTTTTTAAAATTTTTTCGGAAGCAGTTCTTACCCCAAACTTGGTAGACGTGATCCTTGTACTTTTGTTGGCATGCACAAAAAAATTCAGCTAAAAACTCAAAGTCTACAAGATTTTGTGACCATTTGAAAAAAGTGTCCCCATTTAAGACACTTTAACGGCTACTTGCAGCAAACCTGTAAAATCTCAAATGCTCTTTAAGGGGGTGTGAGTTCTCGAGGTTTGATGAGGGATAAGGGGCCAATATAAGGGCCAAGTACCAGCACCAATCGCACATCAAGTGCGCACACCCCCCCGGCCCACCCGATTGTCGAAACCCCAATGCTGCCGGTCAGGTTCTCCGATGATGCTCCGACGATGGTGCCCCGACAAAGAAAAATATGGCACCAGCACATGCCTGAGCCCATCATGTGTTGCCGCAACCCTCGGTTCGGTCCGATCTTAGACTGGGAATGAACTCTGTATTCTTAGACTGGGAATGAACTCCCTATGCCTAAGCCAACCGAAGAAACGAGCGGTCGGGCGAACGGGCAGGCACTACGCCGGCCAGAGAGACGTGATGCGCAGGCAATGGATCGATAGGGTGGTAGGTGGGTTTAAGCACATCTTCATATTTCTGCATGCCAATGCCATTTTTCTGGCTTGTAAATTCATACAATGGCCCCTTCAGCCTTCACGTGAAGTTTCTTGGCAAGACGATGCATTTTCTATTTTTCATGACTTTTGAAACTTTTTACGATTCGAGATTTTTTAAAATTTTTTTAGAAGGTGTTTTGGCCCTAAACGTGGTAGACGTGATCCTTGTATTTTTGTTGGCATGCACAAAAATATTCTGCTAAAAACTCGAAGTGTATAAGATTTTGTGACCATTTGAAAAAAGTGTCCCCATTTCAGACACTCTAACGGCTACTGGCAGCAAACCTGTAAAATCTCAAATGCTCTTTAAGGGGGTGTGAGTTCTCAAGGTTTGATGAGGGATAGGGGGCCAATATAAGGGCCAAGTACCAGTACCAATCGCACATCATGTGCGTACACCTCCCGGCCCCCCGATCCTCGGAACCCCAATGCCGTCAGTCAGGTTCTCCGATGATGCTTCGATGATGGTGCCCTGGCTAGAGGGGCGGGATGCATAAGTCAGGGATCGACCGGGTCCCCCTCTGCGTACTGCCGATCTTGCTACCGTAACCCTCCATCTGATCCGATCTTAGGGTGGTAGGTGGGTTTAGGCACATCTTCATATTTTTGCATAACAATGCCATTTTTATGGCTTGTAAATTCATACAATGGTCCCTTAAGCCTTCACGTGAAGTTTCATGGCAAGGCGACTCATTTTCTATTTTTCACGATTTTTGAAACTTTTTACGTTTTGAGATTTTTGAAACTTTTTTCGAAAGGAGTTTCGGCCCCAAACTTGGTGGACGTCATCCTTGTATTTTTATTGGCATGCACAAAAAAATTCAGCTAAAAACTCGAAGTTTACAAGATTTTGTGACCATTTGAAAAAAGTGTTCCCATTTCAGACACTTTAATGCCTACTGGCAGCAAACCTATAAAATCTCAAATGCTCTTTAAGGGGTGTGAGTTCTCAAGGTTTGATGAGGGATAGGGGGCCAATATAAGGGCCAAGTTAGAGCACCCATCGTACATCAAGTGCGCACAACCCCCCCGGCCCCCCTGATCGTTGGAACCCCAATGCCGCCGATCAGGTTCTCCGACATTGCTCCGACGATGGTGCCTTGGCAAAGAAAAATACGGCACCAGCACTTGTCCGAGCCCAGCATGTGCTGCCGCAACCCTCGGTCTGGTCCGATCTTAGACTGGGAATGAACTCCGTATGCTTAGACTGGGAATGAACTCCATATGCCTAAGTCAACCCATGAAACGAGCGTGTGGGTGCTCAACCGGCCAGAGGGGCGGGATGCGCAAGCCGGGGATCGGTCAGGTCCCCCTCTGTGCGCTACCAATCCTGCTACCACAACCGTCAGTCCGGTCTGATCTTAGACTGGGAATGAACTCCGTATGCCTAAGCCAACCGACGAAACGAGCGGGCGGGCGGGTACTACACCGGCCAGAGAGACGGGATGCACAAGCCGTGGATCGATAGGGTGGTAGGTGGGTTTAGGCACATCTTCATATTTCTGCATGCCAATGCCATTTTTATGGCTTGTAAATTCATACAATGGTCCCTTAAGCCTTCACGTGAAGTTTCATGGCAAGATGACTCATTTTCTCTTTTTCATGATTTTTGAAACTTTTTAAGGTTCTGATTTTTTAAAATTTTTCGGAAGGAGTTTTGGCCCCAAACTTGGTAGATGTAACCCTTGTATTTTTGTTGTCATGCATAAAAAAATTCAGCTAAAAACTCAAAGTGTACAAGATTTTGTGACCATTTGAAAAAAGTGTCCCTATTTCAGACACTTTAATGGCTACTTGCAGCAAACCTGTAAAATCTCAAATGCTCTTTAAGGGGGTGTGAGTTCTTGAGGTTTGATGAGGGATAGGGGGCCAATATAAGGGCCAAGTACCAGCACCCATCGAACATGATGTGCGCACACACCCCCGACCCCCCGATCGCCGGAAACCCAATGCCGTCGGTTAGGTTCTCCGGCGATGGTGCCCCGACAAAGAAAACTGCAGCACCAACACATGCCCCAGCCCAGCATGTGCTGCCGCAACCCTCCGTCCGGTCTGATCTTAGATTGGGAATAAGCTTCGTATGCTTAGACTGGGAATGAACTCCGTATGCCTAAGTCAACCAATGAAACGAGATGCGCAAGCCATGGATCGATAGGGTGGTAGGTGGGTTTAGGCACATCTTCATATTTCTATGTGCCAATGCCGTTTTCATGGCTTGTAAATTCATACAATAGTCCCTTAAGCCTTCACGTGAAGTTTCATGGCAAGACGACTCGTTTTCTATTTTTTAGGATTTTTGAAACTTTTTGCGGTTCGGGATTTTTTAAAATTTTTTCGAAAGGAGTTTTGGCCCCAAACATGGTAGACATGATCCTTGTATTTTTGTTGGCATGCACAAAAAAATTCAGCTAAAAACTCGAAGTCTACAAGATTTTGTGACCATTTGAAAAAAGTGTCCCCATTTCAGACACTTTAATGGCTACTAGCAGCAAACCTTTAAAATCTCAAATGCTCTTTAAGGGGGTGTGAGTTCTCAAGGTTTGATGAGGGATAGGGGTCGATATAAGGGCCAAGTACCAGCACCCATCGCACATCATGTGCGCACACCCCCCGACCCCCCCGATCGTCGGAACCCCAATGCCGTCGGTCAGGTTCTCCGGCGATGCTCCGGCGATGGTGCCCCGACGAAGAAAAATGCGGCACCAACACATACCCGAGCCCAGCATGTGCTACCGCAACCCTCAGTGTGGTCCGATCTTAGACTGGGAATGAACTCTGTATGCGTAGACTAGTAATGAACTCCGTATGCCTAAGTCAACCCATGAAATGAGCGTGCGGGTGCTCAGCCGGCCAGAGGGGCGGATGCACAAGTCGGGGATCGGCCTCGTCCCCCTCTGCATGCTACCGATCCTACTACTACAACCCTCGGTCCGGACCGATCTTAGGCTGGGAATGAACTCCGTATGCCTAAGCCAACCGACGAAACGAGCGGGCGGGCGGGCACTACACCAGCCAGAGAGACGGGATGCGCAAGCCGTGCATCGATAGGGTGGTAGGTGGGTTTAGGCACATCTTCATATTTCTGCATGCCAATGCCATTTTTATGGCTTGTAAATTGACACAATGGTCCCTAAAGCCTTCACGTGAAGTTTCATGGCAAGATGACTCGTTTTTCTATTTTTCATGATTTTCAAAACTTTTTGCGATTCGGGGTTTTTTAAAATTTTTTCGTAAGAAGTTTTGGCCGTAAACTTGGCAAACATGATCCTTGTATTTTTGTTGGCTTGCACAAAAAAATTCAGCTAAAAACTAGAAGTGTACAAGATTTTGCGACCATTTGAAAAAGTGTCCCTATTTTAGACACTTTAATGGCTACTGGCAGCAAACCTTTAAAATCTCAAATGCTCTTTAAGGGGGTGTGAGTTCTCGAGGTTTGATGAGGGATAGGGGGCCAATATAAGGGCCAAGTACCAGCACCCATCGTACATATGTGCGCACCCCCCCGACCCCCCCGATCGTCGGAACCTCAATGCCGCTGGTTAGATCTCCGACGATGTTGCCCTGGTGAAAAAAAATGTGGCACCGACACATGCCCGAGCCCAGCATGTGCTGCCACTACCCTCGGTCCGGTCCGATCTTAGACTGGGAATGAACTCCGTATGCGTAGACTGGTAATGAACTCCGTATGCCTAAGTCAACCCACGAAATGAGCGTATGGGTGCTCAGCAGGCCAGAAGGGCGGGACGCGCAAGCCGGGGATCGGCCTAGTCCCCCTCTGCGTACTGCCGATCCTGTGGCTGCAACCCTCGGTCCGGTCCAATCTTAGACTGGGAATGAACTCCGTATGCCTAAGACAACCGACGAAACAAGCGGGCGGGCGGGCACTACGCTAGCAGAGAGACAGGATGCGCAAGCCGTGCATTGATAGGGTGGTAGGTGGGTTGAGGCACCTCTTTATATTTTTGCATGCCAATGCCATTTTTATGGCTTGTAAATAGATACAATGGTCGCTTAAGCCTTCACATGAAGTTTCATGGCATGACGACTCGTTTTTCTATTTTCACGATTTTCAAAACTTTTTACGGTTTGAGGTTTTTTCAAAATTTTTTCGTAAGGAGTTTTGGCCCCAAACTTAGTAGACATGATCCTTGTATTTTTTTTGGCATGCACAAAAAAATTCAGCTAAAAACTCGAAGTGTACAACATTTTGTGACCATTTGAAAAAAGTGTCCCCATTCCAGACACTTTAATGGCTACTGGTAGCAAACCTTTAAAATCTTAAATGCTCTTTAAGGGGGTTTGAGTTCTCAAGGTTTGATGAGGGATAGGGGGCCAATATAAGGGCCAAGTACCAGCACCCATCGTACATATGTGCGCACACCCCCCCCGACCCCCCGATCGCTGGAACCCCAATGCCGTCAGTCAGGTTCTTTGACGATGTTGCCCTCGCGAAGAAAAATGCGACACCAACACATGCCGGAGCCCAGCATGTGCTTCCGTAACCCTCGGTCTGGTCTGAACTTAGACTGGGAATGAACTCCGTATGCTTAGACTGGAAATGACCTCCATATGCCCAAGTCAGCCCACAAAACGAGCGTGCGGGTGCTCAGCTGGCCAGGGGGTGGGATGCGTAAGCCGGGGATCGGTCGGGTCCCCCTCTACGTGCTACCGATCCTGCTACCGCAACCCTCGGTCTGGTCTGATCTTGGACTATGAATGAACTCCGTATGCCTAAGCCAATGAACGAAACGAGCAGGCGGACGGGCGGGCGGGCACTACGCCGGCCAGAGAGACGGGATGCGCAAGCCGTGGATCGATAGGGTGGTAGGTGGGTTTAGGCACATCTTCATATTTCTATGTGCCAATGCCATTTTTATAGCTTGTAAATTCATACAATGGTCCCTTAGGACTTCATGTGAAGTTTCATGGCAAGACGACTCATTTTCTATTTTTCACGACTTTTGAAACTTTTTACGGTTTGGTTTTTTTTTAAAATTCTTTCGAAAGGAGTTTTGGCCCCAAACTTGGTAGACGTGATCATTGTATTTTTGTTGGCATGCACAATAAAATTCAGCTAAAAACTCAAAGAGTACAAGATTTTGTGACCATTTGAAAAAAGTGTCCCCATTTCAGACACTTTAATGGCTACTGGCAGCAAACCTGTAAAATCTCAAATGCTCTTTAAGGGGGTGTGAGTTCTCGAGGTTTGATAAGGGATAGGGGGCCAATATAAGGGCCAAGTACCAGCACCCATTGTACATCATGTGCGCACACCCCCCCGGCCCCCTCGATCACCGGAACCCTAATGTCGTCGGTCAGGTTCTCCGGTAATGCTCCAGCGATGGTGCCCCAACGAAGAAAAATGCAGCACCAGCACATGCCCGAGCCCAACATGTGCTGCCGCAACCCTCGGTCTGGTTCGATCTTAGACTGGGAATGCACTGTGTATGCTTAGACTGGGAATGAACTTTGTATGCCTAAGTCAACCCACGAAACGAGCGTCGAGTGCTCAACCGGCCAGAGGGTTGGGATGCCCAAGCTGAGGATCGGTCGGGTCCTCCTCTGTGTGCTATCGATCCTGCTGCCGCAACCCTCAGTCCAGTCTGATTTCTGTGTTGCAGTGCCATTTTTATGGCTTGTAAATTCATATTGTGGTCCCTTAGGCCTTCACGTGAAGTTTCATGGCAAGACGACTCGTTTTCTATTTTTAATGATTTTTGAATCTTTTTACGGTTCGAGATTTTTTTAAATTTTTTTGGAAGGAGTTTTGGTCCCAAACCTGGTAGGCGTGGTCCTTGTATTTTTGTTGGCATGTACAAAAACATTTAGCTAAAAGCTCGTAGTGTACAAGATTTTGTGACCATTTGTAAAAAGTGTCCCCATTACAAACACTTTAATGGCTACTGGCGGCGAACCTGTAAAATCTCAAATGCTCTTTAAGGGTGTGTGAGTTCTCGAGGTTTGATGAGGGCGATTATGGGGCCAATATAAGGACAAGTAGTTAGCCACCCATCCACATCATGTGCGCACACCTCCCTGGCCCCTCGATCGTCAGAACCCAATGCTGCTGTCAGGGTTCTCCGTACGATGCTCCGACATGGTGCCCCGATGAAAGAAATACTGCCCAGCAATGCTGAGCCCAGCATGTGCTGCCGCAAACCCCGGTGGTCTGATCTGATCTTAGACTGGAATGAATACGCATGCTTAGACTTGCACGCATATGCCTAAGTCCATCCACGGAACGAGCGTATGCGGCGCTTAGCGGCCAGGGGCGGGGATGCGCAGCAGGGATCGCCGGGTACCCTCTGCATGCTACTGATTCGCTCGCTATCGAAACCCTCGATCTGGTTGATGAGGGAGAGGGCCAAAATATAGGCCAAGTTACCGACACCCATCGCAATCATGTGCGCACTGCCCCCTGATCGTTGGAACCCCAATGCCGCCGGTCAGGTTCTCCAGTGATGCTCCAGTGATGGTGCCTCGACAAAGAAAATTACGTTACCAGCACATGCTCGAGCCCAGCTTGTGTTGTCGCAACCCTCAATCCGGTCTGATCCTAGACTGGGAATGAACTCCATATGCTTAGACTGGGAATGAACTCCGTATGCCTAAGTCAACCCATGAAACAAGCATGCGGGCGCTCAGCCAGCCAGAGGGCAGGATGCACAAACCGGGGATCGGTCGGTCCCCCTCTGCGTGCTACCGATCCTGCTGCCACAACCCTCGATCCGGTCTGATCTTAGACTGGGAATGAATTCCGTATGCCTAAGCCAACCGACGAAACGATCAGACGGGCGGGCGGGCGTGCGGGCACTACATCGGCCAGAGAGACGGGATGCGGAAGCCTTGGATCGATACGGTGGTTAGTGGGTTTAGGCATATTTTCATATTTCTATGTGCCAATGCCATTTTTCTGGCTTGTAAATTCATACAATGGTCCCTTAAGCCCTCACGTGAAGTTTCATGGCAAGACGACTCGTTTTCTATTTTTCACGATTTTCAAAACTTTTTGTGGTTCGGGATTTTTTTAAAATTTTTTCGGAATGATTTTTGGCCCCAAACTTGGAAGGCGTCATCCTTGTGTTTTTGTTAGCATGCACAAAAAAATTCAACTAAAAACTCCAAGTGTACAAGATTTTGTGACCATTTGAAAAAAGTGTCCCCATTTTAGACACTTTAATGGCTACTGGCGGCGAACCTGTAAAATCTCAAATGCTCTTTAAGGGGGTGTGAGTTCTCAAGGTTTGATGAGGGATAGGGGGCCAATATAAGGGCCAAGTAGCAGCACCCATCATACATCATTTGCGCACACCCCCCAGCCCCCCCGATCGTCGGAACCGCAATGCCACCGGTCAGGTCTCCGGCGATACTCCGACGATGGTGCCCCGACGAAGAAAAATGTGGCACCAGCACATGCCCGAGCCCAGCATGTGCTGCCGTAACCCTCGGTCCGATCTGATCTTAGACTGGGAATGAACTCCATATGCTTAGACTAGAATAACTCCTGTTATGGCTAAGTCAACCCACGAAATGAGCGCAGCGCTCAGCCGACGAAAGGGCAGGATGCGGCAAGCCGGCATCGGACGATTGGCCCCTGCGTGCTACCATCTGCTGTACACCCTTGTCTGCGTCTGAATCTTAGACTAGAATGACTCCATCTAAGCCAACGACGAAAATGAGCGGTGGCGGCACTACACCGCCAGAGAAGCGTGCGCAAGCCCGGATCTAGGTGTAGGTGGGTTTAGGACATCTTCATATTTCTACATGCCAAATCCATTTTTTATGGCTTGAAATCATACAATGTCCCTTAGCCTTCACGTAAATTCCATGGCAAGACGACTCGTTTTCTATTTTTCACGATTTTGAAACTTTTATCGTTCGGATTTTTAAAATTTTCGGAAGTAGTTGCCCCAAAATGGTAGATGTACCTTGCATTTTCATTGGCATGCACAAAAAACATCAGCTAAAAACTCAAAGTGTACAAGATTTGACCATTTGAAAAAGCGTCCCCATTTCAGACACTTTAATGGCTACTGCCAGCAAACCTATAAAATCTCAAATGCTCTTTAAGGGGGTGTGAGTTCTCAGTTTGATGAGGGGATAGGGGGCCAATATAAGGTCCAAGTACCGAGCACCCATCATACATCATGCGCACACCCCCCGCCCCCCCGATCACCGGAACCCCAACGCTTCAATCAGTCTCCGACAGCTCCATATGTGCCTCGGCGAAGAAAAATGCAGCACCAGCAACATTCTTGAGCCCAGCAGTGCTGCCGCAACCCTCGTCTGCCGATCTTGACGCGAATAACCGTATGCTAGACTGGAATAACTCGTTTCTATTTTTTACAATTTCAGAAACTTTGTTTACGTTCAAGAATTTTTAAAATTTTTTTTGGAAGATTTGCCCCAAACTTGGAAGACGTGATCGTTGTATTTTTTTTGGCATGCACAAAAAAATTCAGCTAAAAACTCGAATTGTACAAGATTTTGTGACCATTTGAAAAAAGTGTCCCCATTTCAGACACTTCAGTGGCTACTGGCAGCAAACCTGTAAAATCTCAAATGCTCTTTAAGGGGGTGTGAGTTCTGGAGGTTTGATGAGGGATAGGGGGCCAACATAAGGGCCAAGTACCAGCACCCATCGCACATCATGTGCGGACACCCCCCGGCCCCTCCGATCGTCGGAACCCCAATGCCGTCAATTAGGTTCTCCGGCGATGGTGCCCCGGTGAAGAAAAATACGGCACCAACACATGCCCGAGCCCAGCATGTGCTGCCACAACCCTCGGTCTCGTCCGATCTTAGACTTGGAATGAACTCCGTATGCTTAGACTGGGAATGAACTCCGTATGCCTAAGTCAACCCACGAAACGAGCGTGCGGGTACTCAACCGGCCAGAGGGGCGGGATACGCAAGCCAGGGATCGGTCGGGTCCCCCTCTGCGTGCTATCGATCCTGCTGCTGCAACCCGCGGTCTGGTCCAATCTTAGGCAAGGAATGAACTCCGTATGCCTAAGCCAACCGACGAAACGAGCGACCGGGCATTACGTCGGCCAGAGAGACGGGATGCGCAAGCTATGGATCGATATGGTGGTAGGTGGGTTTAGGCACATCTTCATATTTCTATGTGCCAATGCTATTTTTATGGCTTGTAAATTCATACAATGGTCCCTTAAGCCTTCGCGTGAAGTTTCATGGCAAGACGACTTGTTTTCTATTTTTCACGATTTTTGAAACTTTTTGCGGTTCAGGATTTTTTAAAATTTTTACGAAAGGTTTTTTGGCCCCAAACTTAGTAGACGTGATCCTTGTATTTTTGTTGGCATGCACAAAATAATTCAGCTAAGAACTCGAAGTGTACAAGATTTTATGACCCTTTGAAAAAAGTATCCCCATTTCAGATACTTTAATGGCTACTGGCAGAAAACCTGTAAAATCTCAAATGCTCTTTAAGGGGGTGTGAGTTCTCGAGGTTTGATGAGGGATAGGGGGCCAATATAAGAGCCAAGTACTAGCACCCATCGCACATCATGTGCGCACACCCCCCGGTGCCCCGATGGTTGGAACCCCAATGCCACCGGTCAGGTTCTTCGACGATGCTTCGACGATGGTGCCCCGACGAAGAAAAATACGGCACCAACACATGCCCGAGCCCAGTAAGTGCTACCGCAACCCTCAGTCTGATCCAATCTTAGAATGGGAATGAACTCTGTATGCCTAAGTCAACCCACGAAACAAGCGTACGGGTGCTCAGCCGACCAGAGGGGCGAGATGCGTAAGCCAGGGATTGGTCGAGTACCCCTCTGCGTCTACCGATCCTGCTACCGTAACCCTCAGTTTGATCTGATCTTAGACTGGGAATGAACTCCATATGCCTAAGCCAACCAGCGAAATGAGCGGGTGGGCAGGCGGGCGGGCACTACGTCGGCCAGAGAGGCGGGTTGCGCAAGCCATGGATCGATAGGTTGGTAGGTGGGTTTAGGCCCCATCTTCATATTTCTATGTGCCAATGCCATTTTTATGGCATGTAAATTCATACAATGGTCCCTTAAGCCTTCACGTGAAGTTTCATAACAAGACGACTCGTTTTATATTTTTCACGATTTTTGAAAATTTTGCGGTTCGGTATTTTTTAAAATTTTTTCGGAAGGAGTTTTGGCCCCAAACTTGGTACACGTGATCCTTGTATTTTTGTTGGCATGCACAAAAAAAATTCAGCTAAAAACTCGAAGTGTACAAGATTTTGTGACCATTTGAAAAAAGTGTCCCTATTTTAGACACTTTAATGGCTACTGGCAGCAAACCTGTAAAATCTCAAATGCTCTTTAAGGGGGTGTGAGTTCTCGAGGTTTGATGAGGGATAGGGGGCCAATATAAGGGCCAAGTACCAGCACCCATCGCACATCATGTGCGCACACCCCCCCGGCGCCCCGATCGCCAGAACCCTAATGTCGCCGGTCAAGTTCTTCGACGATGCTTCGGCGATGGTGCCCCGACAGAAGAAAAATACGGCACCAGCACATGCCCGAGCCCAGTATGTGCTACCGCAACCCTCAGTCCGATCCAATCTTAGACTGGGAATGAACTCCGTATGCCTAAGTCAACCCACGAAATGAGCGTGCGGGTACTCAGCCGGCCAGAGGGGCAGGATACGCAAGCCAGGGATCGGTCGGGTCCCCCTTTGCGTGCTACCGATCCTGCTGCCGCAACCCACGGTCTGGTCCAATCTTAGGCAAGGAATGAACTCCGTATGCCTAAGCCAACCGACGAAACGAGCGACCGGGCATTACGTCGGCCAGAGAGACGGGATGCGCAAGCTATGGATCGATATGGTGGTAGGTGGGTTTAGGCACATCTTCATATTTCTATGTGCCAATGCTATTTTTATGGCTTGTAAATTCATACAATGGTCCCTTAAGCCTTCGCGTGAAGTTTCATGGCAAGACGACTTGTTTTCTATTTTTCACGATTTTTGAAACTTTTTGCGGTTCGGGATTTTTTAAAATTTTTACGAAAGGATTTTTGGCCCCAAAATTGGTAGACATGACCCTCGTATTTTTGTGGCATGCACAAAAAATTTGAGCTAAAAACTCAAAGTGTACAAGATTTTGTGACCATTTGAAAAAAGTGTCCCCATTTCAGACACTTTAATGGCTACTGGCAGCAAACCTGTAAAATCTCAAATGCTCTTTAAGGGGGTGTGAGTTCTCAAGGTTTCATGAGGGATAGGGGGCCAATTTAAGGGCTAAGTACCAGCACCCATTGCACATCATGTGCGCATACCCCCCGGCCCCTGATCGTCGGAACCCCAATGCCGTCGGTCAGGTTCTCCGGCGATGCTCCGGCGATGGTGCCTCGACGAAGAAAATTACAGCACCAACACATGCCCGAGCCCAGTATGTGCAGCCGTAACCCTTGGTCCGGTCCGATCTTAGACTGGGAATGAACTCAGTATGCTTAGATTGGGAATGAACTCCGTATGCCTAAGTCAACCCACGAAAGAAGTGTGCGGGTGCTCAGTCGGCCAGAGGGGAGAGATGCGCAAGTCGGGGATCGGTCGGGTCCCCCTCTGCGTGCTGCAACCCTCGGTCCGGTCCGATCTTAGACTAGGAATGAACTCCGTATGCCTAAGCCAACCGACGAAACAAGCGGTCGGGGCGGGCGGGCACTACGCCGGCCAAAGAGACGGGATACGCAAGCCGTGGGTCGATAGGATGGTAGGTCGGTTTAGGCACATCTTCTTATTTCTGTGAGCCAATGCCATTTCTATGGCTTGTAAATTCATACAATGGTCCCTTAAGCCTTCACGTGAAGTTTCATGGCAAGACGACTCGTTTTCTATTTTTCACGATTTTTGAAACTTTTTACGGTTCCGGATTTTTTAAAATTTTTTCGGAAGGAGTTTTGGCCCCAAACTTAGTAGACGTGATCCTTGTATTTTGTTTGGCAGGCATAAAAAAATTCAACTAAAAACTCAAAGTGTACAAGATTTTGTGACCATTTGAAAAAAGTGTCCCCATGTCAGACACTTTAATGGCTACTGGCAGCAAACCTGTAAAATCTCAAATGCTCTTTAAGGGGGTGCGAGTTCTTGAGGTATGATGAGGGATAGGGTGCCAATATAAGGGCCCAATACCAGCACCCATTGCACATCATGTGCCACACCCCCCCGGCCCCCCCGATCGCTAGAACCCCAATGCCGCCGGTCAGGTTCTCCGATGATGCTCCGGTGATGGTGCTCGACGAAGAAAAATGCAGCACCACCACATGCCTGAGCCCAGCATGTGCTGCCGCCACCCTCGCTCTGGTCCGATCTTAGACTGGGAATGAACTCCGTATGCTTAGACTGGGAATGAACTCCGTATGCCTAAGTCAACCCACAAAACAAGCGTGCGGGTGCTCAGCCGGCCAGAGGGGCGGGATGTGCAAGCCAGGGCTCAGCCGGGTCCCTCTCTGCATGCTACCGATCCTGCTGTCGCAACCCTCAGGCTGATCCGAACGGGCGGGCGGGTACTACTCCGGCCAGAGAGACGGGATTCGAAAGCCGTGGATCGATAGGGTGGTAGGTGGGTTTAGGCACATCTTCATATTTCTGCATGCCAATGCCATTTTTATGGCTTGTAAATTCATACAATGGTCCCTTACGCCTTCACGTGAAGTTTCATGGCAAGAGGACTCGTTTTCTATTTTTCACGATTTTTGAAACTTTTTACGGTTCGTGATTTTTCAAAATTTTTTTGGAAGGAGTTTTGGCCTCAAACTTCGTAGACGTGATCCTTGTATTTTTGTTGGCATGCACAAAAAGATTCAGCTAAAAACTAGAAGTGTACAAGATTTTGTGAGCATTTGAAAAAAGTTTCCCCATTTCAGACACTTTAATGGCTACTGGCAGCAAACCTGTAAAATCTCAAATGCTCTTTAAGGGGGTGTGAGTTCTCGAGGTTTGATGAGGGATAGGGGCCTAATATAAGGGCCAAGTGCCAGCACCCATGTGCGCATAACCCCCCGGGCCCCCCCGATCGTCAGAACCCCAATGCTATTGGTCAGGTTCTCCGACGATGCTCCGACGATGGTGCCCCAACGAAGAAAAATGCGACACCAACACATGCCCGAGCCTAGCATGTGCTGTCGTAACCCTCGGTCCGGTCCGATCTTAGACTGGGAATGAACTCCGTATGATTAGACTGGGAATGAACTCCATATGCCTAACTCAACCCATGGAACGAGCGTGCAGGTGCTCAGTCGGCCAGAGGGGTAGGATGCGTAAGTCGGGGATCGGGTGGGTCCCCCTCTGCATGCAGTCGATCCTGCTGTCGCAACCCCCGGTCTGGTCCGATCTTAGACTGGGAATGAACTCTGTATGCCTAAGCCAACCGACGAAATGAGTAGGTGGGCGGGCGGGTGGGCACTACGTTAGCTAGAGAGACGGGATGCACAAGCCGTGTGCTCACATGATGTGCGATGGGTGCTGGTACTTGGCCCTTATATTGGCCCCCTATCCCTCATCAAACCTTGAGAACTCACACCCCCTTAAAGAGCATTTGAGATTTTACAGGTTTGCTGCCAGTAGCCATTAAAGTGTCTGAAATGGGGACACTTTTTCAAATGGTCACAAAATCTTGTACACTTTTTTCCTGATTTTTTTGTGCATGCCAACAAAAATACAAGGATCACGTCCACCATGTTTGGGGCCAAAACTCCATCCAAAAAAATTTTAAAGAATCTCGAACAACAAAAAGTTTTAAAAATCGTGAAAAATAGAAAACGAGTCGTCTTGCCATGAAACTTCACGTGAAGGCTTAAGGTATCATTGTATGTATTTACAAGCCATAAAAATGGCATTGGGACACAGAAATATGAATATGTGCCTAAACCCACCTACCACTCTATCGATCCACGGCTTGCGCATCCTGCCACTCTGGCTGGTGTAGTGCCCACCCGCCCACTCACTTCATCAGTTAGCTTAGGCATACGGAGTTCATTCCCAGTCTAAGATCAGACTGGATCAAGGGTTACGGTAGCAAGATCGGTAGCACGCAGAGGGGGACTCGACCGATCCCCGGCTTTCACATCCCACCCCTCTGGCCGACTGAGCGCCCACACGCTCGTTTCATGGGTTGAATTAGGCATACGGAGTTCATTCAAGTCTAAGCAAACGGAGTTCATTCCCAGTCTAGGATCGGACCAGACTGAGGGTTACGGCAGCACATGCTGGCCTCGGGCATGTGCTGGTGCCACATTTTTCTTCACCGGAGAACCTGACCGACAGCATTTGGGTTCTGACGATAGAGGGGGCCGGGGGGCTGTGCGCACATCATGTGCGATGGGTGCTGGTACTTGGCCCTTATATTGGCCCCCTATCCCTCATCAAACCTCGAGAACTTACACCCCTTTAAAGAGCATTTGAGATTTAACAGGTTTGCTGCTAGTAGCCATTAAAGTGTCTGAAATGGGGACACTTTTTTCAAATGGTCGCAAAATCTTGTACACTTCGAGTTTTTTGCTGAATTTTTTTGTGCATGCCACCAAAAATACAAGGATCATGTCTACCAAGTTTGGGGCCAAAACACCTTCCAAAAAAATTTTTAAAAATCCTGAACAGCAAAAAGTTTTAAAAATTGTGAAAAATAGAAAACGAGTCGTCTTGCCATGAAACATCCCGTGAAGGCTTAAGGGACCATTGTATGAACTTACAAGCCATAAAAATGGCATTGGCATGCAGAAATATGAAGATGTGCCTAAACACACCTACCACCCTATCGATCCACGGCATGCGCATCCCGTCTCTCTCGCAGACGTAGTGCCTGCCCGCTCGTCCGCTTGTTTTGTCGGTTGGCTTAGGCATACGGAGTTTTTTCCCAGCCTAAGATCGGACCAGATCAAGGGTTGCGGCAGCACATGCTGGGCTCGGGCATGTGATGGTGCCGCATTTTTCTTCATCGGAGCACCATCGTTGGAGCATCGTCGGAGAACCTAACCGGCAGCATTGGGGTTCCGACAATCGGGGGGGTCGGGGGGGGTGTGCGCACATGATGTGCGATGGGTACTGGTACTCAGCCCTTATATTGGCCCCCTATCCCTCATCAAACCTCGAGAACTCAAACCCCCTTAAAAAGCATTTGAGATTTTACAGGTTTGCTACCAGTAGCCATTAAAGTGTCTGAAATGGGGACACTTTTTTCAAATGGTCACAAAATCTTGTACACTTCGAGTTTTTAGCTGAATTTTTTTGTGCATGCCAAAAAAAAATACAAGGATCACATCTACCCAGTTTGGGGCCAAAACTCCTTCCGAAAAAATTTTAAAAAATCCCTTACCGTAAAAAGTTTCGAAAATCTTGAAAAATAGAAAACGAGTCATCTTGCCATGAAACTTCACGTGAAGGCTTAAGGGACCATTGTATGAATTTACAAGCCATAAAAATGGCATTGGCATGCAGAAATATGAAGATGTGCCTAAACCCACCTACCACCCTATCGATCCACGGCTTACGCATCCCGTCTCTCTGGCCGACGTTGTGCCCGCCCGTCCGTCCGCTTGTTTTGTCGGTTGGCTTAAGCATACAGAGTTCATTCCCAGTCAAGATCAGACCAGATCGAGGGTTACGACAGCACATGCTGGGCTCGGGGCATGTGCTAGTGCCACATTTTTCTTCACCAGGGCACCATCGTTGAAGCATCGTCGGAGAACCTGACCGGCGGCATTAGGGTTCCGACAATCGGGGGGCTGGGGGGGTGTGCGCACAAGATGTGTGATGGGTGCTGGTACTTGGCCCTTATATTGGCCCCCTATCCCACATCAAACCTCGAGAACTCAAACCCCTTAAAGAGCATTTGAGATTTTATAGGTTTGCTGCCAGTCACCATTAAAGTGTTTGAAATGGGGACACTTTTTTCAAATGGTCACAAAATCTTGTACACTTCGAGTTTTTAAAATTTTTTTACGCATGCCAACAAAAATACAAGGATCACGTCTACCCAGTTTGGGGCCAAAACTCCTTCCGAAAAAATTTAAAAAAAAACCAAACCGCAAAAAGTTTCGAAAATCTTGAAAAATAGAAAATGAGTCGTCTTGCCATGAAACTTCACGTGAAGGTTTAAGGGACCATTGCATGAATTTACAAGCATAAAAATGGCATTGGCACGCAGAAATATGAAGATGTGCCTAAACCCACCTACCACCCTATCGATCCACGGCTTGTGCATCCCATCTCTTTGGCCGGAGTAGTATCCGCCCATCCGGCCGCCCGCTCGTTTCATCAGTTGGCTTAGGCATACGGAGTTCATTCCCAGTCTAAGATCGGACATGACTGAGGGTTGCAGTAGGATTGACAGCACGCCGAGGGGGACCCGATCGATCCTCGGCTTGCGCATCCCGCCCCTCTGGCCGGCAGAAGGATCGGCAACACGTTTGTTTCATGGGTTGACTTAGGCATAGGAGTTCATTCCTAGTCTAAGCATGCGGTGTTCATTCCCAGTCTGAGATCAGACCGGATCGAGGGTTGCGATAGCACATGCTAGGCTCGGGCATGTGGTCTGGTGTCGCATTTTTCTTCACCAAGGCACCATCGCCGAAGAACCTGACCGGCGACATTGGGGTTCCGACAATCGGGGGCGGGGGGTGTGCGCACATGATGTGCGATGGGTGCTGGTACTTGGCCCTTATGTTGGCCCCCTATCCCTCATCAAACCTCGAGAACTCACACCCCCTTAAAGAGCATTTGAGATTTTACAGGTTTGCTGCCAGCAGCCATTAAAGTTCCTGAAATGGGAACACTTTTTTCAAATGGTCACAAAATCTTGTACACTTTGAGTTTGTAGCTGTATTTTTTTGTGCATGCCAACAAAAATACAAGGATCACGTGTACCAAGTTTGGGGCCAAAACTCCTTCCGAAAAAATTTTAAAAAATCCCAAACCGCAAAAAGTTTCAAAATCATGAAAAATAGAAAACGGGTCATTTTGCCATGAAACTTCACGTGAAGGCTTAAGGGACCATTTTTTGAATTTACAAGCCATAAAAATGGCATTGGCATGCAGAAATATGAAGATATGCCTAAACCCACCTACCACCCTATCGGTTCACGGCTTGCACATCCTATCTCTCTGGCCGGCGTAGCGCCCGCCCGTCCGCTCGTTTCGTTGGTTGGCTTAGGCATATGGAGTTCATTCCCATTCTAAGATCAGACCAGACCGAGGGTTGTGGCAGCACTCAGAGGGGACCGGACCGACCCCCAACTTGCGCATCCCGCCCCTCTGGTCGCCTGAGCGCCCGCATGCTTGTTTCGTGGGTTGACTTAGGCATACGGAGTTCATTCCCAGTCTAAGATTCGATCGGACCGAGGGTTGTGGCAGCACATGCTGGGCTCGGGGATGTGCTGGTGTCGCATTTTTCTTCGTCGGGGCACCATCGTCGGAGCATCGTCGGAGAACCTGACTGACGGCATTAGGGTTCCTACGATTGGGGGGGGCCGGGGGGTTTGTGCGCACATGATGTATGATGGGTGCTGGTACATGGCCCTTACATTGGCCCCCTATCCCTCATCAAACCTCGAGAACTCACACCCCCTTAAAGAGCATTTGAGATTTTACAGGTTTGCTGCCAGTTGCCATTAAAGTGTTTAAAATGGGGACACTTTTTTCAAATGGTCACAAAATCTTGTACACTTCGAGTTTTTAGCTGAATTTTTTTGTGCATTCCAAGAAAAATACAAGGATCTCGTCTACCAAGTTTGGGACCAAAACTCCTTCCAAAAAATTTTAAAAAATCCCAAACTGTAAAAAGTTTCAAAAATCGTGAAAAATAGAAAATGAGTCGTCTTGCCATGAAACTTCACATGAAGGCTTAAGGGACCATTGTATGAATTTACAAGCCATAAAATGGCATTGGCACATAGAAATATGAATATGTGCCAAAACCCACCTACCACCCTATCGATCCACAGCTTGCGCATCCCGTCTCTCTAGCCGACGTAGTGCCTGCCCGCCCACCCGCCCACCCGCTCGCTCGTTTCGTCGATTGGCTTAGGCATACGGAGTTCATTCCGATTCTAAGATTGGACCCGACCAAGGGTTGCGGCAGTAGGATCGGCAGCACGCATAGGGGGACCCGATCGATCCCCGGTTTGCGTATCTCGCCCCTCTGGTCGCCTGAGCGCCCGCACGCTCGTTTCATGGGTTGACTTAGGCATACGGAGTTCATTCCCAGTCTAAGACTCGACCTGACCGAGGGTTGCTGCAGCACATGCTGGGCTCGGGCATGTGTTGGTGCCGTATTTTTCTTCGTCGAGGCACCATCGTCGGAGCATCACCGGAGAACCTAACCGGCGGCATTGGGGTTCCAACGATCGGGCGGCCGGGGGGTTTGTGCGCACATGATGTGCGATGGGTGCTGGTACTTGGCCCTTACATTGGCCCCCTATCCCTTATCAAACCTCAATAACTCACACCCCCTTAAAGAGCATTTGAGATTTTACAGGTTTGCTACCAGTTGCCATTAAAGTGTTTGGAATGGGGACACCTTTTTAAAATGGTCACAAAATCTTGTACACTTCGAGTTTTAGCTGAATTTTTTTGTGCATGCCAAAAAAAATACAAGGATCACGCCTACCAAGTTTGGGGCCAAAAATCCTTCCCAAAAAATTTTGAAAAATCCCAAACTGCAAAAAGTTTCAAAAATCGTGAAAAATAGAAAACGAGTCGTCTTGCCATGAAACTTCACGTGAAGGCTTAAGGGACCATTGTATGAATTTACAAGCCATAAAAATGGCATTGGCACGTAGAAATATGAAGATGTGTCAAAACCCACCTACCACCTTATCGATCCACGGCTTGCGCATCCCGTCTCTCTGGCCGACATAGTGCCCACCCGCCCGCCCGCCCGCTCGTTTCGTCGATTGGCTTAGGCAAACAAAGTTCATTCCCAGTATAAGATTAGACCGGATTGAGGGTTACAGTAGCAGGATCAGCAGCACGCAGAGGGGGACTCGATCGATCCCTAGCTTGGGCATCCCGCCCCTCCTGGTCGCCTGAGCGCCCGCACACTCATTCCGTGGGTTGACTTAGGCATACGGAGTTCATTCCCAGTCTAAGACTCGACCAGACCGAGGGTTGGGGCAGCACATGCTGGGCTCGAGCACGTGCTGGTGCTGCATTTTTATTCGTCGGAGCATCATCGGAGAACCTGACCAGCGGCATTGAGGTTCCGTCGATCGGGGGGGCCAGGGGGTGTCCGTACATGATGTGTGATGGGTGCTGGTACTTGGCCCTTATATTGGCCCTATCCCTCATCAAACCTCAAGAACTCACACCCTCTTAAAGAGCATTTGAGATTTTACAGGTTTGCTGCCGATAGCAATTAAAGTGTCTGAAATGGGGACACTTTTTTCAAATGGTCACAAAATCTTGTACACTTTGAGTTTTTAGCTGAATTTTTTTGTGCATGCCAACAAAAATACAAGGATCACGTCTACCATGTTTGGGCCAAAACTCCTTCCGAAAAAATTTTAAAAAATCCCAAACTGAAAAAAGTTTCAAAAATCGTGAAAAATAGAAAATGAGTCGTCTTGCCACGAAACTTCACGTGAAGGCTTAAGGGACCATTGTGTGAATTTGCAAGCCATAAAAATGGCATTGGCACACAGAAATATGAAGATGTGCCTAAATCCACTTACCACCCTATCGATCCACGGCTTGCGCATCCCGTCTCTTTGGCCGACGTAATGCCCGCCCGCCCACTCGTTTCGTCGGTTTGCTTAGGCATACGAAGTTCATTCCCAGTCTAAGATCAGACCGAACCGAGGGTTGCGGCTGCAAGAATGGCAGCACGCAGAGGGGGAACCGGCCAATACCCAGCTTACGCATCCCACCCCTCTGGTCGGTTTGGCGCTCGCACGCTCGATCCGTGGGTTGACTTTGGCATATGGAGTTCATTCCCAGTCTAAGATCAGATCGGACCGAGGTTGCAGTAGCACATGCTAGGCTCGGGCATGTGCTGGTGCCACATTTTTCTTCGCCGGGGCACCATCGTCGGAGCATCACCGGAGAACCTGACCGACGGTATTGGGGTTCCTGTGATAGGGGGGCCGGGGGGCTGTGCACACATGATGTGCCATGGGTGCTGGTACTTGGCCCTTATATTGGCCCCCTATCCCTCATCAAACCTCGAGAACTCACACCCCCTTAAAGAGTATTTGAGATTTTACAGGTTTGCTGCCAGTAGCCATTAAAGTGTCTGAAATGGGGACACTTTTTTCAAATGGTCATAAAATCTTGTACACTTCGAGTTTTTAGCTGAATTTTTTTGTGCATGCCAACAAAAATACAAGGATCACTTCTACCAACTTTGGGGCCAAAACGCCTTCGGAAAAAAATTTTAAAAAATCCTGAACCGTAAAAAGTTTTGGAAATCGTGAAAAATAGAAAACGAGTCGTTTTGCCATGAAACTTCATGTGAAGGTTTAAGGGACCATTGTATGAATTTACAAGCCATAAAAATGGCATTGGCACATAGAAATATGAAGATGTGCCTAAACGCACACTCGTTTCGTGGGTTGACTTAGGCATACGGAGTTCACTCCCAGTCTAAGATCGGACCGGACCGAGGGTTGCGGTAGCACATGCTGGGCTCGGGCATGTGCTGGTGCCACATTTTTCTTCACAGAGGCACCATCGTTGGAGCATCACCGGAGAACCTAACCGACGGCATTGGGGTTCCGACGATCAGAGGGGCCGGGGGGTGTGCGCACATGATGTGCGATGGGTGCTGGTACTTGGCCCTTATATTGGCCCCCTATCCCTCTTCAAACCTCGAGAACTCACACCCCCTTAAAGAGCATTTGAGATTTTATAGGTTTGCTGCCAGTAGCCATTAAAGTGACTTAAATGGGGACACTTTTTTCAAATGGTTCACAAAATCTTGCACACTTCGAGTTTTTACCTGAACTTTTTTATGCATGCCAATAAAAATACAAGGATCATGTCAACCAAGTCTGGGGCCAAAACTCCTTTTGAAAAAATTTTTAAAAATCCCGAACCATAAAAAGTTTCAAAAAACATGAAAAATAAAAAACGAGTCATCTTGCCATGAAACTTCACGTGAAGGCTTAAGGGACCATTGTATGAATTTACAAGCCATAAAAAGGGAATTGCCATGCAGAAATATGAAGATATACCTAAACCCACCTACCACCCTATCGATCCATGGCTTGCGCATCTCGTCTGTCTGGCCGATGTAGTGCCCGCCCGCCCGCCTACTCGTTTCGTCGGTTGGCTTAGGCATACGGAGTTCATTCCCAGTCTAAGATCAGACCGGACTGAGGGTTACGGTAGCACGCAGAGGGGGACCCGACTGATCCCCGGCTTGCGCATCCCGCCCCTCTAGCCGGCTGAGCACCTGCACGCTCGTTTCGTGGGTTAACTTAGGCATACGGAGTTCTTTCCCAGTCTAAGATCGAACCAGACCAAGGGTTACGATAGCACATGCTGGGCTCGGGCATGTGCTGGTGCCACATTTTTCTTCGTCGGGCCACCATCACCGAAGCATTGCCGAAAAACCTGACAGGCGGCATTAGGGTTCCAATGATCGGGGGGGTCGGGGGGTGTGCGCACATGATGTGCGATGGGTGCTGGTACTTGGCCCTTATATTGGCCCCCTATCCCTCATCAAACCTCAAGAACTCACACCCCCTTAAAGAGCATTTGAGATTTTACAGGTTTGCTGCCAGTAGCCATTAAAGTGTCTGAATTGGGGACACTTTTTTCAAATGGTCACAAAATCTTGTACACATCGAGTTTTCAGCTCAATTTTTTTGTGCTTGCCAAAAAAAATACAAGGATCACGTCTACCAAGTTTGGGGCCAAAAATCCTTCCGAAAGAATTTTAAAAAATCCCGAACTGCAAAAAGTTTTGAAAATCGTGAAAAATAGAAAACGAGTCGTCTTGCCATGAAACTTCACGTGAAGGCTTAAGGGACCATTGTATGAATTTACAAGCCATAAAAATGGCATTGGCATGCAGAAGTATGAAGTGTCCCTAAACCCACCTACCACCGACTTCTCTTTCCACGGCTTGCACATCCCGTCTCTCTGGTCGACGTAGTGCCCGTCCGCTCATTTTGTCGGTTGGCTTAGGCATACAAAGTTCATTCCCATTCTAAGACAGGACAGATCGAGGGTTGCGGGAGCAAGATCGACAGCACGTGAAAGGGGACCCGACCAATCCTCGGCTTATGCATCCCGCCCCTCCGGCTGGCTGAGCGCACGCACGCTCGTTTCGTGGTTTGACTTAGGCATACGGAGTTCATTCCCAGTCTAAGCATATGGAGTTCATTCCCAATCTCAGATCGGACCAGACCGAGGGTTGCGACAGCACATGCTGGGCTCGGACATGTGCTGGTGTTGCATTTTTCTTTGTCAGGGCACCATTATCGGAGCATCACTAGAGAACCTGATCGGTGACATTGGGGTTCCGACGATGGGGGGGTGGAGGGGGTGTGCGCACATGATGTGTGATGGGTGCTGGTACTTGGCCCTTATATTGGCCCCCTATCCCTCATCAAACCTCAAGAACTCACACCCCCTTGAGGAGCATTTGAGATTTTATAGGTTTGCTACCAATAGCCATTAAAGTGTGTGAAATGGGGACCCTTTTTTCAAATGGTCACAAAATCTTGTACACTTCGTGTTTTTAGCTGAATTTTTTCATGCATGCCAACAGAAAGACAAGGATCACGTCTACCAAGTTTGGGGCCAAAAAATCCTTCTGAAAAAATTTTAAAAAATCCCGAACCGCAAAAAGTTTCAAAAATCATGAAAAATAGAAAACGAGTCGTCTTGCCATGAAACTTCACATGAAGGCTTAAGGGACCATTGTACGAATTTACGAGCCATAAAAATGGCATTGGCACATAGAAATATGAAGATGTGCCTAAACCCACCTACCACTCTATCGATCCACGGCTTGTGCATCTCGTCTCTCTGGCCGACGTAGTGCCCTCCGGCTCGTTTCCTCGGTTGGCTTAGGCATACGGAGTTCATTCCTAGTCTAAGATCGAACCAGACCAAGTGTTACGACAGCAGGATCAGCAGCACGCAGATGGGGACCCACCCGATCCCCTGTTGCGCATCCTACCCCTCTGGCCGGCTGAGCGCCCGCATGCTCGTTTCATGGGTTGACTTAGGCAAACAGAGTTCATTCCCAGTCTAAGCATATGGAGTTCATTCCCAGTCTAAGATCGGACTGGACCAAGGGTTGCGGCAATACATGCTGGGCTCGGGCATGTGCTGGTGCCACATTTTTCTTCGTCGAGGCACCATCGTAGGAGCATCGCCTGAGAACTTGACCGGCGGCATTGGGGTTTCGACGATCGGGGGGGCTGGGGGGGTGTGCGCACATGATGTGCCAAGGGTGCTGGTACCTGGCCCTTATATTGGCCCTCTATCCCTCATCAAACCTCGAGAACTCACTCCCCCTTAAAGAGCATTTCAGATTTTAGAGGTTTGCTGCCAGTAGCCATTAAAGTGTCTGAAATGGGAACACTTTTTTCAAATGGTCACAAAATCTTTTACACTTCGAGTTTTTAGCTGAATTTTTTTATGCATGCCAACAAAACTACAAGGATCACGTCTACCAAGTTTGGGGCCAAAACTCCTTCCAAAAAAATTTTAAAAAATCCAGAACTAGAAAAAGTTTCAAAAATCGTGAAAAATAGAAAACGAGTTGTCTTGCCATGAAACTTCACGTGAAGGCTTAAGGGACCATTGTGTGAATTTACAAGCCATAAAAATGGCATTGGCATGCAAAAATATGAAGATGTGCCTAAACCCACCTACCACCTTATCGACCCACAGCTTGCGCATCCCGTCTCTCTGGCCGACGTAGTGCCCGCCCGCACGTCCGCCCGTCCGCCCGCTCGTTTCATCGATTGGCTCAGGCATACGGAGTTCATTCCCAGTCTAAGATTGGACCGGACCGAGGGTTGCGACAGCAAGATCGACAGTATGCATAGGGGGACCTGGCCGATCCCTGGCTTGCGCATCCCGCACCTCTGGCATGCTGAGCACCGACACGCTCGTTTTGTGGGATGACTTAGGCATACAGAGTTCATTCCTAGTCTAAGCTTATGGAGTTCATTCCCAGTCTAAGATCGGACCACACCGAGGGTTGCGACAGCACATGCTGGGCTCGGACATGTGTTGGTGCAGCATTTTTCTTCGTCGGGGCACCATTGTCGGAGCGTCGCCGGAGAACCTGACCGGCGGCATGAGGGTTCAGGCGATCGGGGGGTCGGGGGGGTGTGCGCACATGATGTGCGATGGGTGCTGGCACTTGGCCCTTATATTGGCCCCCTATCCCTCATCAATCATCGAGAACTCACACCCCTTTAAAGAGCATTTCAGATTTTACAGGTTTGCTGCCAGTAGCCATTAAAGTGTCCGAAATTGGGACACTTTTTTCAAATGGTCACAGAATCTTGTACACTTCGAGTTTTTAGCTGAATTTTTTTTTGCGTGCCAACAAAAATACAAGTATCAGATCTACCAAGTTTGGGGCCAAAAATCCCTTCAAAAAAATTTTAAAAAATCTTGAACCAAAAAAAGTTTCAAAATTCGTGAAAATAGAAAACGAGTCGTCTTGCCATGAAACTTCACGTGAAGACTTAAGGGACCATTGCATGAATTTACAAGCCATAAAAATGGCATTGGAACGTAGAAATATGAAGATGTGCCTAAACCCACCCACCACCCTATCGATCCACGGCTTGCGGATCCCGTCTCTCTGGCCGACGTAGTGGCCGTCCGCCCGCCCGCTCGCTCGTTTCGTTCGTTGGCTTAGGCATACGAAGTTCATTCCCACTCTAAGATCGGATCAGACTGAGGGTTACGGCAGCAGGATTGGCAGCACGCAGAGGGGGACCCTACCGATCCCCGGCTTGCGCATCCCACCCCTCTGGTCGGCTAAGCGCCCGCACGTTCGTTTCGTGGGTTGACTTGGGCATACGGAGTTCATTCCCAGTCTAAGCATACGGAGTTCATTCCCAGCCCAAGATTAGACTGCACCGAGGCTTGCGGCAGCACATGCTGGGCTCGGGCATGTGCTGGTGCCGTATTTTTCTTCGCCGGGGCACCATCGCTGGAGAACCTGACCGACGGCATTGGGGTTCTGACGATCGGGGGGGGTGTGCGCACATGATGTGCGATGGGTGCTGGTACTTGGCCCTTATATTGGCCCCCTATCCCTCATCAAACCTCGAGAACTCACACCCCCTTAAAGAGCATTTGAGATTTTACAGGTTTGCTGCCAGTAGCCATTAAAGTGTCTGAAATGGGGACACTTTTTTCAAATGGTCAGAAAATCTTGTACACTTCGAGTTTTTAGCTGAATTTTTTTGTGCATGCAACAAAAATACAAGGATCACATCTACCATGTTTGGGCCAAAACTTCTCTCAAAAAAATTTTAAAAAATCTCGAACCGTAAAAAGTTTTGAAAATCGTGAAAAATAGAAAACGAGTCATCTTGCCAGGAAACTTCACGTGAAGGCTTAAGAGACCATTCTATGAACTTACAAGGCATAAAAATGGCATTGGCACGCAGAAATATGAAGATGTGCCTAAACCCACCTACCACCCTATCGATCCACGGCTTGCGCATCCCGTCTCTCTGGCCGACGTAGTAACCGCCCGCTCGTTTCGTTGGCCGGCTTAGGCATATGAAGTTCATTCCCAGGCTAAGATTGGACCAGACCGAGGCTTGCGGCAACAGGATTGGCAGCACGCAAAGGGGACATGGTTGATCCCTGGCTTGCGCATCCCGCCCCTCTGGTCAGCTGAGCGCCCGTACGCTCATTTCGTGGGTTGACTTAGGCATACGGAGTTCATTCCTAGTCTAAGCATACAGAGTTCATTCCCAATCTAAGATCGGATTGACGAGGGTTATGACAGCACATGCTGGGCTTCGGCATGTGCTGGTGCTGTATTTTTCTTCGCTGGGGCACCATCGTCAGAGCATTGCCGAAGACGTAACTGGTGGCATTGGGGTTCTGGCGATCGGGGGGGACGAGGGGGTGTGCGCACATGATGTGTGATGGGTTCTGGTACTTGGCCCTTATATTGGCCCCCTATCCCTCATCAAACCTCAAGAACTCACACCCCCTTAAAGAGCATTTGAGATTTTACAGGTTTGCTGCCAGTAGCCATTAAAGAGTCTGAAATGGGGACACTTTTTTCAAATGGTCACGAAATCTTGTACACTTCGAGTTTTTAGCTGAATTTTTTTGTGGATGCCAACAAAAATACAAGGATCACGTCTACCATGTTTGGGCCAAAACTCCTTTTGCAAAAAAGTTTCAAAAAATCCTGAACCGTAAAAAGTTTCAAAAATCATGAAAAATAGAAAACGAGTCGTCTTGCCATGTAACTTCACGTGAAGGCTTAAGGGACCATTGTATGAATTTACAAACCATAAAAATGGAATTGGCACATAGAAATATAAAGATGTGCCTAAACCCACTTGTCACCCTATCGATCCACAGCTTGTGCATCCTGTCTCTCTGGTTGATGTAGTGCCCGCCCGCCCACTCGTTTTATTGGTTGGCTTAGGCATACGGGGTTCATTCCCAGTCTAAGATCGAATCGGACTGAGGGTTATGACAGCAGGATTGACAGTACGCAGAGGGGGACCCGATCAATCCTCGATTGCGTATCCCGCCCCTCTGGCCGGCTGAGCGCCTGCACACTCGTTTCGTGGGTTGACTTAGGCATACGAAGTTCATTCCCAGTCTAAGATCAGATTGGATCGAGGCTTATGACAGCACATGCTGGGCTCGAGCATGTGCTGGTTCCATATTTTTCTTTGCCGGGGCACCATCGTCGGAGCATCACCGGAGAACCTGATCGGCGGCATTAGGGTTCCGGCGATCGGGGGGGCCGGGGGGTGTGCGCACATGATTTGTGATGGGTGCTGGTACTTGGCCCTTATATTGGCCCCCTATCCCTCATCAAACCTCAAGAACTCACACCCCTTTAAAGAGCATTTGAGATTTTACAGGTTTGCTGCCAGTAGCCATTAAAGAGTCTGAAATAGGGACACTTTTTTCAAATGGTCACGAAATCTTGTACACTTCGAGTTTTTAGCTGAATTTTTTTGTGCATGCCAACAAAAATACAAGGATCACATCTACCAAGTTTGGGGCCAAAACTCCTTTTGAAAAAATTATAAAAAATCCCAAACCGCAAAAAGTTTCAAAAATTATGAAAAATAGAAAACGAGTCGTCTTGCCATGAAACTTCACGTGAAGGCTTAAGGGACAATTGTATGAATTTACAAGCAATAAAAATGGCATTGCAATGCAGAAATATGAAGATGTACCTAAACCCACCTACCACCCTACCGATCCACGTCTTGCGCATCCCGTCTCTCTGGCCGGCATAATGCTCGCCCGCCCGTCGGCCCGCTCGTTTCGTCGGTTGGCTTAGGCATACGGAGTTCATTCCCAGTCTAAGATCAGACCGGACTGAGGGTTGCCATAGCGGAATTGCCAGCACGTAGAGGGGGACCCGGATGATCCCCGACTTGCGCATCCCGTCGCTCCGGCCGGCTGAGCGCCTGCACGCTCATTTCATGGGTTGACTTAGGCATATGGAGTTCATTCCCAGTCTAACATACAGAGTTCATTCCCAGTCTAAGATCGGACTGGACCAAGGGTTATGGTAGCACATGCTGGGCTCGGGCATGTGCTGGTGCAACATTTTACTTTGCCGAGGCACCATCGCCAAAGCACCGCCGGAGAACCTGACCGGCGGCGTTGCGGTTTCGGCGATCGGGGGGGCCAGGGGGTGTGCCCACATGATGTGCGATGGGTGCTGGTACTTGGCCCTTATATTGATCCCCTATCCCTCATCAAACCTTGAGAACTCACACCCCCTTAAAGAGCATTTGAGATTTTACAGGTTTGCTGCCAGTAGCCATTAAAGTGTCTGAAATGGGTACACTTTTTTCAAATGATCACAAAATCTTGTTCACTTTGAGTTTTTAGCTGAATTTTTTTGTGCATGCCAAAAAAAATACAGGGATCACATCTACCAAGTTTGGGGCCAAAACTCTTTCCAAAAAAATTTAAAAAAATCCTGAACCGCAAAAATTTCAAAAATCATGAAAAATAGAAAACGAGTCGCCTTGCCATGAAACTTCACGTGAAGGCTTAAGGGACCATTGTATGAATTAAAAAGCCATAAAAATGGCATTGGCACATAGAAATATCAAGATGTGCCTAAACCCACTTGCCACCCTATCGATTCACGGCTTGCGCATCCCATCTCTCTAGCTGACGCAGTGCCTGCCTGCCCACTCGTTTTGTTGGTTGGCTTAGGCATACGGAGTTCATTCCCAGTCAAAGATCGAATCGGACCGAGGGTTGTGGCAGCAGGATCGATAGCACGTAGAGGGGGACCCGATCGATCCCCAACTTGCGCATCCCTCCCCTCTGGCCGACTGAGCGCCTGCACGCTCGTTCCATGGGTTGACTTAGGCATACGGAGTTCATTCCCAGTCTAAGCATACAGAGTTCATTCCCAATCTAAGATCAGACTGGACCAAGTGTTACGGCAACACATGCTGGGCTCGGGCATGTGCTGGTACCGTATTTTTTTTCACTGGGGCACCATTGTCGAAGCATCACCGGAGAACCTGACCGGCGGCATTAGGGTTCCGGCGATCGGGGGGGCCGGGGGGTGTGCGCAAATGATGTGCGATCGGTGCTGGTACTTGGCCCTTAAATTGGCCCCCTATCCCTCATCAAACCTCAAGAACTCACACCCCCTTAAAAAGCATTTGAGATTTTACAGGTTTGCTGCCAGTAGACATTAAAGAGTCTGAAATGGGGAGACTTTTTTCAAATGGTAATGAAATCTTGTACACTTCGAGTTTTTAGCTGAATTTTTTTGTGCATGCCAACAAAAATACAAGGATCGCATCTACCAAGTTTGGGGCCAAAACTCCTTTCGAAAAAATTATAAAAAATCCCAAACCGCAAAAAGTTTCAAAAATTATGAAAAATAGAAAACGAGTCGTCTTGCCATGAAACTTCACGTGAAGGCTTAAGGGACGATTGTATGAATTTACAAGTAATAAAAATGGCATCGGAATGCAAAAATATGAAGATGTACCTAAACCACCTACCATCCTATCGATCCACGTCTTGTGCATCCCGTCTCTCTGGCCTGTATAGTGCTCGCCCGCCCACCTGCCCGTTCGTTTCATCGGCTGGCTTAGGGATACGGAGTTCATTCCCAGTCTAAGATTAGACTGGACTGAGGGTTGCGGTAGCAAGATTAGCAGCATACAGAGGGGGACCCGACTGATCCCCGACTTGCGCATCCCGCCCCTCTGGCCGGCTGAGCCCCCGCATGCTCGTTTCGTGGGTTGACTTAGGCATATGGAGTTCATTCCCAATCTAAGCATACAGAGTTCATTCCCAGTCTAAGATCAGACCGGACCGAGAGTTACGGTAGCACATGCTGGGCTCAGGCACGTGCTGGTGCAACATTTTACTTCGTCGGGGCACCATCGCCAGAACATCGTCGGAGAACCTGACCGACAGCATTACGGTTTCGATGATCGGGGGGCCGAGGGGGTGTGCGCACATAATGTGCGATGGGTGCTGGTACTTGGCCCTTATGTTGGCCCCCTATCCCTCACCAAACCTCGAGAACTCACTCCCCCATAAAGAGCATTTGAGATTTTACAGGTTTGCTGCCAGTAGCCATTAAAGTGTTTGAAATGGGGACACTTTTTTCAAATGCTCACAAATCTTGTACACTTCTGACCGGTGTAGTGCCCACCTGCTCGTCCGCCCGCTCGTTTCCTCGTTCGCTTATGCATACGGAGTTCATTCCCAGTCTAAGATCGGACCGGATCGAGGGTTGCAGCAGTAGGATCGATAGCACATAGAGGGGGACCTGGCCGATCCCCGGCTTGTGCATCCCGCCCCTCTGGCCGATTGAGCACCCGCACGTTCATTTCGTGGGTTGACTTAGGCATACGGAGTTCATTCCCAGTCTAAGATCGGATCAGACCGAGGGTTGCGAAAGCACATGCTAGGCTCGGGCTTTTGCTGGTGCCACATTTTTCTTCATCGAGGCATCATTGCCAAAGCATCGTCGGAGAACCTGATCGGTGGCATTGGGGTTCCAACGATCGGGGGCCCAGGGGGTGCGCACTTGATGTGCGATGGGTGCTGGTACTTGGCCCTTATATTGGCCCCCTATCCCCATCAATCCTTGAGAACTCACACCCCCTTAAAGAGCATTTGAGATTTTACAGGTTTTCTGCCAGTAGCCATTAAAGTGTATGAAATAGGGACACTTTTTTCAAATGGTCACAAAATCTTGTACACTTCAAGGTTTTAGCTAAATTTTTTTGTGCATGCCAAAAAAAATAGAAGGATCACGTCTACCAAGTTTGGGGCCAAAACTCTT